>CM073764.1:46941025-47468525 GCA_037127475.1 Arma custos | reverse complement strand
TAAATCTCTTATGACACCATGAGTATTTATAACATTCAGCACAAAATAAATAATAATTTAGTCCTATGAGTTTATTTGACTTTATCATTGACCTTATCACTGACCAATTTCTACACATCCATTACACATTTATAGTCAATCATTTCTATATCAATTAATCAAATAACTTAGCACTCATTATTATCTATTCCTTCTGAAGTCATCGGTGTGAACTTATTGAATTATTAATAGTGCCCATAGTTGTTATTGAAAGTATTGAACTATCGATAGTAAAAAATTGTAAACTATCACACATCCCTCATAACTGAAGCATTAGTAAGGAAAAGGAAGGTAATGAGATTTGATTAAAAGATATAACAAAGGAAGGAAGAAAATACTTACACTTAGTTACCCGGATAAAGCCCAATAAAACCTAAAAAAATTTAATAAAATAATTATAAGCATATTACCTCATATGTTCTTCCCTGATGAGAAGGCAAACAGTCGGGCGACCAGAAAGCCTCCAATACCGACTAACAAACTGTAGCTCAGTCTTTATATCATCAATTAAGAGTGCCATGTCCCTATACAAGTAGAATTCCGAGACTTCAAATATTAAAGGGTAGCAAAGTACTGACATTCCACAAACCCTATAAACCTGAAAATAATGGCAAAATGGTAGATATTAATATACATAAAAGATACCTATAGTAATTATAATTCAAGCTATAGCATTTGTGCTTTTTTTTCAAAAAAGTATTTACTTTACATTCAAAATCAAACAGAATGAAATTATTCATGAACTTAATATTAAATATTGAATAATCTTTCAAAATGCAGTTCCTCACCTTACTAGTTCCCAAAGCGCCGATTGGCCTCTGAGGCCTTCCAGAAAGTTTCAATTTATCATCAATGCCGAGATGCCCATAAACCTTGACAAGTTGGTTCGATGACCAGATCTGAACTGGCTCTACCTCGTGAGGAGTCTGCGTCTGGATCCCGTAGGTAGCCATCATAGCTTGGAGCCTCATCGACTCGGCTATAAGAACTATCTGGACAACCAAATCAGTAGCGGTCCCCTATTCATGAAAATTATTATTAAAATAAGAGGTTTAATTAAATAAATTGTTTCTGATTTAATTATATAACAGATTATATAATTATAATAAAAGATATTGAAAGAAAAAAATGTAATAAGTAAAAATAAAAATGATAAGGAAAAATTTTAACTTGGGTTTAGTACTTGGTAAGGAGAATTTATATGCGTTGTGCGAGTGCATGTATATACATACACGTGTGCTTGTGAATGGCTGTTCGGAATTACCTGGAGCATGAGGACCAATGTTTCTTTCTCCAAAACATGCTATCCCTGAACCAAACCTCTGGATAGCTATCGGTATCCTAGAAAACCACAAGATGATTCCTGAGAATAGTACACAACACAAGGTAGGGTTATCAATCCTATCACTAACTAGCATTGGTCTTTGTGAGTCGATAGGCCTTGGGAGAGGGGAGATAATCATATGCAGTATTCGTGATTTTTTGTGGTAGGCGAACAGTCACCCACCCAAGAGCTACTCACGCTCAACATTGCTTAACGTTGATTATCTATTGTAGGTGCCAATAGATGCCAATAGTGCCACTCTGCCCTAATGTGTGTACACATATATACTGTACCCAAGTATAAATGAATGTTGTTTTAGCAAGGATTACAATTTACTTTTATATTTTTTTAAAGCCATTTTTCAAAATGTAGCAAAAAAAAAGGAATCTCTCCTGGTAGCACCATAATTCCAACAACACACAATGTATTTTTTGTATTTTTTAGGGGGTCCGGAGTCGGAAAGGCATGCTGCAGCGATAGCATCCTGGAGGGTATCGCTTTTTGGAGAAGCGGGGTTTCCTACGGAACCAGCAGACAAGGCAGGCGCACATGCCGGAATGCGGAAGCACATTGGGGCGGACTCCTCGTCTGTGCCTGTGTCAAGGGGCAATGATGGTGGGTTGGGTTTCTCTACGAAACCGTCGACCAGATCAGGAATTCTCCCTCGGACAACGGAGAGGGCTGTCACTGCTGAGAAGAGACCCAGAATATCCCCGGGCCTTGTTGTTCCTAGCAGCTACCCTGCGACCAGACTGTCCCCGAGTGAATGTGATTTTATTAAAAATCACATTGTTCTAATGTTGGATGAGATTGAGGAGGTTGGCAAGGTGCAGCCCCAGTTTGGTGGCATAAGCTACAAGATGGGTGGCTGTGTCATTGCCTGTGCTAATCATCCAATGCAGGAGTGGCTGGCTGGCGTGGTTGCTGGCGTCGTCTTGGAGAGGGCTTTTATCCCTTAGAATTGACGACGTGAGTATACTTACACAGCAGGTGAGGGTAGGAGCCTTCTTCCATACTGATAGAGTGATCTCGAAAGAGGTCATCATAAGAAGGTTGAGGGTGCAGAATGGCATGGACATTGTAGACATGGCGTGCTGGCAGTTCCACCATGTCAGGATGCTAGATGGTGCCGCACGTCAGGGGTTCTACGCCATTCTTAGGATTCCTGAATCAAGTATAAGCAGCCTTAGGGAACACAATATGCAGGTCCACTTTGGAATGCATAGGGTAACCCTAAAGTTGCTCAAGAGGAAGCCGGCCGGAAAAGAGATCAAGGATCAGGCAGGCGCAGTCGCTCCTAGGCGTTCTGGTGTAGCTCCTAGCAGGGGTGAGGTGGATCTATAGGCCACTGCTGGGAGTGACAGCGGCACAGGAATGGAACCCCTAGGGCTGGTTCCGGAGGCTGGGGCTGCTCTGGACGAGTTGGATGAGCTCACCTTGCTGGCGGGCTCCTCTGACTCTGAGGACAACTAGAAGCATGAAGCTGCTGCAGATTAATCTGCATCACTGCATTGCAGCATGCCAAGTGCTGCATCAGTATGTCAAAGGTGAGGACATTGATATTATATTAATACAAGAACCTTACCTTCTTAACATGTTCCGTGCATTGCGGGGTCAATTGACCCCGTGTGAAACTTTCCACTAGTGCTGAGCCTGTAAGAGGTAAACTTTCGAAAATGCTCGAACCTGTTTAAGCTTTTGATTTTTTCAAAGGGTTGAAACTAATATGGCTATATGTTATAAACTTCAATAATCTCTCAAAATTCGATCAAAAAAAGAACGGGGTTAAATGACCCCGGGCCGCACTGAGATTTAAAATTAGACCTCTAGTGTGGCACGGGGCCAAAAGACCCCGTGCTACTTTTTTCGAAAAATGACGAGTCACTCATTTCCCTCTACTTTTGAGACGGCCATTTTTTGTGCTTTCCCCTCGTGCTACTTTTCTTGGAAATGACGAGTCATTCGCTCCCTTCCCCTTTTTGTTGCGACGGCCCTTTGTTTGTTTGCTTATCCACCCTCCTTTTTTCTCTTCAGTCTTCAGTATAGTTTCGAACGTTCGAGTTGATAACATTTCACGATGTCCTCACGTGGTCGGAAGTTGGTTGACTTGGTTTTATCGCTCAAAAATCCATCCTCCAGTGAAAGTGATATGATAAAGTATCAAAATAAAAATAAAAGTTATTGTAAGTTTTATTAAAAGTTGTGAGTTTTATTTTCCTATAATATGTAAAAGGATATGTTTTTTTTTTGGGGGGGGGGGGAGAGGGGGTGGTACCAAAACTCATTTCCTATGTATAAAATCTCATAAAATTTAATTTCAAGAAGGGAAAAGGTGTCTTTATTTGAAAACAAAAATAATTTATTTACGAGTACAATTTCAATTAGGTTAATGAACTTTTGAATAAATCAATTAATAGCCCCATTCGTTATTTATAACAAACTCCCAAATATAATCGGTTTTCAAAACCGAATCTAAGTAAAAAACACAATATAACCGTAAGTTATAAATAAAGAATGGGGCTAATGTCCTGCTCCTGTGGTATACTGACCTAAACCTATGAAGTAGAAAAACAATTGATTTTTCCTAAATTAATCAATTTTCAGCAAGCTGAATACGTTTAAACTAAGGAAAGAACACGGGGCCGATTGACCCCGAGACGCACTTGTGGATAGTTACTGCACGGGGTTAATTGACCCCGTGTCGCACTTGTGGATGATTACGGATTTTTCTATTAGCACTGAACGTGTTAAAGGTAGGATCGCGGGGCTGAGGTGGCCCGTCTGCAGCTTGATACCTGTGTCAGACCGACCTAGGGCCTGCATCCTGCATAAAACTAAACTAAATATGCTGCCTCTCTAGCAATTCTGTTCTAGAGATCTTGCCACTGCCAAGTTGTCCCTAACCGGGGAAAGAATGAGGGCAGATATCACCATTGCTGCCGTATATCTGCCCTACGAGGAATCTAACCCCCACACAGATCCTGGAGCGGATGTTGGAAGATAGGGTCTCTAATATCTTGGCTGCCCTAGATGCCAATGACCATCTCGAAGCCTGGGGCAGCCATAACAATAACACCAGAGGTGAGAAGATATTTGAGTTTATCATTAATTCTGATCTTGACATTTTAAACAGGGGAAATAGGGCAACCTTCTGTAACAGGTTGAGGTCGGAGATGATAGACATCACAATAGTTTCAAACGAGGTAAGCACCTATATAAATCAATGGCATGTATCTGATGAAGAGACATGCTCAGACCAGAGGTATATTAGTTTAACCTTAGCCTAAATGTTCCCCAGATCACAGTGGGCACAGTAAAAAACTCACAGATTGTTTGGGACAGCTACACAGTTCTCAACAAACTGGCGGAGAATAGCAGGGTTAGCATTGAGTGGGTTCCTGGACACTCGGGAATTCTAGGCAACGAAGCAGCTGACAGGCTAGCCCGGCTGGGATCGGATAACATTCCATGCATTCCCGAATCAGTATGCGGCATTAGTCTCAGCTACGCAAAGAGAAGAATAAAAGATATCTACTTTAAGAAATCGCACCAATATTGATGCGGGCAAAAAGGATTAAAACATTCTAAACTATTCCTTGACAATCCTAATGAGAAGACATGTAATGCTCTTCTGGATCAGTACAGGGAAGCATTAAAAACAATCATAGCGGCATATACGGGTCATTGTAGACTCAACGCCTATATGTCCAGGCTAGGACTGAAGGGCCTTCCCACATGCCGCTATTGCCATACAGAGGACGAAACACCCTATCATGTTATCTGCCTATGTGATAGGTTTGCAATCTTGGGTCAGGATAGAGTCACTAACCCTGGGCAGGTCGAATTAATCAAACCTGCAAGTATACTAAAATTTGTGGGTTCAGTCAAGTTAAGATTATAATAATCGCATACTTAGGGGCGCACAATAGACCAAGTATGGTCGCAGTGCAATTATGTCCACAAAAAAAAAAAAAAGGCAGTTTCGATGGTTCGGACATGTAATGAAGATGGATGGTTGCAGGACAGTGACAAAAGCTATGGAGGTTAAACCAACAGGAAAAAGACTCAGGGGAAGGCTGAAAGTGGCCTGGGAGAATAACCTCCAAAATATCCTTAAAGAAAAAGAGATTGGATGGGCGGAAGCCAGGTGGTGCTCCTTATGCAAAATCTCTACACCGCAAGGTAGCAGAGATGTCTGAATAAGAAAGAAAGAAAGAAACAAAATAGACAAACAGATTGAGATATGTAAGGAATTGTACAAACCATAATGTATCATTAAGGTGACATTTCAGAAGGCAGCAATATTTGATGCTTTAACTCCAGAACTATTAGATTATAAGTCACTACACCAGTGTCATATTATCCTATCATGAGTTGATTTATGTATTACTGAGTTAATATTTTAAATTAGTGAGAAAAACAGTCATTTTTCATATCTCATCCCATTAGATTTCAATATATAAATTTTCCAAAATAATGATAACAGAAAAAAAGTTTAACAAACCAAGCAGGGCTAATAACAAAATACAAACAATTTAGTACTGTTATTAAGTTAATAAGGAAATATTTAAGTAATATAAAATAAACTTACTGTTTGAAGCGGCTTCGCCTTCAAATTTAATTATACAAAAATAGTGTAATTATTTTTAAAAATATATTTTTTTCTAATTTAAGATTTACTTAACAATGTAGGTTAAAACTTACATTCAATGTATAAAATAAAAACCAAGCATTACAATAATATCAACAAGATTTAAAGCAAAACAGGGAACCAAGATTTTATGAAAATTACTTAATTTATTTTATTTTTTAAAGATTTTAAACCTGATATTAATTCGGAAATATTTTGTAGTAATGATTTTCCATTGTTTGTTATGCATTTGAATTTTTATAGATCATTAATTATAAAAAAAATTTGTTGATATTTTATGAGAATCTGTAAAGTTCCAATCTATTTATACATATATAGCAATACTATACTTTAATAAACTTGATATACTTTGAATTTATTTGTTTTAAGTTAACAAAATTTAATTTTAAACTGACCTGAAAGGCAGAATATCTGCCAGTCCTTCTGGGTCTACTAAAAGATGGAAGATATCTCCTGACAGGGTCTAACTCATTTATATTTAGCAGCCTCTCACAGAGCAGCTGGGAAATGATATACATAGCCTGGTTCCAAAGGCATATAGATTTACTTCCTTCATCACTCATTACTCTTTTAACGCTTCCCGGTTCTTTCCTTTCTTTTTCCATATCTTCTTCAGCGATGTAGAAATACATTGGTACAAGAGGATCTAAACAATAAAAGGTAATACTAAAGAAAATTTTGACTATAGCATTTGAGTTTTTATTATTTTTATCATTCCAAAATAACATTTATTAGCAGCCAAAATTCTTGATAATAATTATTCAAAGTAAGTTAATTTCAATCATAATTTAATCGGATGCTACAGGTAGGATAAACTAAATAAAATATAACATACATCAAACGATTAATAAAGCAAAGTTGACTACCTCCATATTCATCCTTGGAAAGGACTTTGCTAAGTAGTTCTTGATATTCTTGGACTTGTTCTGGGATGCCAAAAAACATTCCATCAATAATTAGAAACATATATACGAGAGGCCATTCACATTCAACATTTTCAAATTCCTGGAAGAATAAACATGAACACAAATTAATTAATAGTTAATAAAAAAAAAAGTGAATACGTTGACATTCTGCGTGAAGGGAAAATTTTATGTTTATTCACAAAGGCATCATAGCAGTCAAATGATTCAGTATTCTATCCTTACTTAAAATATACATGGCATATTTAAAATAAGTTTTTAACAAACAGCCTTAACCATAATGATTTCTACCCTTAAGAAAGTTTCAAAAATAAGATAGATCTGAAACTTTTTTAATGTTTATCCCTCACATAACACTGAACAGTTGTGGAAAGTAAGAAATGGGGTAAAATGACCCAGTATATCCCACATGGAACATGTTAAAAAAATAAAATAAAATAATTAATATAATTCTAAGCACTATCATAATTAATAAAAATCCCTTTCACAAACCATTATAATTTGAATAAGATAAAACTCACCTTGCTTTCTCCATTTTTGTAGAAACGTCGACTGGGATCTTCAAGTACACATTTGTATCCATCCCGGCTAAAACGCCTAAAACCATTTACTCCTTTCAATTTGTCGATTATTTGTTGTTTGGTTCGATTGACAAGTGTAACTTCATGACTAGCAAAAGCAGGAAATGATACTGTTGGTAATAAAGATATATCTACTGCCTAAAAATATAATAAGAACATATATTCATGAAAAAGATCATGTATTATTGAATTTTGGCATTGAAGAATAAAGAGTAGACCCACGGTGTGGTTCAAAGAAGAAGAGTAATAAGGATATATAAATACATAGTAGAGTAATAAAAATATATAAATACATAGTAGAGTAATAAAGATATATAAATATATAGTAGAGTAATAAAGATATGTAAGTACATAGTAGAATAACAAAGATATATAAATACATATTAGAGTAATAAAGAATAAATACAGGACCAAAGAAATAGATAATAAAGTTTAAATTGTAATGAAAAGAAAAAAAAACAATGTACTTTTAGGGAATACAAGTTTTGATTCTATGCAAATACAAAAATGCTTGTTTACTATTCATGGACTTAAAACAAAAAAAACTATTTTATACAAATAAGTATCATTCGAAGTCACCAATTTAAGTGAAACAATTTTCAGGTCTTAGATTTTTTTTTTAAACTAATATTTCCAAGGTTTGACATAAATTTGTTTGTTATATACCATTTTTGAACTAAGATCAAGACGATAATGATATACTAACCTCTAAATCCAAGATCCTTCAAGCTATAAACAATTATTTTTGGGTAGATTTGTTCCATTAAAAATCATAGATCACCTGTGTTTATTGATTCATTTCAAGTTTAGTTTAGTTTGTTCATTTAACGTCCACTTTATGTTGCTATTGCTAATCGGACGATGCTACAGTGGTAGCTCTAAATTTTACCTATCCAGGTTTAATTAGGATAGGGATTTTTAATGAGTACCTGCCATCGTACAGGGTCGAAACACGTTTAAAGTCCCTTCCGAAGGACGGTGTAACTAAGGATTTTTTACTCCCTTTAAAAAATCCTAGGGCCACCTGCCGGGCTACGAACCCGCGATCTTGGGCTTAGTAGTTTATTATGCTAACCACTAGACCACAGGTCGCCTCTCATTTCATGTCAATCATCAATTCGATTCATTTCAAGAGTTGTTTATTAAACGTTTTATCAAAAAAAATTTAATGTCTACAAACCGTGACTTCAATGTCTTTTTACTTTTAAATGTCATCAAAATGCCTTATCTGCCAGTGAAATTTAAATTTTTATGCTAAATGCATTATTAATTCAACTCCTATACTAAGGAACTATTTAAGTTTTCAGTCATGCACTTATTTATTTTTATGCCACTTTATGCTGCTATGACTAATTGGGCCATGCATTTTCTTAATAGATTTACGGACATCTTCACTATTATCTTCTCAATAAAAATTTTAAATAGCCTCTTTAATTTAATGGAATCATAAGCTTTTATTAGACTAACATAAAGTGGATGAATTACCTCACAGCATTCTCCATTCCAATATTTGATATAAAGAAAGTAAATGATTGATAGATAATTAATAATTATTTATCAACAATTCAATTATTTATTTCAATTTAGTTTATAAATATAACTTTGAATTAGTTCTTTAAAATATTTAATAAATTAAATAATTTTTTACCTTGGAACTGGATTCACGCGGTAACAAAGTTTCAAATATACTTCTGTTACGATTGTGAGCATCAATGTCAACATATATGACCGACCAGGAAGCACCTTTATCCCCAAAAAGGTTGCAACCGTTGATAGCTTCCAAAGCACTTTTCGCCATGCCAATAGAACTAAAATAATATTTTAATTTATATATCCAGAAACAAAAAGATGGCCTCGTGACCTTCTAAGTTGAACTTTTTATTTGAGTACTACCACCGGGTAGTTTCTCTACTTATTTTTATGTCAGGACATGATTTATCATTCATTATATTTACTGGATGTATTCTGTATTTCTAGATTACAGTTTTAAATTTCAATAAATATATATATTTTTTTTAAATATTTCCACCATAGATATTAATAACAATAAATTAATCAAAAAATATTATTTTAGGCCAGAAATCCTTAAGCTTCAGAGACCTGTTTTTTCCTTTTAATTCCCATATAAACTAGCTTTAAAATTAAGTAAAAATATTGAAGAATTCAAAATATAAACTAGAAAAAAGTAATAATAATACTTAGAAAATAAATCTGAACAATATTAGTTGACCTTATATACTTATATGATAAATATATATTTGCCATATCATTACAGGTAATGATCTAACAATTAAAAGGAAAAAATATTATACCTGGCATGGATTTCAGGAACTCCATCATTATATTTACTGCCTCTTTCCCACATCCCAAAGTCTGGTGTCCTATAGGCTCTCTCAACATAATAAACAAGGTTCTGAACAAACGCAACTTCTGATTGTGTGTAAATAATTTGTAGACCTGATGTTATCATTTGTACCAAAAATATAAGGTACAGTGAAACTACATCAATCTGAAATAATTTGAAGATTATTATTAATAATATTTATTTTTCACAAGGTATCATCAATTTTTTTAAAAAGTTGACTTTAAAATGTCTTTCAGTAGTTAACATCATAGATGAGCATGTCTTTATTATAGGGTGTCTGTTGGCAAGGGATCCTTCTATATTTTTAATTGAACAGGAAGGGGTTCGGAGATGTTCTCAACTCCCTTGGACATTTGTTTAATAAAAATACAGTTTGTTAAAATTTATGGCAGACACAGGTGCAAAATTAATAAAGAAATTTAGTTCTTCTAAAATATTAATAAATCTGACCAGTTTAGAAAAACTATTTTTCATATTCTTTTAGGCTTCCATGACCACTATTATTGCAAAAGACTTTGTTTATTTCTTCTGGTTTAGACCGTGTAGATAAATTTCTCGCCAACGTTTCGTCAACCATGCTGACTGCATCCATTCTCATCTCAGCCCTGAGGAAGTCATCAGCATGGTTGACGAAACGTTGGCGAGAAATTTATCTACACGGCCTAAACCAGAAGAAATAAACAAAGTCTTTTGTAACTATTTTTCATGTTTATTAGTTAATTTATTACTCCTAATTGTGCTTTTCTTGTTGCTCCTCTTTCAAGGAGAAAAATAGTTCAGCCTGCATTTTCATTTAACTAGATTTTAATGCGTACTTAAATAATTAAAGATAAACATTTTATGAAAATCACAAAATAATCTGAAGCCCACAAATCACTGTACCCCAGAACAACTTTTTTGTATTTTTTTATTCTCAATCAAGAAACTATAATACAACTTATAATACAAAGCCAGATCTAGAATATTTGTTGGGAGGGGACATTATACTGCCTGTTCTTTCACTCTTTCCTCAATAAAAGTAAATAGTTTTATAACAATATTTTAGCTAAAAATAAATTAATTCGATATGATCAGTATCAGAACAGAACTGATAATCCCTGACTAAGGTATAGATATTTTGTAATTCATTTTTTTATGAAAACTATTATGAATACCATTTATAGGTGATCCAGTAGAGGCTAAAAATGGAGGTGCGAAACTAGTTCTAAAAAATTCATCTTTCTACAGCTAATCAGAAGTTAACTAAGCAAGAAGTTAACTAATATGAACTTGAATCCAAATGTAATGACGAAATTAGTCAAAATGGATTTAGAGATGGTCAAACTGGATATTTCTGTTGATATTTGAACAATACAAATTTTTGTGATAAAGATTCTCACTTACAGCCTCCTTTACAGCCTAAGGGAAAGTTATAACTTTAGTTTCATTATGATAATAATTGTAACACCAGTGGGTGTTTTACACATCTAATACCCTAATTTCTATAAAATGAATTTATAGGAGTAAATATTGTTAAGAAGAGCCTTCAAATTACTTGTAGATGGTTGTATTCTTCATCTGAATATACTTCAGCACCAGTAAGGAAGTGGAATTTACTATGAAGGGCGTATACGTCACACTGTTTCTTCTTAAACTGTTCTATCCTGGCAGACTGCTTGATCCAGCATGTTAAAATACCTCTCATACACTTTACAGTAGACTGCCCAAGTTCGTAGGATTTCCCTCTATCATCGTCAATCCTCCTACAAAAATGAACAAGAACTTAACATCAAAATATGATTGGGTGAGATCTATCTGATGTAAAGATAAAAGATTGTAAAAGTTAAATGCAGACATGTATGTTAAATTTGGATAACAATTTTTCTTTCTTCTTTTTTGTAATTTTAATTTTTAGAACCTAGACATTTCCAATGATAATTGTAAACACCTTCAGGTAAGGAATATTTGGAGCAATATCCAGCTAGAAAGAAGGGAATCATGCCAAATACAGATTATCTATAGCATAAATAAACTTATGCGTGATGGCAGGAATGTTCATATCATACACAGACTTGTTTTTAAAAATAAAAATGCTCTAAAGTACAATAATTCAACTTGAGTTTGAAAACCAATATTTTATAACTATAAAAAAAAAATTGATGCCTATATAATTCTAATAAAGGAAATATAATGCACTGAATGTATTCTTAACAAAGAGATTTAACATAATGGATTCATCTTGCAACAGTCTGTAAAAAATAATTGTACTATATGGAAAGGACAATAATGATATATAAATTACAACGTTTATAGAATATAATTTTGTGGTACCTTATATAATTTTATAACTACTTAAATTACTAAAATTGTTGATTATATGTGATTGTTTTTGTAATATTGAATTTTCTAATTGTTGAATTTTTTCCTATTTATATATTTTTGCAGAAAAGTTTATACTGTTGACTGATGAGATAATTATATATTGAAAATGGCCATGTCGGGTTGAAACGTCTAATAAATAGATGAAATGAAATGTAATGTTTTGTGGACTAAAGGTTTTCTACACCCCAGGAAATATATAAAATTAAACCTTGAGGACAGACGCTGGAAGTCTCCAAATCTCAACCTGACTGCATAATGAGGAGACCCTTATAACAGCACTTATCAATGCAAAATAGTCTTTTTTTTTCAGAAATGAATTAGATCAAGATACGGTATACCAAACTACAATACCTATCTTAAAAATATCTTTTAATTATATGTCAAGTAAAAACCTAGAATTTATTGAGTAAAAAAAAACCAACACTAAACATATTAGCCTATCTTGCTGACTTAAATTTACTGGTAAAGAAGTATTCACCAAGCACAACAAATTAACAAAATTAAAAAATAAGTAGCCATAAGAACAATCACAATTAATACCTGTATGATTGGTATAGACTCCAGATAGCTGCTGCACAATAAATGCTCTCCCTGACACTTCCTATGGTTTCATCAGTTGATATACAGGGAAACAAACCAGTGACAGGGCTCTGATACCTCAACAACTGTCTTTTAACTAAAATAAATATAATTTGTTATGTATTTATTATCTTTTAAGTTTTTTTTTTCAAAAAGAAACATACTTATTCCATAATAGACATCCAATTGACCAACAGCTTCTTCATAGCTTGAAATTTTTTGTTGATATTCACAATCAGTTTCGTAACATGTAGAATTACTAGGAGACATGACGATATTTCTTTTTTTTAAATGGTGCTGAGAAGTATTATACCAAATTTCTTTTGTTCTTTCAAATTCAATAATACCACATTGTCGTTAAACACTTTTATTATTCTTTTTGTTCATGTCTTTCAGTACTGACTCGGTTGTAGTTGATCCTTGAGTAGGAGAAAAGTAACAAGCATTAGAACTAACAAAGAGTTGGCTGACGTCACTAGGGAGCAGAGTTGGGCGAAGTGTAATTTCGAACAAAATGGCGATTCCTCACAATGTATGTAATTTTGTTTAATAACTAGTATTTCAGTACTGAAATTACCAATCACAATACTGTTTTACTATGCATTCTACATAATTAAATAGGGAGTAAAGAAATTTTATTTAAAATTACATTTTGTCCAACTCTGCTTGGGAGAAACTTTTATAGGTTCTTTAATAACCTACTTCATGGACTCTTCAACCAATTTAGTTTTTATTTGAACATATTTTGATCACCATTTATCATCATCATATTCTGTCTTCTTGAATCGCCTATGGAATGTGAGTCTTCCACCAACTGTGCTCTTCTCAAGATCCTTCCTCACCGCTTCCTAGGTCGTCCTTTTCCTCGCTTTCCATTCACTTTGCCTCTATAGGTCTCGCTAGCAATTCTATTAGGATTCATTTGCAAGTATCCTAGCCATCTCAATCAGTTTTCTTATTTTACCTCGTTGACTGGCTTAACATTTACGTTCGACCTGATAGTGGTGTTCCGGACTTGATCTGTTCTTGTTTTTCCTTCAATCTTCCTGAGAAATATCATTTCTATTGATTGTATTTTGAATTGACACTGAGAAAGAAGCACTTCTCAGCGTCCGTGATTCTAAAGAGTACGTAAGGATAGGGAGGAATCTTGACTTGAATACAGCCACTTTTTTTTCCTTTTCAACTTATTTTCAGTTTAGAAACACTCTTTTACATAACCATAGCCATTTCAAACATCCTGTCCACAGCTCCGATTCATTCGTTCACTTCCAAATCGACGTTTCCATATTCGAGAGATGTATTTAAAGCTCTTCAATTGTTCCAGGACTTTGACTCTAATGACCCTCATTATTCTCCTCGGCTTCTATCCTACCCTCATCACTTTTGTTCCCCAATTATTTGAATGTAATTAATGAAAAAATAAGTTTATTCTGGGACAATTTATGATAATAATACTTAAAATATACACATAAAATACTTATAATGTATATATTTTTGAGTACTCGCCTAAATTAATACTTACAATAACAAAGCAGTTATTATAAATTATATACTTGTAAAGAAAACTGTATCGTTAATGTACGAACGTTTTCTTAATTTTGTATTTGCTGCGATAGCGTCACAGCCTTCTTGACACAACAGCTATTATAAGTAAAAGTTACAAAAGGGAATAGTTTTAATGTACGGTTACAGTGTGTATAGTAAATTGAAACCCTAAAATTTAAATTTGAAAGAACCACGAATTAAAGGCATTGCCATTTCTTTGTTGTTTCTTTCACGTGAGGGAATGTTTACTTGAAAATTATTTTAATTATTTAAGGCATGTAAATATGTATTGTAAATAAATCTTTGTTTTTTTTTCAGAGAAACAATTCCGTCTTTATTTCATTATCCAAAGGCCTAAAAACATTAAACATTTATGAAATATCATTATATATTTATGAAAAATAATACATTATAAACTGCAATTGTAATGTAGACATAAATAAAATTTACATCAAAGCAGCGGTTTGATAAGAGAGTAGATGAAGAAATAAGTTTTGGAAAAATTATAATGTGGTAGAGGATTGACGAATAGTGACAAGAAAAGAATTCCAGAAGGAGGTAGCGGTCGAAGACGCAGAAGGACAGAATGTCGAAGGAGTTTCTGAAAGAAGAAGTTATATTAATCTCTTGGACACAAGGTATTGTATTTAAGGAGGTAATAGAGGAATGTTATTGAAGAAGTAGAGTGATGTTTTGTTATCGTTTCACTGTCAAAGGTTAAGTCAACGTTATTAAGTGCTTATTAATTATATGGTTAAAAGATTGTTTGCAGTATTCTTACAATGTAAACTTGAACGATAATATAAAAATGTTGAATGTACGTTGGCAAATACCTGATTTTTTTGGACACCTATTAAACAATAAATTAGTGGCTCAAAAAGTGATCCCGAATCAAATTAAAACCTGTGTATTCCGCATCAAGTATTAATAAATTGTAACTTATTACTGAATATAACAAAATATATTTAAAAATTAATAGGTGCGATTTCAAAAGAGAAAATTTAGGACTATAAATATTTAGCATGATTTCGATACATCCCTTACCATGTGACCCCTCTTAATTGGATTTCATAATTTAATTTTTAAATATTTAAAACAAATCTTTGTAGATTTTAGTTATAAAAAAAAATTATTTGCAAGTGAATGTATGAATGTTAGCGAATTCTACTGGTTAAGTTTTGAACTATTAAGGTTTCTAGTTTACAGGTCTAACAACAGAGTGTACACGCACCACTAACTGTTCATCACTACCGCGATTAGATGGAAGAGGGAACACAGTAATTATATTAGAAATATGTTTAAACCAAATATCAACAGATATGTTAATGATAATACTCCTTGAGAAAACTGTACCAAAAAAAGTGCCGATTCTGTAAGTCACGATGAAAATTGGACACATTGATTTGGACATAAATATTACAAGCTTTCTAGGGATCATTAATTCTTAATAATTCAAACCTATATTAATATCAATGGTTGGTGATTATCAAATTAAATTCTACATATAACCTACTTGAGGAAAAAAAGTTAATGTAATCCACGGTGCGATTCTTCTAAAAAAATAAGGAAATTTAATTTTTTTTTTAAAGTACGATTGTTAATTGAGAAAGCAATAATTCTAAAACTCAGAACGGTTTTCATTCAATTCCTTTATTGTTTGGATTGACAACCCTTTAATAACGTTTTCTAAAATAAAAGCAATACAATATTGCCAGTTATTTAATTCCAGAATATACATCTATAGTAATACTTTTTGTAAAATATTTATATCAATAATCTGGTATAAAATAATATTGTCATGTATAATGAAGTACTAATACAATATAATAATTTATAATAGTATTGATATATCGATAGCCTTAGTTCACATATGTGTTAAGTACCGATACAGTTCAAGTTTAAGCACATAATATATTTTTTGTAACCTTCACAGCTTCTCTATTAATTTTATATCAAATATGATCTATAACTTCCTGATTACAACTTTAAAATATTATTTATATAACAAAATCCACTTTTGGAAAATTTGTACTAAACACATTTGTGAACTAAGGCATCGATATATTTGTTGGTGTTTAAAGGCGTAAACCCTCAGACCATTAACGCCGATGGTTCGCTTTATAAAATGTTTGTATATATTATTGGTCAGCAATACAGATACGCGAAATCACTCACAATCACACAAACACGCACACTCAATCTCTACGATAAAAAAAAAGTATTCAATTTAAGCTATAATTGAGACAGTAGGCGATGTTCTTTCAAAAACTGAAAGACTAGGTGGTATCTCTAATGTTCAAATGAAAGACGATAGTGGCTTCTTTGTTACTAAGTGCCTTCAATAAATTTGGTGCTAATTCTATTTTATTTATTGTTGATAGGTAAAAAGTTGTGTGGTTTTATGAAACCACGATGCAAGTGAACTTTTTTTCGGTTTGTAGGCATTTAACTAAAAAGTTTTGGAAAATTATTTGATTTAGGGTATTAAAATTGCGTTTTTAATGTTAACTTAATCATCGAAAAATGGGAAATCAATAGAAGACAAAATATTGAATTATAAAATTTAATTTAAATTTGCGTATTAGAGTACGGAATACATAATTAATACAATCATTTATATGATAAACGCATACTAGAAAGTAAGAGCAATATTATATGTTCACGCCATTTGGCGTTCTTTTTATAAATGAATTATGATAATGCTTGAAAAATAGGTAAAGTGTCAAATACATCTTGAAATAGCACACTACGCTTTCTAGCGGCTGTTTGGGGCAACTAAAACTTCAATTAATTGACATAATCACAAACAGAGCGCGATTTACGGGTGCTCTCTTCACCTGTGGTACTGTTTTTAATCCTGTCTTCAGCCTGCAGCCGCTAAAGCACCACGCGACTCTTTTCATATGCCTCCAGCTATCCAGCTAAAGCATTCGCGAGTCTTTAATCCAGCTATCCAGCTTAATTACAATTACCAGTTATTGATCAGTTTAATAATTTCCGTTTTATTCATGAGTTACAAATATTTCACGATTCATCTGCAAATAAGTCTGGATTCCCTAGGAGTTTTTCAAGGGCACAGGAAATCATCAGGACTAAGAGACGCTGCCAGCCTCTTTTGGTCTTTGAGTACTCAGAAACCAAAGTTCCTGTCCGTATGCTGCCGGCCCACGTCTAGGGTGAGTCACATTTTATTTTCTGTGGTTTTGATTTCTTCCTGTTACATCTTTATAATATCGAACGCTTTTAAAATAACTTATACAGTCCACAGCCAGAGCGAAATTTATTTAACTAAAATTACATTTTTAAGAAATTTATTACGAACCTTCGAGCTTGTCTCAACATTTTTGGTCCTAGCGGGCCGGATTAAAAATTCAACATTTTTGGTCCAAGCGTGCCGAATAAATTTCTTAAAACCAGTTCAAACGTTTATTTCATTTCCTACTTTCCTAAGTGATCGTAAATTATTGGCCTTACAAACCGAAATTTACGATTTCTTAACCTTAAAAAAGTGTTCGCATTATAGAGAGAGTGAATACCATTCTTTTTTGCAGGTGAAACCCACATATTTAACTTCTAACAGAAATTTCATTAATTTCAAAATTAAAAATTCCAAAAGTTTTGTAGGTTTTCCAGCCTTTTTCACGAGTTTTCAATTTTCATTAAATTACGTATTAAATACGCACGCTGAAGGCAGCCATTTTGTCGAACTGGTAGAGAGAATCACTGATAACCTTAATCCTAAATTGTTTCGTACACGCATTATTGCTTGTTTACTCTCACTTTTATTTAAAAATTATTATTTCATTCATCAATCCTACGTTCTATTACATTTAGCTTTTCAATTAAGTTTCACTTTATTTTCTGTTCAACATTTATTTTGCTTTGCCTTATTTCTAAATATTTATTTAAACTTTGTACTATTAAAAAATTTCCATCATGCCTACAGACGATAAAAATCTCGTACTTCAAACACAACATCTTTCAAAAAGGGAAAATGTTTTTGCCGATATTACATCCCAATGGGATCAGATAAAATCTTCCGATGTATCAGATATTTTAAGTGTACAGGTGTGTTGTGAGAGCTTACCCCCCCTTCAAGCCAAATTTGAACAGACAAATGACAAAATTGATGACCTTAATGCACTATTACCAAAACAGAATTTCGTCAATACTAGAGTCTCTGCAATTGCCTTTAACAACATCTTACTCAAGATCAAAACGAAATATTTACAGTTAAAGAGGGAAGAACCAACTTCAACCCCTACCCCGGTCATTAATACCACTCAGAGTTCTCAAGGTAATTTCTCCTTACCTCCGATTCAATTGCCGAATTTCTCAGGTGATATTGAAAAATGGCCTGAATTTTTTTCTCTGTTTCAATCCCTCGTTCACAACAATCCCTCTCTCTCTCAAATTCAAAGATCTCACTTTTTGAGAACAAATTTAAGCGGAAGTGCCCTTTCCGTTATTTCAAATTTACAACTCACTTCAGAGAATTATGATCTTGCCTTCACGGCTCTGGTCGATCGATATCAGGAACCACGCAGGATATCTCAGGCCTATTTGAATAAAATTCTTCAATTTAAACCTATTAGTTCCAATTCACTAAACAATTTGAAGCATTTTCTAGAAACTCATCAAAATTCTGTATTAGCTATAAAGGCGTTGCCTATCGACGACCTTGCGAATTTCCTTTTATTGACTTTATCTTTAAACAATCTCGATGCTCGCACTTCAAAGGCATTTGAAGATTTACATTCTTCAGAAACCGTTCCGTCATTTGATGATCTATTAAAATTTGTTACCCGACAAATTAAAACATTAGAAATAATTTCTCCTCCTAACACTCACACCAGGAATTTTAAAGTCAATTCTCTCATTGCTAATAGCAATCCTGTTTATATAGCTAAATCAAACAGAACTCCTGCTGTACAGTCAAATTCTTCAAATTTCCGATGCATACTTTGTCCAAAGACACACTCACTGTCATCCTGTTCTACGTTTTTTCCTCTCAGTCGAGATAAAAAAATCGATCTTCTCAAGAAACACAACCGTTGTTTCAATTGTTTCGGCCCTCACTTGAGAATCAACTGTAATTCCAGATTCACATGTCGTAAGTGTAATTCTCGCGATCACCACACGCTTTTGCATCCCTCTGAAGTTGTAGATTCAAATTCACCTTTGAACTCCAGGCCTAATCGCACTTCAGATTCTGGCAATCATACTTCCAGTGAAAATTCATCCCCTTCAGCTGATCAATCCCAAGTTGATTCCTCAATATCTCTCAGATGTGTTACTTCCGGTAACTCCGTAACCTCACTCCTAGGCACTTTCCGTGCGCGTATTTTTGATTCAGAACTAGGTTTCGTCCCAGTCCGTGGAGTAATCGAACCTGGATCACAAATTTCGTTTATCTCAAAACGCCTTTTTGACCAGTTGAGTCAAAAAATGCGCGATCAACCCATTACTGTTTCAGGTTTCGGTGGACGTCTTTCGCTCTCTCCTGGCACTGTTCTGTGTGATATTTTCTCCAGATTTTCACATAGCCACATTCTCGTCAACCCATCCGTGGTTCCTCACATAACAAATCACTTACCTCCTCAAAGTCTTACAGTAGATGTTGCTCACGCTTTCGAGCATTTGCCTCTGGCCGATCCTGAATTTCATCGATCGGACCAAATTGACCTCCTGTTAGGTGCCGATGTTTACCCGCAATTATTATTGCCTCAACCCTTTGTTCCTAGTTCTATCGGGCCTATAGCTATTAATACCATCTTCGGTTGGACAATCGTAGGTCCTATCCAGGCCTTATCTTCCAATCAGCTAACCACCTCATTAATTTCCTCTTGTGAAAAATCCCAGGAACTCCTTAAGTTTTGAGAAATTAAAAATATAATTACTCCCACTCCTCAAGACCCTCTGGACATTATTACTGAGCAACATTTCACCGCCACTCACAAGCGCAATGATGATGGCCGATACTCGGTGGCTCTTCCTGTCAATCCAGACGCGACTCCTTCTAGCTCAACAGTACCTTGCCATGCTGAAGATTCATTCAAGCCACTTGGCCTCAGCGTACAGCCTATCCAGGCTATCACACCACCTAAGAATCCAGGTCAAGAACCAAGTTTACAGCATAAAATAAGCGGTGCTAAGAAAACCATTTTGAATCCTGAAAAACCTCAACCCAAAAAACTACTATAACTGCCGTTCTCATCAAATAGCGAACTTACAGTTCGACAAACAGTTCACAAGCCTAGATCTACATTTATTTCTAGGCCAGTACCAGCTGTTCCTCGCCAAGATGTTGTAAATTCCACTAACATCTTTCCTACATCTAAAGTAGAACCTACAAAAAGTGTTATCCCGCCACATATACAAGATGAAAAACCCATGCCACCACCTGAGCTTAAGGCACAACTAGATCGAACCTTTGATCATTTTTCTTCTCCCTTCTCATCCCTTAATGGACTTCAACGAAATGTTGCTTGGATGCGCCGCTTCGCACCGAAGTGTCGATCATGTAAACTGTCCGAACCACATTTAATAGGCTATTTAGTCGTGTCAGAAGTACAAGACGCCTTGCTCACTATTGTTTACTCACTCAAGCGGAACACTTTTCTCAACTACTGCCCAAAATCCGAGCTGATCTACCGGTCAAGCCCTTTGCACCCTTATACCTTCGTCGATACTCTAGGAGTTCTCAGGGTGGGCGGCAGATTTTAAGACCCCGACCAGCAGAGTCGTGGGCTTCCTATTTGTTCTAAGGCTGTTGCCTTCCTAATTATTCAAGGCTATTGCCTTCCTAATTGTCCAAGGCTGCTGCCTTCCTAATTGTTCAAGGCTGTTGCCTTCCTTTTTGTTCTAGGCTGTTGCCTTTCTTTATTTTCTTATGGTTTTTATCCTAGTTCAAGGCTGTTGCCTTCCTCTTTCTCCAAGGCTGTTGCCTTTCTTTTCTTTTTTATGGTTTTATCCTGTCCAAGGCTGCTGCCTTCCTAATGTTCAAGGCGGTTGCCTCCCTTTTTATTCAAGGCTATTGCCTTCCTTTTTGTCCAAGGCTGATGCCTTCCCTTTTATTTAAGGCTGTTGCCTTTCTATTGTTCAAGGCTGTTGCCTTCCTTTTTGTTCTAGGCTGTTGCCTTTCTTTTCTTTTTATGGTTTTTATCCTGTTTAAGGCTGTTGCCTTCCTAATTGTTCAAGGCTGTTGCCTTCCTTTTTGTTCTAGGCTGTTGCCTTTCTTTTCTTTTTATGGTTTTTATCCTGTTTAAGGCTGTTGCCTTCCTTTTTGTTCTAGGCTGTTGCCTTTCTTTTATTTTCTTATGGTTTTTATCCTAGTTCAAGGCTGTTGCCTTCCCAATTGTTTAAGGCTGTTGCCTTCCTAATTGTTCAAGGCTGTTGCCTTCCTCTTTCTCCAACGCTGTTGCCTTTCTTTTCTTTTCTTATGGTTTTTATCCTATTTACGCCCAGTTGGGTTCTTATATTTTACTGGATTCCCCAGGAGTTTTTCAAGGGCACAGGAAATCATCAGGACTAAGAGACGCTGCCAGCCTCTTTTGGTCTTTGAGTACTCAGAAACCAAAGTTCCTGTCCGTATGCTGCCGGCCCACGTCTAGGGTGAGTCACCTTTTATTTTCTGTGGTTTTGATTTCTTCCTGTTACCTCTTTATAATATCGAACGCTTTTAAAATAACTTATACAGTCCACATCCAGAGCGAAATTTATTTAACTAAAATTACATTTTTAAGAAATTTATTACGAACCTTCGAGCTTGTCTCAACATTATATAAGAGGGATATTCACAATAAAGAGTTTATTTATTATTACTATATTGATGTAATTTATATATCATTGATGTATTTTTTCATTATACAAACTCTAGCCTAACCCTTGACTTATGTCGGGGTAGGTCCATTCTCCGGTGAGCCGAGAAAAAGAACAATTTAATAATATTAATGTCTTTATTTATTCAGGGACAAGTCCCTTTAGAATAACAATACAGGTGTTGTAAGCTATTATGCCTTAGAGTATTAAAATAATTAAATATATTATTATATATCAAAATTAAAATTAATACACACTGATAAAAGGATTTGATAGTCTTTGAAGAGATTTGTTAATAGTAAACAAACCGTTTTTATTTATATATTTGTTTTAAATTTTATTTAAAGTTAATGAACATTAAGATTTACGATCAAATAAATAAATGCATTTACATTAATATACAGATCAAAACAACCAAAATCCGCCGAACACTTGCACGAATAAGTGAGAGTATAAATGATATACGGTCAGCTGACTGGGCGCCGCCATATTGGCTTAGGCTGTCCTGTCATGCGCCTTTGACTTTACCCCTTCTCCAGCTGTAACACGACATGCTGATAGATGGGTGAAAAATTTTGGGGCGATAGAATAAAAGTTTCACTTTAATAACTTCATTGTTGAAAAATGTGTTTTATTGTTAAAATAGCTTTACAATTTTGGCAGGAAGAAGATGAGTGATATTTAATAGCCATTCTTTTCATTCTTGTATAGCAGGCCGGGGTAACCTCTTCAGTACGGTTGCTGCGGTAAGATGTTGATCATGCCCTTCTTGTTTTTTAAATACTTTTTAGATTACAAGATGGCTTTTTTTTCACATGGCTTGCCATCTCTTAGAAGTTTCCATTTTGAGGTCTACTAAGTTCTGAAGGAGTAGACCTCCTGTGCCTCGGCCAGGTAGCCGAAGTGCTTCTCGGGCTGCCTGGTCTGTGAGCTCATTACTCTTAATGCCTATGTGACCAGGGATCCATAATAATAAATGGACTTGCCCTGTTCCACTACGAATCATGTAACATGATTTTGGATACTAGTAATCAGTGAATGATTTGGACATAAATATTACAAGCTTTCTAGGGATCATAAATTCTTAAGAATTCAAACCAATGTTAAAGTCAATGGTTGGTGATTATCAAATTAAATTCTACATATAACCTACTTAAGGTAAACTTCCGGAAATTCTAGAGCTTGGCGTGATAAATAATAAACAAATAAAAATAATTTTGAATCGGCAAATAAAATTATCCTCATTTTAATAGAGGTAATCTTTATGTTATGACAAACTAGGTACAGCGAGCGCTTAGAAGAGAATACAAACTTCGGGTTCAAGACGAAGTCTTCCCTTGGTTAATGAAAATACAACTGGATTAAAATAGAAAAAGAAAAGAAAGATTTTTAAAAAATATGTAACTAAAACCTTTAATTTCGTTATTTTTCAAGATCCTTTAAATAATTTTTCCTTCAATAGAAAACATATTAATTTGTAATACATATTAACGAAGTTTATTATATAATAAATAATAATGGTAGGAAAACTACATTAGCAATTTTCCTATTTATTTTTGCGCAGATTATATATAAATAGGTATATGAGAACAAGGTAAAATCGAAGATGAGGGCCATGGGCTTTCAAATGTTAATGCCTACTAATAAATTAAATAATTCCAGAAAACCCAGAAGTTCCTTTTGATTGATTCCGGAGTCAGCAGATGTTTAAGTGACAGCTTGCAAATTCTAAATTTAATATCATTGTTAATTATATTTTCCTAGACGATATTATAATGTAATATGAAAATACTCCAATGGAATATAATAGAATTTCTTTACCATGAAAATGATTTAAAGATAATTAACAATGAACACTGCTTGCAAGAAGTATATTTATTATTCAAATATCGGAAATTTCCAAAAATTTTCTAATATTTCGATAAAAACCATTTCCAATTAAAGTCCAATTTACAAATTATTGGTGCAATTGCACTATCCGCTTTCCCTGCAACAATATAAGCTAAGTTTATAAACGTAACACTAATTTCATCGATGGGCATGATTAAATTTATCGAATCAGTATTTGATATGTTCGATGAAACCGAAAGTTCGTCATTAATTTTATCTGTGACTGAAGAGGACGCCTGATGGAATTAGTTAATGAATTAAACTAATAATTAACTCAATGCTGAAATTAGAAACTTACTTGTAGATGCTATCCTCAAATGGTTTTTAGATAAAAGCATCGAATGAACTATTTGAAGAGACTCCAGAACCGGTCTTATGACTTAGTGATTTGAAGTGTAACAACCTCCTTCGAGGATCAAGTCGCTGGAAATCTTATGAAGGTATTCTTAGATTCTGACACATTAAACTAGTCTTAAATTATTCCTCATTTATTAACATATTTCCAAGAACGGAAAATTCATCCGGCATTGTCTTAATCTTGACAACTTCAAAAATGTATCTAGATTAGAGTGGTATGTGAAAAAAGATACAGTAGCTATTAATGCCCAAATCTAATCGACTTTCTTTACTATATACCAACAATCAAACCAACAAACCGATGACTTTTGAACTAACCTGATTGAGTTCAATAACGCGAATAATTCGATCTTTCTGGTCTTCAGATTAAAAAAAATAATTAAGATAATAATACCCATTATCCGCTCATCACGCACTTATATTTATCTGTTTGTGGAACAACTAAAATTGTGGTAAGTAGATGCTTTTCTTCTTTTTCCCTTCGTAAAATTTGTATATATGTAAATATTTATTGTTTTCCTTCTGTGCAATTATTAAATTTGTTGTTAGAAGCTAACATATAATTTATTTTCATATATCTCATTTGTTAATTATTCTATTTTTTGTATTTTACTCTTTGATCATATTTTATTATTATTAAATGAAAAGCACGGATACAAAATTAAATAAATTTGTTATAATTAATTTTATTTTTATATGATATAATTTTTTTAAATATTTTATTTGAAAAGAAAAGACATGGCCAGGACCGGGACTCGAACCCGGGACCTTCACCTCTCCGTGGTGACGCCTCAACCATCTCGGCTATCCTGGCTTCGCTTCACGGCCAGCCATATCCCCTCTTTTCACTTGATCCTACATCTCCGTGTTCTCGCAATAATTGTTATTTCTTGAGATTCATGGGTACCTAAGCTTCCACCATCTTCAATAGTAGGTATAGCTTAGATATATTGGATACATGAGTGTCCGTAAGTAAACCTGCTTACCTGGGTTCCACAAGCATTCCACCACTCCTCGGGTCTGTCAGCCTACTGGAGGCGACCCACAAATCTCATTGTGGTTTTCCAGGATATCAAGGGCCGCCCGGGGTTTTGGTACTGAGACGGTCTGCTTCAGAGAGATGTATATACAATAGTTTCTCGTGTGCCGACTGATACCGAACAGTCATTATCCATAGATCTAGACCGATTTAGTCACTGTCCTTACTCGATATACTTAGGTAGGAACAACAATAACATCATGGGAACCACGTTTCGCATCAACATAAGTTTAGGTGACCTCTTCAAGCTCTGTTTCTGTGCTATCGCCAATTATATATATCTGCAAATTGATGAGAATGCGCATCCAAATATCTTGATGGTCTTAAGTACCTAATCCAAAAAAAAAAGTCTATTACTAAAGAAAGAATCATTAGACGAAACTATCGATAGTAAGAGATTTTTAACTAACGCCAAACCAGCTATCTGAGGAAATGTAAGAGACACCCGATTGTGGAATGCAATGGTGGAATGGAACAATAAGCCAATAAGCGCTGAAGGCTGGGATTGACACGGCATTGGGGATGGAAGCATTAGGATCAGCCACATTCCGATATGTGGCTCTTGATGTTGGCAATCGGAATCAACGTCGTGTTAGGTCAGACTAAATATCACTAGCAAAGTTCATGGGCTGACCACTACAAGTTCGTGACCGCCTCATTCTCCTTCATTTACAATTCATTAAACATTTAGACTAGTTCATCTCCTATTGGACTCCTGATATTTTCGGCAACTTGGTGGTCTCATCTCGTGAATTAGCTCATACCTAAATTAAAACTATAAAGTGGCAGTGTTGGGAGAATATTCTTTACTGTTCTAATGCGACAAAAAATCATAAATCCATCCGACAATGAATAAACTCTAGTAAAAGAAGAATACAAGCTTTTGAAGAACGCAAGTAATTATATATCGTTAGGTTTTTTAAACATTGAAGGTTCCAGAGTTGTTTTAAGAAATAGAATGTTATTCAAAATAATATACAATCTAAACTTGTTTTATCTAAATTGTGAATAGGAATCCAAATAACCTAAGCCATGCATTCAAATTTGTGCATTAATAATAAAAAAAAAGGCTTAGTAAACCATAACTACCAAACTGTTCTAACCAATTTTTGTCCACTATCCAAATTCACTACCCCTTGGTTCCTGAGCCCATCAACATTACAACCCTATCTCAAACATCGCGACGCTTTTACTTCAATTTTATTAACCGTTGAAATATTTATAATATCAATGAATATTATTTTCTTTAACAGATCAATTATTCAATCAACAGAATAAAATTATTCTCTTGGTTCTTTCTTTTTATTATTATTATTATTATTTGAGAAATAATAATATTTGTTTTATACAAATGTTATTTCATCAATAGATAAAGCTAATATAATTCAAATACAATTCGGATGCAAAGTATAAACAAGCCTTAAATGAATCTTTTTAAGTATTTATTTTAAGATGACCAAACATGGATGTAGCAGAAATGCTTGGCCTTTTTATTATTTGTAATTTGTGATGGTATGTCAAATTATTTGTCCTTTCTTTATTAATCATGTTTTATTAAACAATTTGCTTTTTGTCTATTTGAAGCTTTTCCTAAAAATGTATCAATTAATTAATTAGTTGTGGGTCCCTTCGTATGTAGGATAAGCGGCAACGAACGAGCTGATGCGGGGGCTAAAGCAGCTGCAAAAAGTGACGTTCTCTTAGTAAGATCCATTTTTTTATCCGAGTGGCTGGCAGTGATAAAAAATAAAATTAAAGAAAATTGGGACGAAAAGTGGGAGAGCCTTCCTCAAAACCATCTCAGTCAGATAAAAGAAAAAAACACCGCCTGGATCCCTCCAAACGGCCTAACGCCAAAAGAGTGCAGTATTATAAGCAGGTTAAGAATTAGTCATACTAAGCTGACACATCTCCACCTACTTTTAGGGCAGTACCAACCAACCTGCCAAAGCTGCAACAATGTTCAAATTACAGTCAAGCATCTATTTGAATGCAAGAAATATGTAATAATAAGAAAAAATTTAAAAATTGAAACGTGCCAACTTTTCAAAAATGATAACGAGCTGCAGAGGACTCTGATGTACCTGAAGCAAACAAACTTAATCAATGAAATATAATAAGAGCAGTCGTCGCTAATGGCCTCAGAAGTTGAAGCGACGTTAAATAAAATAAAATAAAAAAAAAAAATTAATACATGTCAAGAAAAATGTTTGTTTGTTGGTGCTTAAAGGCGTAAAACCCTTAGGTCATCAACACCTTGTTGTTGTCTTGAGGTTGTGGTGAAAATCTTGGTTCATATCATATCATATTCAGATAAAGAAATATATCATATATATCATACCATATTCAGATAAAGCATTACTTAAATGGTTTTAACATAACAAAATTATTAAAACGAGGAAGATATGATGGCAAGGGTCCCTCGTACCTTTTGTAGAATCTTTTTATTTTTAGCTTTTTTTTTATTCTTTAAATGAAAAAAAAATATTTCTACAACACTCGAAGATTGATATCAATATTACAACATATTGAGCCATTCGACAACAATATTAATATATCGATCGATCTGCACAGCTCTCTTTATTATCATTATCATAACAAATCTCATGGGTATTACAATAGATTGTTGGGCTAGATTTAGGCTAGATGAGATAACACCTGGATTAAAGGACTAATTCAAAAACTGTAAGAGGCGTTATGGATACTATCCCAAAATAAAATGCTATAACATATAGTATATATTCCTGTAACAGCATGTGGTCAGTTGTATAATCTAGGAAAGAAAACCCTTCCGGTGCCCCAATTGAATTCGCCATTCCTCGTACGAATATCGTAGCTAATTATTATATATTTTTGTTATTTGTAAACACCATTTCCTTCATTACTCGCAAAAAGTATTAATTTGAGATATGTTTTTTCTTTGAAATATTGTTTCATTGCAAATCAAAATTAAAAAATATGGAAAAAAAATGTATAAAGAAAATTAAAGTACTTCTTTTGTTATTACAACTCCTGATGAGTCAAGGTAACTCCTGTAGCATCAATCGGCAATCATTTCAGTTCCTTATTCCCAGGATGGACGACGCATCCACCACTTACTCTACCCCAGTCTCGACCTTCATATTCTCCTCATGTTGGTACTTGTGGTTGAGTCAATAAATATATAATATAGTAATATTAATAATAGTGATACAGCATGTATACTATAATAATAGAAATATATTATATGTACCTACTATATTTTGGCTAAGTTTCGATAATTTATAGTTCTCATCTTCGTGTCCTTACAGTGAAAATAAATATATGTCGCTGATAGTTTTAGGCTTATTAATTAACTTAACTATCAATGTTTACAACATCATCATTCCTCTAACTACTCGAGGCGTAAAGTGAATGTTTAAAGGTTGGTAATGTAGGGCGAATTACACATATACACTTTTAAGAGACCAGTATCAAAATAGTTATTGAGAGTGTTTTATAGGTATTAGGTTATTATTTTACATAATATGTTTATAAGATTCGATCTCAGGGGGTTGTTTTGAACAAAGTGAAATCAAAAACCTAAACCCTAATGTGTTAATCTCGTAAATACTTAAACACACAATCTTAATTTATTTTATTAATTAAGAACTTGGATTATTGGGTTAAATTCACTATTTAACCATAGGTTAATTGTAAAAATGACAAAAACAGAGTTATTCCTTTATTTCTTATCTTTTGATTGTTAAAATTGCAGAAAATGCAACATCTATTTTGCTTTAAAAAAAATTAAATATCATTTTTAAATCATTTAATCAGATTATTTTTGAATCAAGTTATAACAATATTTAAAAAATGGTTATGAGCTCGCGTACAAAAAAAATAAGGCTAGGATTATTTTAAAAGAAAAAATGAATGTATTATATCTATTTCTATAATGATGCAATGAATTCTGTTCCTGATAATTTATTAGGAGATTTTTTATTAATTTCGATCAATAACTATGATTCGGTAAAAATCCAATTTCTATTGCCCCTACTCAATTGGCTAATTTAATTGTTTACATAAAATATTCCCTAAAAACTATCGATATTTTGTTATTACCTCCGAAATAAGCAAAATACCGTTTTAGAAAATCTCTATTTATATTATAATTTATATAACAAATAGTCTTAATAGCAATCAACTAAAACCCTCTTGATATCAACGGGTCCGAAGGTTTGTCCTTTGGAGAGGGGTTCACTGAGGAGGAGTGTACAAGTGAATAAATGATCATTTAATATATAAATACATATAAATAAAATATGTTATATATTTAAACATATTAAGCTTATAAATATAATTTTGTTTGTCTTCTGAGGGCCTTAGCCTTTCTTATTAATAAAATCAGAATTACTTTTGGATATGAACGTGCTTTGTTATAATGGAGGATGAAAATAGTTGGGGGGTCCAGTCATAAATAAACAACAAATAAGTGAAGACTTATTTTTTATTTGTTTCGACGTAACTGGCCAATGATTACCCAACCGCCTCTCCTATTTGCCCTGTAGATGACCTACAAAGTAGGTCGAAACGTCGGCACAAATAAAAAATTAGTCTTCACTTAAGTATTTGGTGTTTATTTATGACTGCACTCCCCAACTATTTCCATCCTCCATTAGATCTTCCAGTCAACTACTTTTCTCACTAACATGCTTAGTTATAATTAAATGTGGTTTTCAACATCTTGTAATTGTCACTGGACTATTGTCAATTACAAGATGTTGAAGTCCATAGTAATTGTCAATGGACTGGGCGTTTAAAATTTGTTCGATAAGAAACTTTATTAGATTATTTTATCATAAATATAAAATAATATAAAAAAAAATTAAATTATCGAAACATAATTTTACTTAAAATTTTAATTTTGAAGAGAAAGGGGATAGATGTAGGATCGGTGAAGAGAATGGATTTGCCTGGTTAGCTCAGTTGGTTAGAGCACTGCGCTAGAGACGCGGGCGACCCGGGTTCGAATCCCGGCCTGGATAAATCTTTTCTCTTCAAAATAAAAATATTTAAAAATGATCACCATCATCATAATAATAAATAATAAATAAATTATAATTTTATTTAATTCTGGATTAACTATTCCAGCGTAACGTAATATCTGCGTCAATGACAGTTGCAAAATAAATTCCTCCAGTATCTCTTCAATATTCTTGGAAGTATCTTACTCATTCCAGATGTCTCACTGACCGTCGACCTACATTCATATTTATATCGTCTGAAGTAAAATGAAATACAACTGACTATATTTAAAGCCGTAGTTGGATTTATTTCAACAATTAATTAGTTATGCGAGTTTTAAATTAATACAAATATTTAATGCTTTATACTTTAAAATAAAATATTCAATTCTTTAATAATTCTTAGATGTTTGAGAGGATTCAAGTGTAGGACCTGGTACATCCCCCTATCAAAAAATCCTTGACTCCGCTATAGTTTTCAGCAATTACATTCCTCTATATTCCTACTCTCATTATATAAACATGAATATACACATTAATTATAAATATTATGAATATATTTATCATATTCATTAAGGGTTCTTGACATTTTCCATTTTTTGTTACTAATAATAACAATGCGGTTAATTGTTAACGAAATAATATTAAGAAGAAGAAATTGATCCGGGTGGAGGTCAGAGTAATAATTTTTTATATAGGGTTGAAATATTTCTTTGAAAGCCAACGCTATGACTCTCATTGTAGGTATTCTTCGGGACTTGATATAAAATTACAAAAATAAAATAAAATGATACATACAAATTTAGTGAATATAAGAAGAAAAATGAAATAAAAAATTACCTTGTGCATCTATCTCTTGAGTAGACCTGTAATGTGGGCCCAAACGTTGATTTTCAAGAAATTATTTCTTTGACCTCCAATCGGACCAATTTCTTCCCCATGAATAATAGGTCAACTTATATTATTCAAGAAATAATATTAAAGAAACAAAAGGTATGTTGAGGAAGTCAGGCGGCAGTTAAGCCTTATCAGACAATTTCAATGACGATAATACGATAATGGTTCTATTTTTTATCGAACAACAAGGAATGATAGTTATTGATGATAATTCATGTTGTTATATAATGTTTCCATAGAAAATAAATATGAACTTTTAAAAATGATTTTACAAAGGAAGGAAAGTGAAAGTCGTGAGATACTCATACCACATCGTTTTATTTTTATTATCGAATATAGGAAGGGAAACGTTTTTCCAATGAGCCGTTTCGCCAGAGGTGAACCAATATAGCTGTCACAGTAGGACCTTGGCAGACCTGACCCGTCGACCTAGAGAAATGAAATTTGACAGTTATCAGGTGGAAGTGAATAATATTCTAGTGTGGTCACTCCCTTTGAAAATAGTTCAAGGGATTCGATAGGAATAATAACTTATTTATTTTAAAATATAAATAAAATTATATTTATTTACAGGAAAACGCTTTATTTATTTATCGTTTATATAACAACACAATTTCAACTAATGTTATAAATGTTTGTATACTAAAGAGTTAATGTTTACTATGAACAAATAGTTATCCAAAATTTACGAATCCTATTCGTTCATGAACTCTTCTAATAAATACATACCACTCTTCATCCTAATATGAGAAATGAAGGTTTCAGAAACAAATTATAAACCCTGGCACCTTGCAAACTTTGAATACCAATTCTTTATGTATTTCAATCTATTATAATTGTGTTGGCATTTCATATACATATAATACATTGATGAATATGAAAATCACCTGTATCTATAAATATTTTCAATCATATAGTCTTTTTAATTCATGATTTGGGCCGTGGAAATTAATATTTTAGTATACGAAGACGTCTAGAAAAGTTAGGAATAGCATCTTGAAATAAATGGTTAGAGTGCAATCAGCATATTTTGGTTTCTTGTACAAACTGACCTTTAGGCCCAAGCATGCGAGTTGAAAATAAATCAGAGAGATGGAGAGATATGTTCATCAATTTCATAAAAGGAATAATATATATGGATAACAGGAAATGATTAAAAGTTAATAAAATTGTGATATTTAAAATTGTGATAGTGCACCTAAAGTAATAAAGTGTATAGGTGTTAAAATACTAAGTTTCATAAATATCAAGAGAAATTCAGTAAGTGTAGATCTCATCTGGACACTGAAAAATATAAAAATATCATTGCCCAACAAAAGTCAAGGGTGAAGACACGCATCATCTCCTTCATTCGTTTCCAAAACGAGTATGGCTCAGGTCCGGGAATATCTTCTGTTTATAGTAAAGAATGAGATTTCGTAAAAAACTAGGGCATCAATTGGAATGCTGTCATGTTTACTGACGATTCGCGATTCCGTCTGTATAATGATAGCTGACGCAGAAGATTCTACAGAGACAATGAGCTATAGAATATATACAACAATGCATGCTCTTTTCAGTGCATTTTGTTGGTATCCTCTTTTAGGCGCTCGCTACACCACATTATTCTGAGCTGCATGTCGTTTCAAAGGGGCTTAAGATGTGAGGCAAACTTACCACAAATTATTACTAATCGTTCTAGAGGATAAAGGTTTGAAATTTATTGAGTATCTGGAGAGCATTGTAGAAAGGGACAATGCGCTGCGATCTCACGAGATCGGACTAAAGTCTGAGAGTCGACGCTCTGAGAAACGCCTCTGCTATATCAACTTGCCGGTGATCTTGGTTTCTCGTTCTCATAATAGTTCCATGGTTAATGAAACTAATTAAAAAAAACTGCAGCACTACAACCCATTAAGGGTCTTGGGTTCTGTACGTGGAGGCTATAGTCACACTCAAGCGTCAGGCTTTCCCCAATTTAGGCTTTGTAGAGGTTGGATGAGCGCCCCAGGAGAGTTTCTAGATCGCACAAGATCCATCCCCGACTATTAATAGATTAAATGAATTATTTGAAACAGCCGAATTTGAGTCTGGCTCCTTCGGCTCGGAAACTCGGCGCTCTCCCTCTGAGCTACCCTCCTCCCAATGAAAATACAACTGAATTAAAGTAGAGTAAAGGAAATGAAACTTTAACAAAATATATTCAACTAAAACCTGTTATTTATTTATTTTTTTAATTTTCGTGCAGTAAAAAAACATTATAGTTTTTAATAATTATTAATAGCTAATTATAAAAATGGTATAAACCTGCTTATCAAAGTAAATACCACAAACTGTTAAGTAATATGTCTATTCATATTTGCTCGAGTAGATCTTACCATTTCTAAACTGCATGATTCTATTCTAACACAGATTAGTATTTCCTTGAGAGGTCTTACTGACACGATGAAACTGTGTGTGATATCAGAGAGTAAGTTAACTAGTAAAAATAACATAGTATTACCAATAACGTTAATTAACAATTCACGTTTAGTGAAGGCATACATTTTTAATAAATAAGTAGCATTTTTAATATAAGCAATTAACTTGCCCAACTCAAACGATAATAATCAGTTAAGCGATAATTACTTTTTCCCCGTATTAGTATTTATATATAACAATAATTTCTAATAATTCCCTTACTAAATAGTTTTGTACATAGTCAAAACGATTCCATTGGAACGAAGTTGCCATGATAATGACACACGTACGATGGTTACTAGGGCCTATAACATATTATATTAATATATAGTAAAGGTTAGTTACACCTAGCTTGATCAGTTATTGTGACTGGCATATTTTATCACTGCCTCTTTAGAAATAAATTATAAAGAGAAATGGAAAGATCCTCAGATAGTAAGATTGAGGGCAGAGTAATTGTTTATTTTATTTATGGTTTTCATGGTTGGCCAGATATGTCCTTCTTGAAAGGTGTGGATTTTGTAGTTATAATAATGGACTGGGCAGCCTTCAAAACAAGACTTAGTCATCTGCAGATATTTCTTTGCTAATATATACTGTATTTGTATTATAAAAATACAAATACTTCATATAAGTACAAATGTACGGGTGCTACATATGAGTGGTTGAGAAAATGTATGAGGATTTCACCACCTATATTATTCGCCGACTATTAGGTCATTATAGCACAGTAAAAGGAAGGGATAGACTACGTGTGTACAAACGTCCTGGAAGAATATAACAGGTGGAAAACGAAGATGATGTTAAAAAACTGTATGCATGGATACTGAAGAAGAAGGCCTTTAGAAGTGAAAGGCTTAAACTAAAAATGCTTACAACTTCTTGAATCTAGGATCTGTTGTACAAAAAGATGGAACATTCGAAGAGGTCGTAGCACGAAGAACCACACAAGGAAGAATGGTTTTTGATACCTGAATCCAGTCCTGTGGATTAATTTTATCCTAAAACTCACAAATAAAATAATTTTCCATGGTATAGCAATTCATATAATGCTATATGGCTAGTTTAGCATGTAATTTTGGATACAGAAGTAATAAAAACTACTCGTCGCTGAGATGGACTTCAGAAGGGTAGCCGAAGTACCTAGGCTTGTAAGACACCTAATAAAATAGTTGGAGAGACAATGGATGCTCAAAATACCATCCTGGAAAAACTTACCATCAAGCGATCAGTGTGATTTGGTCGTCTAAAGAGAATGGGAGGTTGAAGAATGCCAAAAATAAACCTGACTAGTGCCCTGAAAGACCGACCAATAACTGCGTCGATTAACCGAGTTCAGGAAGACATGCCACAGTCTATTCATTATTAATTTAAACAGACAGGATAGTGTCTGTTTAAATTAATAATGAATAGGCAGGCAGGCCTGGAGAGAAATACTGTCATAAAATTTGATTGGAGCAAACTATCCAACTATTCCACTTATTTATATATGCAATGAAAATGAAAATGAAAATATATTTTCTCCATTAACAAACGGTATTTGAGGCAAGGTCATTAAACTGCAGTAGCCTTAAAAAGTCGATTCTAGGCCGAATATTTAAACGGTAGTAATCGATTAATGCCGCAATTAAGGTAGAGATGAAAAATAGCTAGGAAGAAAAAAAGATTAGTGGTAAGTTGTCCTCAATGAGGCATTAGTATTTGAGGTCAATACTCTGGAGGTACAGGTGTCGAGGAGATGAAGAGGCAAGGACCTGTTTCTGGACCATAGGTTGTGCCAAGGAACTGAAGCGGCTGAATGAGCCCATAAGCCACTGATTACGCAGGCAAAGATATATTAACATTTCCCACAATTCTTCTTCAATATCATACCGTAGCCACTGAATATAGGGGAGTTCTTAGGATACTGAAATTTAGTATTTCGGATAATACCGTCATATATATTCAGTTTTTGAAATTTGTCTGTATTTAAAAGCCAAAGGAGTCAACCTGAAAATTTTCGATGATCATCTCAAAACGATAATAATAATCTGGTACGGAACTCATGAAGGCAAATTAATAGTAAATCTCAATTATTAATATAAAAAATGAACCCGAATAAAAATTAAAATATGAGTAAACTCCTGCAAATATTATATAATTAACACTTATTTCATACAACAAAATATTGATAGATAAGATGTACTATTAAATAAATAATTAATACATAATTATGAAGCAAAAAAAAACATTCTCCAGTCAAGTTTTTATTTTTTATTTACTATAAATACGTTTCGACCCCTTCGGTCATTTTCAGAACCCATATTATAATTAATACATTAATTTATTCTGTAGCCAGTGGTGGGTAGAGCCTGTGAGATCTGAAAACCCTACTGGATCTCATACAGTCTTTGTAGAGTAGATATCCTTGGTTGGGGGAAAACCTGGTGGTTGCGACTGATATTGATCGAAATATCTCCTTTTACATCTATACAACCACAGTCTCTACCATGCACTGAACCCAATAATCTTTGCGAGTTCAACGATTGCTTAAAAATATATGATAAATACGATTCTTAAATTCACGGAAAGTAATATTTAATTCTACCCATTAGGTCAATTTTAATTTAACCTAGCTTTTCATGATGTGGATGGTAAAAAGCCATTAAGATCATAAAGTAAATTGTCACTTCCAGTTTTCATTTAATTATTATCTGAATATATATCTAATACATCGAATGTATTCTTATCAGGAAATAAGATCATTTGTCATTCCAGATCGGTTGCATTCGAATGAGTAAAAACTTTTCTTGGTAATTGGAAAAGTTAAATTTTCTGCTACTCTTACTAGTTCAAGTCTATGAATTTCGAAAGAGCTACTGGGAAACGTATGCGGTTAACGTGTTTAATGAAAATGCTATTTTTTTTTTATAAATATAAATATAAATACCTTCGATCTACTTTCATATATTATATTCTATCATTCTTGATATAAAAAAAGTTTTTATGAATTAAATTAATTATTATTGGATGGTAGAAAAGAGAATTAAAGTTTTAACTTTAACAGAAAAAACTGATGTAATCATCAATGATTTAGAATGATGCATTTACCCGAAATTTTTAAATCTATATGCTATTAATATTAATAAAATATTACGATATGCTATTAAAAATAATAAAAAAAGAAGAAGAAAAAATTACTTAATAAGTTCTATTTTCTAGTAAATGACAATTTTGAAAACAATACATATATTGACATATATATATATTGAAAAAGTTACTTCATCTCTGATTACTTCAAGTCTATTATAAGCCTTTAAAAATATATAAATAAGATTTTGTTATTACAAATATACGGTAATAAGAAAAATATTGTTCTGTTTTTTCTTAAGGACATCCATGCTATTTAGTTTTTAATATTTTCAGTATCATTCCAACCTTTTTTTTTAGCTGTTAGAGAAAAAAGATTAACGAAGTTAATAAAAAATTAATATTATTAATTAATTCAATAGTTACATTAATTTCATACAATAAATTACTAGAGATAAAATCACATATTCAGAAAACCGGATATGATAAGTATATACAAAACAAATATAATCCAGAAATTCACACAAAATAAACATAAAACATTAACAAGTAAATAAATTTAAAACATATACAATATTACGCAATCGGTGTAAATTATCATTAAATAAAAAAACTTTAATAAACTTTGTATATGGTTGTAATCAATTGCGACTATGTCCAAGAATAATATATAATTAATGGCAAATAAATCTTGTTATGGTGTTATCATTTTTTTAATGAAAATTTTACCAAAATAATAAAAATATTTTCGGCAGATCTTTTAGATATAAAAATATTATATAAAGGACATTTAAAAAATAAATATATTCATGCAATAATGTACTATTGCTCTTTGAAATTAAAAATAGTTGCCACAGTAACAGTCGATTAAAATAGATTAAAATATATGTTTTAGTTTATATATGGTATTTATAGCCATATACATATGGTATTTAAATACCCTAATGGGAAATGAGAATACAACCCTCATGTATTCTGTATATTTTGAAAAATATTAATGTATAGAGATATTATAATAATTTGTTTTAAAGAACTACTCTTACTCTAAAATTTAATTGTCAATTTTTTCCATTAATTGAGTGATAGATAGCTATCTTATGATTCAAAAAGTAGCTAAAAATGGCCAAATTTGTGTGTGGGGCAAGTGGAGGGAGGTGACCGGGAGGTGGCGCAGCCAACTGGTGAATCGGGTAACTGTAGAATGTAGGACGGATATATAAGAGGCGGGCGGGGGCTGTGCCGACGACTAGAGTGACTATTGGACAGCATGCCCTGGCACGTCGAGTCGGTTCTCTTGTGCTCTTTAGCATTCGCACTTCTTGTACACGGTAAGTCCATAACTCCATATCTCTCTGGTATTAGTACATTAAGATAGTTCTATCGATAACATGTCTTGGACAGTGTCCAAGCGATAACGTGAATGGTGGTACGGCTACTCAGTTTTAAAGGTATATAAACAAAGATAAAAAGAGTAAGCTGATTCAGTGTCTTTCTCACTACTGGAAAACCTATGGATTCTACACTTGACTCCTCTTTTTGAAAAAAACAATTTTTTAGAAATATAACAAAATGTACTGCTATGTATCAACATATAAAGTTCATATGTAGTGACAATATCCTTCAGGATTTCATAAATATCGATGCCTAACCTTTACTTTCTCTTCAACTTCCTCCATTCGGAATCAAAGGCCGTTTCAGATTCATATTTGACAACCAATACTCTCTCACACGATTTATATATGCTTTTATTTATTTATATAAAATGCCAAAATTTAATAAATGTCATAATAAAATTTGCAATAGATCAGATATGTTCCGAAAGATATATTTCGACTTAAGGCGATGACGTATTTGCCTCTCGCCTGGTAGGAATGCTCGGTATGTGGGTCAATGGGTTGACTATTAAGTAATTAAATTGTTATATAATTCGGCATCTGGATAAGATGTTTATCTATAGATATCTCTGGTGATATCTTGGTCTTACTCCCTATCAATATCTCCAGCCATTCTATAAATAGATAAGATGTAAGCCCCCATGGCAACATGTAAGAATCACACAGCAAACATGGCGGTGTATCTGCTCAACGTAAAATATTTTCATTTATTTTCGAACAATGTCTGTTTAAAAAAAATGGATGAAACAAAGGAAGAGGTTAGAGGGAGTGGGGGATGCAAAAGCATAGACTTTAACGCATAGAAACTTCTGTAGACTAGACTAAAGCGAAACTTCTCCCCGGTTACATCACCCGAGATTGAGATCCCCTTCAGATGAAAAAAAACTACAAAATATTAATTAAGTTTTTGAAAAAAGAAATAATAAAAGTTGCATAGAACCAAAGCAATGCGACACAAAGGCCTTCAGATGTCTATGTTCAAGGTCTTTAGTTGTAATAGTTACTTTGTAGTCTCAAACTTCCATATCATGATTTATGATTAATGATTATTTAACCAAATGAAATTACCCTATTAAGAAAACCAACCTGTTTAATTAAATTAAATTAATTTTTTTTAAATGTAATTGCGTTATTACTTTTTAATAGTTAACTTACATTAATATTTATTTGTTAATGTATGCACTTTTTTAATTTAAAGATTTATGTTAATTAAAGAAAATAATAATGTTTATAGTCATTAAATTTGCACAATAATCATTTTGATTTTGATAAGATCAGTATCATAGAAGCTAATGATAAAGATAATTAAAACAAAAATGATGGTGCCTAATCAAGAGATCGATCACTTTTTTTGATTAACTTTGATACATAATTGACATGATTGATAATTTACTACCTAGTTATTAACTTGTGTCGTAATTTTATTTTTCTGTTTCTTTCATTAATAAATGTCTTCCATGATCACTTGTAATTTTTTTATTATATTCATTAAATACGATTGGACGTCTTATGCTTCATTTTCGAAATTTCTAATTAGGAATGCAACTTTATTAGTAATATTTATCTCTATTGTAGTAAATAAACTTTTAAGTACATATACATATTAATGTATTTATGTAAGAGGATAAAGCATATGTTGAAGTGGAGACCTCGTGCCTACGCCAATACGAAAACCTGCACCCCAAGGCGACCTACCTTAGCAGTCTCTTACTTCCACGTCTTAATAAAACCACCTCAACCAACCTTTCCATTATAATTATTAGGGAATAGAATATTATTCTCATTTAAAGACAATTCATTTACTTTATTCATTTTTATTACTAAACTTTCTCATTTCTAACGAGCATAACATTTTTTATTCATATTTTTTATAAAATCTAATGCGCAAGTATAGTTAATGTAAGCGTCTCTATTCAAATTTTATTAAATTGATGAATTGTCGACAGGTTTTGTGATAGTATACCTATTGATAGAAGTAAATCATCAATACTTTCCTTCCGATGCCATATTTTTGTATAGGATACTTCTTCTTCTTTATCCTCCTGTTGTGCATTTGGATCTCCATCTGTCTCTATCTCTCGCCATAATCCTCAGATCCTGCATGTTCTTCCCTCTTGTTTGTCCCATCATGGGAATGTAATTGCAGTAAGCCTGCCTTGGTCTCCCTCTAGGTCTAGTGCCCACGGGTTTGGCTTCCATTAACTTTCTTGGATCCCTGTTTTGACTCATTCTATGGGTATGCCCAAACCATTTGAGATTCAGGGAGGCAATGCGTAGCTCCTCTCTAATAGTATCGTTCCGGATCCTATCTCTTCTTGTCTTGAAAGTTACTCGTCGGAGAAATTTCAATTCGACAGCTGTTAAACGGCTGCAGTCTTTATCCAGGAGTATCCAACTCTCAGCCCCATATAAGAGAACTGGCAAATATACGCTTTTGAATATACGGAGTTTCTCGTCCTTTCCTACTTCTCTTTTGCCTACCATAGTGTTGGAGATCTGGTAGTAAACATTATTTGCTTTTTTAATCCTGTTCGAAATATCTTGTTCTACTTTCCCATTTCTGCAAATCAATGTGGCCAGGTATGTGAATTCCTCTACGACTTCTATTTCTTGTTCATTGCTTACAATATGTATATCTTCAGGATTTCTTCCAACTTGCAATATTTCACTTTTATTAACATTTATGATCATATTTTTCCTGGCAAGCTCTGTTTCCCATTCGGCTATCGTCCGCTGCAGATTTTAAGTAGTGTCTGAGATCAGGGCTATATCGTCAGCATATACTACCACTTATGTTAGTATGGTCCGCATTATAGCTATTAGAAAATAGAATATTATTCTAATTTGAAGACAATTTATTTACTTTATTCATTTTTATTAGGAAGGTGTTTAAAGTAACTATCTTATTTCCAACGAGCATAACTTTTTTTTATTCATATTTTTTTATATTATCAAATGCGCAAGTATAGTTAGTGTAAGTGCCTCTATTCAAATTTTATTGAATTGGTGAAATGTCGACAGCTTTTTATAGTATACCTATTGATATAAGTACTGATATCAGTACTTTCCTTCTGATACCATATTTTTGTATAGATACTTGATTCAATATTCCTTATAATTCCTTAGTAGCATCAAATATTTTAATTAGTTAATTGAATGATATACAGTATTTATGCGTTGTCAGTATCATGTTGGAAACAGCATTATTAATTTGTTGGCTCTTTTATTCATACCCTTTCAGATAAAATGCATTTGGAAATTGGGAATTCTTTGGGAAATGGTTTGCTATACCAAGTTATTTGATAACTATATTTTAGGTAATATATTTTACAATGAATATCATCATCTCATAACATCAATACGTTTTATTTGAGCATTAAGTATTAGTTTGATTTTGAATTTTATTCTACTTAACATTAAGTTTCCTCCTCCTGGGGCCCATCCAGCCTCTATTAAATATTATGAAAATGGAGTACCCAAAATAAGGGGGAAAATCTGGCGGTTGAGCGTGACCTAGGACAAGTCACCTCCTTGCAGAACCGTTGTCCATGAAACAGTACAGTCTCTACCATGTACTGAACCCCAGACCCTTCATGGGTTGTAGTGGTACAGGTTTTTAGGTTTAACATTAAATTTCACTCGAAATTTGTGTCCTTTTGATCTCTGCTACTCGGGATCAGTACTATGGGCTTACATTCTTTAATTTTGTCTTGATTTATTTAATTATTTTGATTTAAGGCCCATGTTTATTTTAATTCGACCTCGAATGATGAAACCCTGCGTAATGGTGGAAGCGGCTACCTCGTTCCCGAAGACTAAGGATCTGGGTAAATCAGATAACATTAGATCATCGGGCCTTGGCCCCTTCATTCACTGCCCCTCCATCGATTCCTTCAACATCCAAATAAACGCCATTCATCAAGAAGACTCCATAAATTAATTGATTCTGTAATTGGTTGAACAATGAAAAAAAAAAGGAACCACTACAACCCATGTTTCTTTGGTTCAATATGTGTAAGAAGAAGGTGTAGAGTATTAAACTGTATATAAGCCAACTAATGGAGGTGATTCAGCCGGAATCACCTGGTTTTCTCTCAATCTAGAATACCCACTCTATAGTGGCTGGGTGTGCTCCGAGAGGCTTTGCTGGTTCGATCCATGGCTGATAATAGAACTAATAATTTACCTTCCACAGCCTGTATCCAGCCTGGTACCACCAGATTAGCAGCTCGGACCTCTACAAAGTTCCTTACTCCCCAGCCTAAATCGAAAATAATCACAAAATATATCCTTGCAGATTAATAAAGCTCCAAAGTGGTTGCAATGACTTTGATGAAGCCTGAATTAAAAGCCCTTTTTAAAGCTCAATGAAGCTTGTATTTGCTTGTCATAAGTATTCATGAAAAAATGTATGAAGTTACTTGAATCTATTTTCTACAAAACAAAATAATAATAACAAAGTAAATCGGACAAAGATACAAATATTTCTCTTCCAAAGCTGAAATGAATTGTATAAAAGAACTGATTATATATTTATTTTCCAAGTTTCGATTTTAATTGTTATTATTTAGTGATTAAATTAAACGTATGGAACTAGTAAGAAACCTATTTCTACTAGTTCCACAGATAAAAATTACTATGTCTAGTGGGATAGAGAATGATGTCTTAAATAGGCATTGCAAATGACCTGTCATGATAAATTAAACTAATAAAATAATTAAATGAAGTAATAAATTAAACTATCCTACTTTGATATAAACTCGTGAACAATGCATTGCGAGCCTACTTGTCTTTATTTTTCTTATCAGAACTATGTATAAGTCTATTATAGTTTTCTTGTAGCATTCTAATAACATACTTTACCCGACAGTTATACAATTACTCTCGGATGGAATCCGACCAACGACAAAGTACAATCAGGTTTGTCCCTTTCAACATTCCTCAGGAAGGAATTCCAAAAGATATAAGAATGACTCTGGCAAGTTGCCATCCATGAAGGATTTCAAGAGTTGTTCCCTTAGGTTTCAGTTCGCCATAGTGATTTATAGCACATTATAAGTGGACTTTAATCCTTAACTTATTGTATAATGAACACTAAACTTCCTAACTGGGACAAATTATTGTATGTTAATTGGATTAATATTTAATCATTAATTCGTCACTACCAATACCATAAATATATCTAAATTCATCTAAATAGTTACGCATATGATTGCTTATTATGATCGACTGACTTATAATTAGGTAAACAACTTAAATAAGTACCTACTACTTCCACTTTTATAATAATTGGGTGTACTTATAACTGCTGGTTTCATAAAAATACTATCTGATTAACTAAACTTCATTAACCAAAATTAATACTATAAAATTTTAAAAGAACAAATCAAAAGTTTACTTTTTTTAAAATAATAACGGCTCAAGTAAGTTTCGTGTAGCACACACACACACACACACACACACACACACACACACACAAATACATATGAAAACTTCTCAAATGTCTTGAACAATTCGTACCACTCTAAGAAATAAATGAACAAATTCACTTCATATACAATAGAATTTGATGAAAACTTAATTCTAAAATCACTCATCAATGGCGACTTTTATTCTTTTCACAGTAACCTGAACTGTTTAGGTTATGATTAACTTTGCATTGTGTTTATGTGTATATTTTTATACAATTTAAATTCAATGTTATTTTGTATTGGTTTTTATGTAGAGGGAAAGAAGAAAAACCGTGCCCAGCACGTAACTGTGCACATGAATAAAACGGAATCGGACATTGATGTATCTGTTTGGTAATGATAATGATAATAATACCCGGAGTAGCTCAGCGTAGTAGCTTGGTGAAAAAGTGGTGGGTTTCTATGCTGAAGATCCTCGTTTCGAATCCGGCTATGACAGATAAATTATTGAGATCTGCAGATCCTTCTAGAACATTCCCTCTTTTAGCCCATATGGAGCAACAGGATATTTTAGAAAAAAATAAATCCCCAATATTCCCATATGATGTTAAAGATGATTCCATTGCGACTTTTGTTCGCTTGTTCTTAAACTGTCTGGCATTGTTATTGCGAAACACCATTAGGTTAAAGAAAATGGTGAGCACATTCTGTTTGCATGTGAATCGTTTTCCTTCTATAGATTACAAAAATAATTAAACCTGAAAGAATTGTTTCGTACTGAACACTGAGGAATGAAGCATACGATTCCTAATGGAGTCTCCAGGCAGAGAGGTATCTCTCTAAAGAACTTGAAAACTATTGCGAAATGTCCTTGGTATATTAAAGATAGTATTATTTATAAACGCTATATTATTTCTGTGAAAGTATGTTTTGATGTCATCAATTTGTGGAGGATATTACTGGAAAGAGGCCTCACTAATCCGAGAAGCGACTACTTAACCTCGCAACAAGATTTAAAAATAAACGCCGGGTAGTAATATTTTAATTTTTTCTAAAAGCTTGAGAAACTGCAAACACGTCCTTTCACTACGGTTGGGAAAGATCACAAAATTACTTCATAGAATGAAGTCGTTAACTAAAATTTTAATGACTTATGTTTTAAAAGTTACTGTAAATCGGTAACATGTTTTGGACTTTATTGGAAATTCTTTATTGACTTTTCTAAATTTACCTATAAAATTGCTAACATCATCCCCTATAATGCAGAAACTATTTATTCATTCATTTTATCTGATACTCTCTCATTCTCTTACGTTTCCTATAACAAAAACCCAAACGATACTGGCATTTGATGAATGCAATAAGGCGTCCTGACGTACCAATTCGTTCCAACTGTTACTGCAAGAAGTTACTGATCATTCAACGGGAACTGCAACATTATTTTTCCATTTCCCGACGTAGGTAACAGTTCTGCCACAGAAACGCTTTCCCGAAGTTCTAAAAAAAAACTTCGCCGCTAAGGATTCTAAATTAACCGTGTCGTTGTAAGTTATTTATTAAAATATTGCAAACTAATTGAGGAATTTATAAACAACTCATATGTAAATGTAAACGAAAAATTTTAACATTAATTTATCAGTTTTTTCAATATAAACTTCTCGACTGTTGCTACTTTCAGTATTCGATTGAATAACTTGAAGTGATTTGATTTATCAGATTGTCGACCCTTTTTAGACCATTGGTGTGAGCTGCGCTACATTTGATTTTCATTGATGTGGTATGAAACTTATTAGATGTTGACAAGGTATTTTTAACCTTCCGAATTTCTTCTGTCAAGTAATTAATGCTTATTCTGGAGCTTTAGACAAGCTTCTAATTGTTCTAATTGGCATGATAATGAAATCTAAGTAAAAATTATGAAATACACAGGTATTTTTGATCCTATAATCACGGGGAGACCTAAATTTACATAGTGTTTAAAATAACTTATGGGAATATAAACAGAAACTATAATATATCAAATAACCATGATAAAGAACTATTTTGTAACAAAAATACAATGCTAATGTATTTTTCTTCACTGACCTCATTCCAGAAAATGCATCAAAGATTTGTTACTTAACGAAGCTGTTGGTCCGGACTCGGAAGGCTGAGATAAATAATTGATTCTGTTAACAACCCTGTCTTTATATATTGGGGTTTTAATATTCTCCCGGGGCTCGCCCAGCCTAATATAAATTGGATATCCTTAGCTTGATTTCGGCCAAACCAACTACCTCTACAACCGCACTCTTAAAAACAAATTACTAAACCCAAGACCCTTTATAAGTTATACAGGTCGTTATTGCATTTTATTTAACGAATATTCTTCTAATATAAAATATCTAAAATAAAAATGTTATGTAAGATTTTTTTATTCAGAATGGCTACTCTCATTTTACGCGTCAATAGAAGGAGAGTATATTTAATTGCTAATTAGACCATTTTTGCTCATAACGTCCCTCAAAACTCTAATAAGATATAATATATTATTAATAATAAGTTTGAATAGCATGTATCTTCCTCTTATAGGTCTATGATTTTTTTAAAAATTACTATTATGGATATTGTACTTTTAGGGGATTCTGATAAAATAAATCTAAATTTTAGCATTACACACCAAAATAAAAAAAAAAATTAAAATTTGCAATGCTGTACAAGAAAGCGATAAAGGATGTCCATTCTTCTTCAGTTTCATTCCACCATTTCTCCTTGTTCGGTTTTAAGCCAGTGAAATGTATATTGACCTTTCTTATTCACCGTACGTGAGCTCTTTGCATCGAATATTTAAATATAGGAGAGATATTATTGTGGGTCAGTCGCAAAAGGTCGTGCAATATAGGACGACTTGCAACACACTCGTTCTGAATACCCGAGGATAAACAATGCTCTGGGACAATAAGGTCCTTTAAGGATCCTCCTTGCAGTCGATGATATTTCTCTCTCTGTTCCACTTTCCATTCCCGCGACGAAGAATAATCCTTATCGCCATTTTCTGGAGAAATCTATGGGAAGATTTTAATATCAGATGTTTTGATTTTAGTGGCGAAGACACATTTCTGCATTTTGTTTCAAATTTGTGTTTTATTTTTATTATTTAGATTCACTTTAAGTATTTTTGTATTCAACTCTATAAAAAAGTTTGAATTTTCTGGCTGAAGATTCGGTACTTAGGCATGATAAGATAGAAATCAGGTAATAATAAACTGCACTTCCTGTCTCTATTACTTTGTACACTTATTCTAAGAGCTAAGTCTTTTAGCTTTCTTTCCAAAATGTAGTAGCTAGTTAGCGGGTGTTATTTATATTCCCAGCAATACTAGCAGTCATTAATTTTGTTGTTTAACAAACGCAGTATTCGTTAAGTTTTGAGTGCCAACTTCCAGTAAATTTCTATCCAATGTCAACTGCATAGTTTCAAAAAAAAGAAATTTATAAGTTCGGCGGCATCTATTCAATTGACAATATATAGGAGAACTATTAGAGCAGCTAATAAAACATAAATATTCTCTTATTTTGTTAACTGAGGACGTTTGTTTTTTTATAGAGTATAACACAACAGATTCCAAAACAAATGCTCAGATGTAATAATGGTTCTCATTTATTTATATGTATTGTATGTATATTTGCAATCTTGCCTTCCATTTAGCTCCTAAATAAACGGTTAAATTTAAACACTCCACCTCATCTGCTTGAATATGATTGAATTTAGAAAAAGGTCTAAAGTATCGTTTCAACTACTTTTTAATACGATACAAAAACTTTCGCCTCTGGATAAATTACAAAAAAGGAGAAAAACTTCAATTCTTATTTAATTTACTTTAATACAACCATCAGTCGAAATACACATTCAACTAAAATTTTGCAAAACAATTAGTTAACGTGCAAAGGACAGCTTACCAGGAACATTCTCTGATATATGAGCTTTATCTTAAAAAGAATTAATGTATAATATAATTATTGATATTAATAACAAAATCAGCAGAAAATAATCCATTTTTACATGTATTATAAAACGATATTTCGAGTTTTAACGGTCATGGCTTACTTATCACTGCTCTTGGGCAATGAATGCCCTTAACAACGGTCCAGTAACAAACATATTAGGGAACTGAGGAAGAATATATCCAATTGACTATGTGTAGAAGAAATGTAAGAGTAGGTAATGTAGTATAACACGCATGCACACTACATATAGTTGAATATTTAAAAAAAAAACTAGATACTATATTATAAAATTAAGCCTAACGAAAATTTAAAATAGAGATGGGCCTTGCACGCTTATTACACTACAACGAATCTTAACATTTGTAAAAGTACGTGCAATATTACTGCATTTTATTGCATGCTTATTTGAACGTTAATTAGGTGTAGTAAAATGCAATTGCCCTTCCATTGAGGTCAGCGAAGATTTACCATCTTGATGGGTATCCTTTCAAAGAACTTTTTCTTAATGTTCTGTAACATCATGAAAACCAAGGGCGTTGGTAAAAGTCGTCGGAGACAGGAAATCACCTTTCTATCGTATCCTCCAAGGATATGTCTGAAGAGGTCCTAGCAAAGTTCTGTTGTTCCGATTTCGGTTTTAGAAAATACACGAAGAGGAAAGTCTTTTCCCAGAGAGAGGACCGACCTTGGGCACGGCGCCGATCTGGAGAAAACGAAAGTGAAAAGGCAGCTTCTTACGTAACCTCTAAGGATCAGGGTGTGTTCCTCCGCCTGTACCGCTCCTCCGGTGTCTCTCCAAGGATTTACTCGAAAGAATTAATAATAATTAACTCTTAAAGAGCTAGAGAACGGCTAAGAAGATCATTGGTATAGGTTGTGCAATAATGGATAATAGTTGAGTAATGAAGATTACAAAAACTAGGATGTGATCCATAACACACCACTGTGTGGCTCCTCATCATTTTGGCCTAAGTTTAAAAATGAAATAAGTAACAGCATATTACTAGTAACTAGCTGTATTTATGTGGAATGAGATTTAAAAAAAACACAGTTACTCAAAAATTGTTTTTAAAAGTATGAATTACTTGAATTGTAAAAGCAAGTATACTAACACCGTTAGATTGCTTAGTTTTTTCAAACAGTCAACGGGGGAGTTGTTAAGAAGTAAAGATAATAAGGCCCAGGGAAATTGTAGGAGTCAAGAGAGGGGAGAGAAAAAAGTATTATTTTCCAGTTTTTTTTATTTATACGAATTTTGTTTTTTTCTGTCCTAAAATATCTTATATTTTAAAAAATGAAGTACATTACATTTTATGTTTTAAGAAATTCACGCTGTTTAAAGTAGAAAAGGAAGGTTTTACCGTAGTAAAAGTAGAGAAGAAATTTTACCGTTTTGAACCATTTTAACAACTGTGTTACTTTAAACAGTGCATATTTTTCTAAATTTAGCGAAAAATTATTTAGGATCACTCGTATAACAAATTTGAAGCTCCCTCTTTTTCGTTTATAACTTTAAAATATTTCTAAAGGTACATTTGTTTCATCGACAACTGATGTAGAAAAATACTGTGATCTACCAATACAAAGAGAAAACGAATAACCATTTAATAGTCGTTATATGGAGACAACACTTTCTTTAGTCGTCAAACGATTTATAGTCAACATGATTACTTAGTTATTTTGAAACTATGGAATGAGTTATAAACTAAATTGTGTTTTCAACTCGAGGAGGGAAAGTGAAGGATTGTATTTTGTAACGGCAATTGACAGACAGCTATAACACTAAAATTATTATTACGGCATCTTTAAGAATTATTGTATTATAATTTATTGAAAATATTGATGTGTGTTAACATATCTTTGACATGTTAAAATTTGAGACTCGTAAGAAACTGAATAACATTGATTAGTAGAATTTAAATTCGTCAAAAGTCTTAAAAATTGAGAAATAATTATATTTTCCTTCAATAATTCACTAGAAAGAAGAAATTTATCGTCTAATCATTTTAATAATAAAGAATAGGAAGTTTTCTTTTCTTTCAGAGACAATATCGATAGTTCGCACAGATGTAAGTCATCCCCAACCCAATAATTTAAAAGTTAAATACTCTCGTAAATTGCCACGGCCAGTATATTTAATCGATACAACAGGTGTTTCTTCTTGTTTCCACCATATAGTCTAATTTTTTTCACTATGCTCAGCGAAGTGTCGGGGTATAGTCAAATTCTTTGCCGACGTTTCGCTGGGCATACTGCACAGGATTTGACTACACAGTCGAAACCAGAAGAAACACCTGTTGAATGGATTAAATTTAAAAGTTTTGAGAATTGGATAGCAATAGAACTTATTTTAAAATACTGAACTTGCGATAGTACAAATATATTTGAAATTTTCATTTGAAAATGATTTATATTATCATAGATTATCCATTCCAAAATCCAACGCAAAAACCTTTTCTTTTTTTTTACTTCCAATTGAAAAATCTCCTTTCAACGTTTCTCGGTTTCAGTTCACAAAGCAATTGAGAATTCGCGTATCATTGACATGAATTTTAATCGTACTTACACAGTAAAATCGAGCCTAAGAGCTCTGCATGCCTCCGAGACTTTGACTCACATAATCATTGAGTAATGACTTCAATTGATTGTCTTCAATTTTTCTCTATTTTGTCCAGAGCAATATTTGTCTCCAATACAAAAACAAACTTGTCAAAGTAAACTGCCAAAAGCATTCTAAACGTTTCAGCTTGCAGAAAAGTATAAACTCCCTTCTGCCTAGTTACATAGCAATCCATATTCTTAATTCAATAAAAATAGGTATTTTGCATAAAACTCGGTACAATATGATATTCAAAGATGTATAACGTCTTGAAACAACCGAAAGTCCATAATTATATGAAACGTTCATAACAGGCAGAAACATCTTTTGAAAATGGACCGAATTAATTTGTACTTTTAATATATATAAGTATATTTACGAAACATCTCTCTTTATATATTGGTATCGTTTCTATGTCCAGGTGATGATTTACTGAGGGTAAAGAGGCAAGACAGCCCAGAGCCTGTGAAGAAGGAAGAGAGCTTCGAGACCGAACTATGTAAGGACAAGGATGCCGGCGAGTGGTTCAGGCTGGTAGCGGGCGAAGGAGACAACTGCAGAGATGTCATCCAGTGTACCTCAAGTGTAAGTACTCTTCTTGTCCTGTTTTTTATTGTTATGTAATATATATATACATATATATATATATATATATATATATATATATATATATATATATATATATATATATATATATATATATATATATAACTGCTCGCCGTTTAAGGCTACTTCAACACTTACCAGAGAAATGCTCTAAGCTCCAAATTAATTACAAAAGATTCATATACATAGTTATGTACAATAGTCATTATAAGACCCATTAGGATTTAGTAGAGCTTTGAGGCTCCATCGAATTCCCCTCTTAACCAATCCTTACAATCCAAAATCCTTTGTGAAATCATCAATATTCTCTGTTAAGATGGTTAAGTATACCCATCCTCATTCATATAGCAAATATCATTTGTACATATTGGGTGCAAATTATTGGAAATGGACGATTAAGGACGATCAAAATAGATTTAAGGAAGTGAAATTGTCTCCTACAAACGTTTTTGTATTATTTTTATGTTTTACTCTTAATTTCTTCTTTCAATCATTTACTTAATATTCTCTTTTTACGCATAAAGTGTTTATTAACACTTTAATATTGAATACATCTACATTCAATAACCAAATTAGGAATAGTTGCATACTTTATTGATAAACTAGCTGGGGTACACGGCTTCGCTCAGGGAAGTGATATGAGATTGGGTGGTAGCTGGAATAAAAGAATACACTTTAAAATCTATGAGATATAATTTTTTATTGAAAATATATCCTAACTACAATACTTCTTCTACAAAAAAAGTCTTCGAATGGTTCGGAATGTTCTAGAATATTCCACACTGATCTGGGATGTTCCCTAACATTCTAGAATGTTTTGGTGTGCTTTCGAATACTAGAGACTGTTCTAGAAATTTTCAGAGGGCGAAACGTCCAAGCCTTATATATTTTACCGTTCAGGTAAAAACGGGAACCTTTTTCATGGAGGGGAGTTAGCGAGCTACCACACCATGTAACTCCCTTGATCGTACTGGGACTCATTTCTGAGTTTTAGCGGTATGCACATTGTACACTTTCTTTTATAATATATATTGATTAGAGCTCTGCAAAAGATTTTAAAAAAATAAGAATCCACTTAAAAAAAAAAGAATGAGAATAAAAAAAAATCTGTTCCCTCGTCACAAAACGTTCTACATAAGTATATTAACCCTAAAGATGACCTACAATGTAGGCCGAAACGTCGGCACACAATAAACAAGTATGCTCTTATTATGGTGTTTTAATTGACTGTACCCCCAACTATCTCTATCCTTAACATTCACTTACTGTTATTTGTCATTGAAAGACAATTTTTCCGTCTCTGTTTAATTTCTACAGAAATATTTATGTTTACCAGAAAATATATGAAAGTTCGTAACTATCTTTCACTTTTCAAGACATTATGAGTTACTTATTATTATGCGCAGGTTTGAATATGAGCTTGACACGCTAATTTTTTTTCCTTTACTCAAAACTACTTACTTTGACAGACGTTTGTTAGATCTACTCTTTCCTAAAACAAATAAATAAAACAAAATCAAGTAGCATACATTACATAAATTATTGAATTTATCCATTTATCAGTTCAATGAATCCGATACAATACTATCATATTTCATTTTAGTAGTTATACATATGGATCGATATTAACTATAAAAGAAAATTAAAATTAATCAAAGGGAAAATAATGTATGTTTGTATGGTCTTATCAGTTGTTATGTTGTGTTATGTATGTTCCATGTGAGTCATTTTTCCAAGTATAGATCGTGTTGCCGTTGATAGTTTTTCGAAGGTATTGTCAGTTCAGAATTTTAGACTTCTTAAAGGGAAGTGGAGTGGCTTAGTGGTAGAGCACTGAGTTGCCATGACGGTAGTTCTGGTTCAAATGCCGCTGCGGGCAAGACTTTTATTTAGTCTGTTTGCAGCCGGAGATAGATCATCTAGGACCCTCGTGGGGTTCATCCAGCCTCTAAAAATATTATAAAAATACGGTACCCAAAATAAGGGGGACATATCTGGCAGTTGAGCGTGACCTAGGGCAAGTCAGCTCCTTGCAGAATCGTTGTCCAAGGAACAGTACAGTCCCTACCATGTACTTAACCCCAGACCCTCCACGGGTTGGAGTGGTACAGGTTTTTATTTTTTAAGGAGAAGCTAACTGGACTCGATAATCCGGTGTTCATTTTAATGTTCCATCTGTGGATTCACTTTACTAAATCAAATAAATGGTTTTCTAAACGAAATAAGTAGAAGTATATAGGGACTTTATAATAAGTAGAAGTATATAGGATTTTTTGGGGAGGGATGGGGACAGGTAAGAGATAAATAAAAATCATTATACAGTATATTTTAAATTCAACCGAATTTCTTAATTAGCATCTTATAAACAACGAGTAATATTACTATGGGAAAATATTATTTTTTATTTTTAAATGAATGATTTCTTTGAAAATCTTTTCATTTATACACAACTTCGAATTTTTTTCGGTTAAAAAAAAAGGTTATTTACGAAGGAGAACTCGTTCGTTTGTGACGTTATTGTAGTGACCCTGAGGACGAGCTATGGACCTCTTAAGCCATGTGGTTCTGGGAATATTGGGCACCACTCGGTACAATTCGATAAGATCAGTCACTATAACATTCACGTTGTATCTATCAAACCAACAGCTATATTAATTAATTAATTTTATTCTTTAATCGTAAGCATTCATCTCATATTTCATGTAACATTCAGTCTTAGTCGAGATCACTCCCGGTCAGGTGCGTTTTTCCTTTCTTATCCTTCTTGTATAATCGTCATAAAGCTCTAAAAGATAACAAAACTCTAAAAGATTAATATTACTTTAGAAGGCAGCACGAATAATCTATTATTTTTTTTTGAACTATTTCAGTAATTACATGTGGGATTAGTGTAATTCTATTTGGATTTGAAGTTAAATAAATATATACTTTTGTTATATATATATATATATATATATATATATATATATATATATATATATATATATATATATATATATTATTGTACTAATTATAAAAATAAAATTCGGTAATAATTGAACAAAAAAATTTTATTTATTTATTATTTTTATGATGTTGATAGTTTTTACATATTTTTATTTTGAAAAGATTTGTCCAGGCCGGGATTCGAATCAGGGTCGCCCGCATCTCTAGCGCGGTGTCCTAGCAAACTGAGCTAACCTGGCTCGTAACACGGCCTGACAAATCCATTCTCTTACCGATCCTATATCCCTGTTTTCTCACAATTTTCGCTGTGTATACAAGGGGAAGAATGTTCATTAAACATTACTTTGATTAGGATATCGTTGACGTACATTAATTTTATATCCGTCACTATTCTTCCAATATACACTGTATACAACGCAAAAATTGCGAGAACACGGGGATATAGGATCGGTGAAGAGAATGGATTGGTCTGGTCGTGTTACGAGCCAGATTAGCTCAGTTGTTTAGAGCACCGCGCTCGAGACGCGGGCCACCCGAGTTGTAATCCCGGTCTGGACAAACCTTTTCAAAATAAAAATATTTAAAAATTATCAACATCATAAAAATAATAAATAAATAAAAATTGTTTTTGTTCAATTATTACCGAATTTTATTTCTATAATTTATGCAACACACGATATAACACACTAGGATGGGATGACAGGAAATGATATGAAGATGTGAACCTAAATCTACTAAAGCCGGATTTATAGGACTGTAAAATCTTTATTTTTAAAGCAAGAATGTCATGAGATCTGGCTGTGTAATAATCCTATAAATTATATTATAAAAGTTCAGTGAACTTTAAAAGAGAATAATTGAACCTTTTCTTCTATGGAACCAATTGAAAAAAAATAGCAGGGAATAGTTTTGAAGTTCCACTAGCTGATGCATGGCTGTTATGTCCACACGTAATATTATGATATATTAGTTATTTTTCTGCCTCAGCCTATTAGTTTGGCCTAATATAATAAAAAAAAGCATTTACTTAACTTGGATTTTAGCAGTTAAGCCTGATTAATTTCAACATTCAATGAAAATGTTTAAATCACGTAATTTAATTAAATAAATCACATTCTGATAAAAGTTTAATATGTTGGCTCAGGTTTCATCTTGCTATTCTCGAAACTGAACGTCGTCAATTTGAATACTCGTGGCGAACGCACAGAAAGAATCTTGACCTTAACACTAATCCTGCCTTCCTGTTGAAATTCTCGCATTTATTCCTCTCATATTGTCGTTTTAAATTGTAAATCATAGTTAATAAATTAAAATAAATGATTTTGTTCCTACGAAATTTTCTCGAGGCTGTTATAGATTCAAAATTGAACACTGTCCCCTCCATGTTTAATGCTGGATAAACTGTAGTCACATAATTTGATAGTTTTTTTTTTAAATTTTATTACTAATGAAAGTACATAGTCCTAATATACTGAAAAATACATTTTGGATCTCCTTCTTTTCCACAGGGTCTACAAGCCATCAGGTGCCCCGCAGGTCTGTACTTCGACATTGAGAAACAGACTTGTGACTGGAAGGACGCAGTCAACAACTGCAAGCTCAAGAATAAGGAGAGGAAAGCCAAACCTCTTCTGTACACCGAGGAACCACTCTGCCAGGTAAAGACATGAAAATTTTCTTGTCTAATGGGGTATATAGTTTATGCTTGCAAACTGATTCATCCTTCTTCCCAGGACGGATTCTTGGCTTGCGGAGATGGCGCCTGTGTAGAACGAGGACTTTTCTGTAACGGAGAGAAAGACTGCACGGACGGCTCCGATGAGAACACTTGTGGTGAGTACTCTGAAGACATTACAGTAATATTAATATTGCATGTTTTAACACAAACATTTGTTTACGAGCACAAACGATTTTTTTTTTAAGACCACAGTAACTTTTAATTGTAACCTACTATTTTACCATAAAACTATTATTATTAGAAGATGGTTTCGATATCCCTATTGAACACCTTTCTCTTGCAATATCTTCAGAGAAAAAAAAATTATTAGTAGGGGATGTATTAATTATTAAACAACGAGGAAAATCGTGAGTCTCCAAGCTTTGCAATAAAGATCTTGGAAGTCCTGAAATATTACTATTCAATTAAATCTTGGTACACTGTCAACTGGTCCATTTTACTTACCAATTTTGGAATATACAATTTTTTTTTAAAAGATTAATATTCCATTGTGGTTCACACGAAAATCGGAGTCAGGTAAAATGATTTTGATTTCTACAATATAACAATATTTAACTATTTGTTTGTTTTTTCGGTGAAAGTTTGTGGCTGTAATTAAATGTTTTCTATTCATCTGATTAGATAATGATCAGAATAAGGCGATCAAGATAACTTCATATGTTTATTAATCATTTCAGGCATACATAAATACTATTATATATTGTATGATATGGCGGATGAAACAGTTACTTTCATTCAATAAAGGTTGATGTACTGTAACGGATCTTGAAACCACGAATTACCTGCTTACCGTTACTATCTCAGAGCAAATAATATATCGATTTCATTAATACGAGTATATCGATCCTAGTTTGATTGCTAAGAGTATGGCGTTTAATGTATCTATTTATAATCAACAAAAAGTCCGTTTTTAAGGAAAAATCACTGGAAAAACAGTTAGTACAAATTCATTCACTTCACCGAATAAATAATTTGTTAAATATTGGCGGATTACTATGAAAAGATGAAACTTATTAAACTTATACCGTTTTCAAAATTAAAGAAATTAAAATTATAAAGTCACGTATTAAGATTCAGTATAAAATAAAAAAGGTAAAGAGCAAGAAGCAGGTGGAAGTGGTGGATGGATAAAAGAGCAAATAAGTGGCAAGTAATCTGATAATTCAGAAGTTGCAACAGAATACCTATATTTTTTTGTTTTGTAGAGACTTTTATCAACTATCGATTTATTATAATAAAGTGAGTTGATTATTTTGTACACATTTGATTTTAATTATTCGGTATTTGTTTTATCAAATTATAAAACAAATTATTATTTGTTATATAATTAAATTAAATAGAATTAAATTATAATTACTTTTAAATAATAATTATAATTTAAATGATGCCAGAAGTTAATATTTAAGAAGTACGTATTCTACTTTATCCCACTTTTACTATTATACGCTCTGATAGCTCCTAATAATTAAGAGGAGCTGTAAAAAATCGATTGGAACAAAGTATCGATATTTATTAGTGCAATAAATCGACAGGATCTGGTACAGTTTTGTTTCACTTTCTAAAGGTCATAGCTTTCAGTGTCTAGCGATAAGTTAAAATCTCAAATACAGACGATAAATTTAAATACTTTTAGATTGCAATAGCTAAATAATAAGAAAAATGAAACCAATTAATAATTAAAAACTATTGAGATAGCTGTATTATAAAAATAAAATATTATATTGGATATACATTAAATCTATCATTTAATGTAGTATAATAAGCAATCATTAGATCTACTATTTTCAAACGAAACTACTGAATTACAAAATAACTTCCTTTGACTACTGATTTCGAAGGCTGATAAATATTTATTAACATTGAATTTATTAAAATATTCCACCCAGCAATTCTGAAAGTTCTCATTGGCTAAAACATGAATAAATATATTTAACTCAAAAAGATTTTGGGAAAGAAATGGTATGTTTGCGGTGTTTGGGTAAATGAATAGAAGTATTTTTGCATTTTTTTAAATTTCTTTTTATAACGAAGTTTAAGAAACTGGATATAAACTTTTAAAAAACATTTTATGTTTAGTATAAAAAATATGTAATCAAAAGTCATTAATGCTAATAATAAATGTCATAATATCAAAACTATCCTAATAAAACTATAAGATCAAGGTTAACAAAAAATTATTTCTATTTTCAAAGTGTATTTTTTCTAACCTCTTGCAGAAGTTGTACAAGCATTTAAAATTAAACATTAATATAGCATTTAACAACATTTAATGTATAATTGATGCACTCCTTTAAAATATTCAAGTAGAATTCGTTTATATTGAAGTATATGTTTAAAATTTGTTCATTGACTCAAGGAAAATACCATTTTCGATTTTTCAATTATAACAAAATTCTGGATTTTATTTTTTGTTGCGTACCTTCAATAAATATATCTTCAATATATATCAACGCGTATCTTTTATTTATTGTAAATTTTTGCGATTTCAAAATTTTAATCAAAACCATAAGGTTTCTTATTGGCATTGAGTTACGCGGGAGTTTAAAAGAAGTGCGCATGTTCATGAAACTAGCCATGGTTGTTTTATCGTCTAATTAAATATATACGTTGTGAGTTGAAATCTAAAAATTGAAATATTTAGATTACAATACTTTCTTCATTTCATAAAAAGCAAAAAAATCGGAATCTCAGATTAATTATGATATGAACTAATATTTTAAATAGCTGAGATCGGAATCCATTGTCACGTAATAAGAGTTGGAATTAAGGCAACCATAGCCACACCTTTATACACCCACGTGGCCGCTATTAGAAAGTGGGTCCCTCATGCCTCTAAATTAAGTCCTTATATTACAAAAATCGATTGTAATGAATTGATAAAAGCACTTCAATGCAAGTCCACCTTGGTAATAGTTTAGAACGAACCAACTTAAAGTATTTACATGGTATGTCACAAATAGTTTACTTTCACTAGAGTTTGCCCATGTTCCCTACTTCACCAGTAAAATAAAAAAATATATAGCTTAAAATATAATTATTTATTTTATTACTAGTTTTTTTTGTAAACATTTTTTTATGTGATTTATAAATTCTCAAGGTATAAATTATATCATTCTAAGCGCATTATTATATTTTTATGTATATGAAAGTCCATGCACTCTTGTTTTCTATTTTTGTAAATCTGGAAAAGAGAACATTTTATTTAATTGTTTTGTAATTATTTCTTGTAAAAGTTTGTTGATGTTTTCTGAGCATAAAAGTTGTCACTCTAGGCAGAGCAGCCTACCTTGTATACACATTTTTATATATTTGTATTTATGCATTAAATGTGTCCTGGGACAGACGGTGCAGGATTGTGTAAGGAGCTGTTACATAAAGCCACCTCGGCTGCATACTTTCTCCGAGTCGATTTTACATCTTGTCCAAGCAACAGCTTTTTTGTCAACCATTTTGTGTGTACAAATATACATTTGGGGGGGGGAGGGGAGTGTTTGTATTAATATATTTAAAAATCTATCTCAAAAATTAAAAAACGAATGAAGTTTAATGTGTAACGATATTCCTTAAAAAAACACTTTTATATGTATATTCATTTGACGCGAAACAGCCCTGAAGGAATACGCGATTATGATTCAGCGTTTTTTTTTTTTCATTTTTTTCTAAAATGATTTCACAGAAGGGTTTTCTTCTTTCTTCTGTCCAGGTCTTATACGGAAATTTTTTTCTGTCTGCCACTAGTTCCACATTTTTGAGGAATTTACACACACACACACACACACACACACACACACACACACACACATACACACACACACACACATATATATATATATATATATATATATATATATATATATATATATGTATGTATGTTTGTGTGTGTGTGTTGCTAAAAAAAAAACACATTAAGTTACGTACGTCAGGTAGGTAGGAATTTAACTTATGGAATGTGATATTGAGGTAACTATTTTTAGCCATTTTTTTTTCTCATCGATTCTGCTGCTGATTTGTTTTTCAAAAATGGCACTATAGATTTTGAAAAAACTCTATATCTCAATTTAAATTAAATAAACTTTAATATTTCCATTGAAATATTCTGACAGAGCTTTCATAACAAATTTTCAATATGGCTTTCTTTAAAGTGTGCTTTTAAATTATAATTATGGACTTTCGTTGTTTGTCGTACTAAAAATAGATAAATATAAAGTCTGAAAAATGTTATAATTTACTAACGGATCAATTATTTTCTCAATTTGTAAAAAAAAATCGAAAGATATGAATAATAATATAAAATATAAAATAATATAATAATTTATTTATTTTATTTTTTTTTAGTTGTTACAATTTTTAAATATTATTAAATATCAGACACATCCTTTCATGGGATCAGTGAAGAGAAAGGATGTGTCTGACCTAGACACGAACCAGGATGGCTATGTTCGTAGTGTACCATGACGGAAAAATGGGAGACCCGTGTTCGAATTCCGAAGGCATTGTTCTAGAAAATAGACTGTTTTATACATTTTTATAAACAAAGATAAACTATAAGTTCATCGAAATTGACAGTGTATTGAGAAAGTGTATTAAGAAAATTAAATATGAAAAATAAAATACTGGGTTGTTGCTTTCCTTGCTTTGGTATTTCTGGCGCTGCTTAAAGGTCAACAACTGTCATTTAGGATTCTACGTTTTACTGTTCTCGATGTGGATCCGAAAACCCGAAGCTTCGACGAGGAAATATCGCGAAACTTTCCGAATCCAGTGGAGCATAGGCGAGTGTGCTAAGTGGTTACAATTCCGAATGGTGGCGACATCTGGGAGTGGTCGCTTTAAGCCACATCACTATCGATTCGCTTTCTTCATATCGATATTTTGACATTACGTTAGTTGTATAATTTTTGGTGCGGTCAGTTTCGAAGTTGTATTCTAACGTATTCGGCTACATTTTTTTATTTATTTTTTTACAGTTTATATGTACAGTTGCATGAATTTATCACCCGTTGCTAATTTTACCGGCAAAATTACTCCAAAAATGAGTTTCCATAGGTTTTCAATGCTCCCTGAAGATTTCTCTGCGGTCCAACAACTCTTTCCTGAATTTAATTATGACAAGCAGTAATTTCCAAACCAGTACAGGCAATTTAAAACAAAGAAAGCCATGTTATTCCATTTCGGTTAAAGAAGTATAATAACTTCTTCTGACATAACCTTTCCAAATGGGTTTAAAACATGGCGGCAAACTTTAAAGTACATACTAATGATTTATTAAGGTCTTCGAAAATTAGGAACGATGTCCGAAAAATGGAGAATTTAGAAGATTACGTAACGCGGAATTGCAGAGAAAACTTTGGTATATTATAATTGAAGAGATAGAACAGTGATTCCTTTCATGGCATTATAAATTAGTAGTATTTTGTAATGAATGAAGAGCTAAAAAGTTAACAAGCACTTAGCTTAAAGAAACACGTTTAAGGGGTAGACTGATAGGCGTAGTGGGAGGATTGCATTAAGTTAGTGCGTTGGAAGTCTATCGAATGAAGTTTCTCCACGTTTTTTGTTACGGCATTGAGTCTTCGGGTACACTAAGGCTTTTCCAAAAGTCTTTTTGCTTTGCTTTCATTATTAGCAGCTAATATTTAAAATATACAAAAACTATAAATCGTATTAATTATCGAATAGGGTGTATAAAAAAAAATGACCGTTTTATCAAATTCCTGAGTTCAAAAGTCTGTAAATATTTTAATGCTATTTATTATTAACCAACACTTAATAATCCCTTTAGGCCATTCTCTAAGTTTGCTTATTAACACTTGATTCTTCAAAAAAAGCCTCAGTTTAGTTATTTATTTCAAAGAAAAAACATGGCAGTGTCCTACGGAATTCTCGTAATTTTAAGACATTACTGGGAAAAAAAATTCACAGCCGCTGAAGCAACTCGTGAAATCATTAAATATGAAGAGGAAGGTGTCCTTTACCAGCACACTGCGCGGCGTTGGTTTGAAAAATTTAGCAGTGAAGATACGACGTTGAAAAGGAAGAAGGGCTCCGGGCGACCATTAATGCTTATTGATGAGGTTCTGGAGGAAGCTGTTGAGTCAAAAATGTCCACAAGTACTCGCGAACTTGTCAGGGAGTGTGGTGTGATGAAAGATATTGTTCGTCACCATCTTCTCTCCATGGGGAAGGTGAAAATTGCCAGTAGACGGTCATTTTTTTTATACATCCTATTATATTAATGGCTTTGTTATGAAAAAATATGGATTAAGGTTCAATAAATAAATATTAGCTTTAGATGAATAGTAAATATTTATACTTTAAAATCGTACCATATAAAGTACATTAAATTGAGTGCAGACTAAATGAAAGAAAATATAGCGAATGTTACAATATATTTTTTTATTTAATAATGCACAGATAATAAAAATTACGTGGTAAAAATCTGTAAGCGTATACACCAAAATTTAAAACTTATATAAAACGTAAACCGGGTTAATTTTGCCTCAACAATATAACTTCGTTTTTATAATCAATTGTCATATCCAATAAATGTGTTGATGAAAAAACTGTTTATTATAGCTAAGTCAAAATTGTTTACATCCTTTAGTGATTCATTTTTTAAAAATTACTATTTTCATCCTAGTAAAAGGTTCGCAGTATTCTATACGGATAAAAACAATTTTTTAAACTATTTCGAAATATCTTCAGCTAAGATAATATTTAAGAAAATGACCGGTTTTTCAACATAGACATAGGAAACCAATAGAAAGTGCCATTTGTCCACCAGGTCAGAGTTTGGCTCTGGAATGTCGATTTGTATACAACTAGCACAACTTGCTAAATTTAGGACATTTGGACGATCGTGACGGAATTAGAAAGATTCGTGATGAGAAGTCATCAATTTCTTAAAGTCATCAATTTAGCTTTCGCGATTTCGATTGGAGAAATAGGTGCCATAAGTGGAGGGAATTTGAAAAATCACTCATTTAAAACCTTAAATAAAATCAATATTTTTATCCAGTCACGGAGAGATTGATTAGAATCAATTTTTTTTAATCGATGGGTAAGATCGTAAATAATGGGGTGTATAAAAAAACTGACCGTTTTATCAATTTTTATCAGTTTTATCCGTTTTTTTTCAATTTTAATATTTTATTATAAAAAGCATTAATATTTATTAGAAATTATAGTACATTAAATATTGTAAAATATAAAAATTTCCATAATAATATAAATGCTTGGTAAAGTAATAACGGTAATTTTTTTTTTATACACCCTATTAAATGGAATAAATGAAATGAATATCGGAGTTCATTGGTATATTTGCTACCTGCGCTTCGCTCTATGAATAATCGGATTAGCAATGATACGATATAATTGCTTGGTGTCCAATCAGTTGTACAATAATATAGATATACTATAATCATTTATTTTATACAGAAAAACTAGTGCGAGAAAGCTAGGTAAGGATCGGTAGATAGAGTGATTGAATTAATACGATGCTTAAAGGGGACCAGCATTAATGAGAAATATAGCAAACTTAAATTTGGTTACAATCATACTCCATCATCTCTACCGCACATGCAGTTTGAGGTTTCCTTCTGTACAACCCGGACCTCAACCAATGACCAACCAAGGACCAACGTACGGTCCTCTACCAATTCTCTTCTGTTCTATTCTAGGCTTCTCTTCGGGAAGCTTTTCTTAGTATGTGTACCTTCTTACCAGAAATGTCGGCGTCTTCCTCTGGACCTTATTCCCTCAACCTTAACCTCGAATCTTGGCCAGCCTTGTCGTTTTCCATCCTTAGAACATATCCGAACCGTCTTAGACAATTTTCCTCAATGGTAATGACATATGCCTGATTTAAGCAAAAACTCATTAAATAAAAACCAATCGTTTCCTTGACAGGACAAATTTAGAGCGAAATAGTCCAGTTTTTTTCAAAAAAGACATATACTGCATTATCTAATTGACACTTCATTTGTGATTGAGATACTTGCTTAGTCAATAGTAGGTTTCTCCATACAGGCTTTCACGTGAATCACATAGGGGAGATTTTTGAAAAAAGAACGCAAATAGACAATGTGTACCAAATAGCATTGGCATAATTTCTTAAATAAATATTTTTATTTTTTCAATAGATTACGTAAACTACGTGATAACGGATCAATATATTTGTCGATAACCCAACAATGATAACTATCATAATGCAAAGGATAAAATAAATACTGAAATGTTTTTCTTTTATTGTTTATTTTAAAAATAGTAAAACCTATTTTTTTTTACAAAGAAAAAAATGAAATTTCAATTTGACCATTCATCCGAATTTGCCAGTTCGCTACAATATCATCCTCTACAGTATAAAAATATTTCTTTTCGTCAATTCTGGAATTTCATGCATATTTCTTATTCGCATTTGGTTTTACAGTACAAAGTATAAAGGCATATGTGGTGCATATCCTAGAATTTGTTTAAAATTAATTAATTTAAAAATAATGATTAATAATTTAATGCATAGAAAATTATTCACTAATAGGAAGTGAATCAATTCGACTGAGATTTAAAACACAACACACGTCAGTAAACTTTAAAAAAATTGTTTTGCACTAAGAATTTAAAGCACTTGTTACTCGAAAACAATAGCACTTGCATACTTTATAAAGTAAAAAATATGCGCCACAGTTTTTTTGAAATACTGTCTCTTGTAAAAAAAAACTGAAGGATAATCCAAGATACATCATTCTCAATGTGCAACGGTATTTTTTAACTCATACTGTGGTATTTTTTTTAACAAGAAATACTACGTTATCTCCATGGTTATGCCGCTTCTCCGTTCCACTTTCAATTAAGAAAAGACCGAATCCGCAAGAAAAAGTCACTTCGGCATCTGTCACTTTTACTTCTCTGAAGAAATCTACAGAAGACCTACTTATCTCTATTGAGAAACAACTTTGCGAAATTGCTTCCCTGGACATTAAAAAAAATGTAAAAGAAATAAACAATAAATACTTCAAAAACGGGCAAAGATATTTTCCGAAGTCCTGATAAAAATAATTTTGAAAAGGCGAAAGAAGTTCTTCTAATGAGATTAAGAGTGACTGAAGTGGACTTAGTTATTGACCAGTCCAGTCGGTGTTTTTGCCTCTTGAGCCGGTTATACCTGTATTGCAGGTTTAGCAATATAAAATACTTGCTTTCTGCTGATGTTTTCTGGGGAATTGAGAAGAAATAACAAGTTTTCGGGTATTGCGCATGCGCATAGAATACTACCTTTGGTTTAATAAATAAATAAAGCATTTTAGGTTTCTTCAATATTATTTAAAAATAAAGGTATCATGTGTCAGAAAGGTGTTTAATAAGCAAACCTTTTCTCCAAAGGTTGTTTTGACAGCGTTTGTACTTAGTTTCTATCTAATTTTCAGATTCAATGATTTGGAAAAAGAGAGCAGATTAACTTCGGTTGTTTGTTAAAATGTTTTTTTTTCATATTGACCTAGAACTGGAAAGCTTTTCTCATAAGGAAATAACGGAACTCTCCATTCATTATTTTTCTATATCCTATACTATAGGCAAAATTTACTATTCCCTGGTTTCCTAATGTTCTTAAGAGCCAATTGCATTGCCTGGGCACCGGTGCCTGGATACCGGACCGAATATGAGGCTTACATTTTTTATCTCTTCAAGTTTTTGTCTAAAGCTGAAGTGTCCATGTGTCTACTCCATAAAACACTATGGGACTTGTACGCCGAAGCAGGTTTTGCTTCCTGTCATGGCTGTACTTGTAACCTCATTACTCTCCGTGTTCTTACAGTAAAATTTAATTCCAAGATGAATCAACACCTGTTACAAGGTATTTTTTTTATTTTGGAACCAGACAATACAAAGATGTATTAATTTTTTTCCTATCTTGGTTAATAAGATTGAAATTGATTACGCTAAATTAATTTTGTTCATTTTTACGACATTGTTACCTGTAGGTAATGTATTCTTAATTGTTTGTGGAGGTAACCCTGCTATACCGACATAGCCCATACACTGAGACTGTCCCATGCTTTAACGTGTGTTATTGTCCATTCATTGCGTCATATATCAGGGGGTCGATGACGTCATAGTGACGCAGCTCGTTGACCAACTGCCATCCAAAGCGAATTTCCGGAGCACACAAAGCCTGCGAACTATGTTGATATCGCTTTGCGCATTTCCAGACAAATAGAGTCAACTGTTGATTTTTGTTGCAGATAACGACAACGACCCGAACAGAGCGCCTCCTTGCGACCCCGCTGTCTGCGTTCTCCCAGACTGCTTCTGCTCCGAGGATGGTACTGGCATCCCCAATGACCTCCCTGCCAAAGACATCCCGCAAATGATCACTATCACTTTCGACGATGCTATTAACAACAACAACATCGAACTCTACAAAGACATCTTCAACGGTAAGAGGAAGAACCCCAACGGTTGTGATATCAAGGCCACCTTCTTCGTGTCCCACAAGTACACCAACTACTCCGCTGTACAAGAAACTCACAGAAAAGGACACGAGATCGCCGTACACTCCATCACGTAAGATTCATATATTATTGTTAGTTGTAAGTCAGTAACAGTAAACTACAAACAATATTACATCGTGCGACTAAATTATCTGACGAAGTTCAAGCGAGAATTAAATCAATATTGGACAAGCTTTTTTTGTTATCTCACTTGTAAGTATGTAAATAGAAAATTTACTTACAAACATTAACTAGTTAATGAATACAAAAGACGCCATGCTAATCTTCATAACAATAATTAATTAATAAACTATAGAAAAACTAGATTTTATTTTAGAATGTAAAACTAGATTTTTCGTCAATATCTTTTTAAAAAAGTTACTAGGAATTTTTTTCTTTAGGAAATGTTTCTTATTTAAGGTATTATTGATGGTTTCCAATTTATACAAAAACTAAAATCTAAAAAACACAGATTAAGGTACTGATTAATTATTTTCAATTGGAAATATAAAAGCATGAACTAAGTACATAAAAGACTTCAAAATATACAAAACATATAAAGTTATTCACAACCAAGTTCTCTCATTTAAACGGAACTGTTAAACAATGAATTTATATTTATCTATCTGCTTTGTATATTCGTATATATTTTTGAGACTTTTCCAGTTTCAATAATATAAATAAAAATTTAATACGTAGTGCATGTTAAGGAACTTTAACGTAAATGATGAAATATTTGAATATTCAATACGTATTATACAGAAACTGAAGTGCACAACTAGAAGTTACACAAATCACTAAACAAAATTTCAATATTCCACGGCTAACGCTTCCGCTACGAGTATACGAGTATAGTAATATAAAAACAAGTTTATGGACAATAGTTCATTAAGCTAGACAAAATCGATTCAGGGATGGTAAATATTGATTTACAGTTTCCTTTGAAAACTGAAAAACGAAATTTTTTTGGATGAAATCGACTGAAGAATTAAATAATCTTCCCTGTATGTTATTCATAATAAGGGGTCTCACACTAGACTAAACCCGCAATACAGCACTGTTATGAGTCAAAGCATAAAAGAATGAATTAAGGAATTTCAATGGAAAAAAATATTATTTTATTTGAAAAGAAAAGATTTAAAAAAATATATAATATAAAGATAAAATAAATTATAATAAAAAAATAATAGTTATAAAGTATTTTTTTAGTTACTGAAATAAGGTTTAAGTTTGAATTATAGCTGCAATGTGGTGCAATCGAAGAGGTTTCGTGTATATTTGATACATGGAAGAATTAAAGGGAATAGCTTGAAAAGCTGAGGTAAAATGTTGTTCACAAAGGTTGAATTTTGAAAATAATGGCGGAAAAAATAAAATTTGGGAGAATAAAAAGACTAATACAAGGTTTTAGAACACCGGACTAACCACAATTTAGGGAAATAATCAGTCAATAAGAATTTAGGAAGAATGAGATAGTTTATGATGATGTTTAAAAAGGTAAAAACAGACTTTATTTTTTGGGTGGGAGGGATTATGGCTAAGTGAAACTAGTATAATGTATAATGTGTGATACATAAGCATTAGGGGTAACAAATATAGATTGGTTATTGAAGAGGGAATGGAAAATCTTAAGGATTTCCAACATCCTCGGTAGGCTGAAGGGCACTACTTTGTGGTCGCTCATGAAAGTCGCAACTAGGACACAATACAATGTCGCCGCTCAGTTTCCTTTCTAGTTTACACCACAATAGCTAGATTATACATTGTCACAAACTAATAAAAAAAGAAGAAACGTAAATAACTTAGGTAGCATGTCGCAGGAAAATATACTTGTTCTGCGCAGTAGATTCTCCTTAAATTACAGCCGAAGTATACGAAACCGAACACTCTCTAGTTTGGTTTGCCTACCATATATATCGGCTGCAGACGTTTTTCCAATGTTTACTTTTATTCTCAAGTTGGTAGTAGAATATATTACCTGATCTACAAGCAAATGTAAAGCACTGCATCGTCTCTTTATTCTAGGCTAAATGTCATATGTCCTCAAATTTGCAATAATTCTTCCTCCTCTATCGTAAGTATATGATCATCATAGCTGTGGCAACAATGTTCGATGAAATCTAATATATTAGCGTAATATTTCAAAACCTGAGGAATTATTTCGTAAGATATTCAAACATACATATGACTTCTTGAGCTCATACATATTAGTATCAAGATTCCGATATCTTCCAAACAGTAATGTTAAAAGTAATCAATCAGTTGAGAATTTTAAGTAAAATATCACCACCGATTTATCAGATTTGACCTTAGAAACATTCCCGAATTCATTTTGAAAATTTAAACTTTTCAAATTAGGTATGTGTGCATAATTACAAATAATAATAATAATAGCTATAAAGCTTGTCGATTATCCAAATTTATTATATTTAAATCCGATTTTTCATTACCCTCCCTCCCCAAACTGACAGATCGCGAACAGACCATCTAGCAATGAAAGTGGATTGACGCGGATCTGAAACCGGTCTAGATAAATAAACCTGTTAACACTTTCTCCTGCCTAAGATCTCTTCTCCTCTCCATGAAATCAATATTAAAGAAAATATTAACTTTTGTTATTAAAACATTATTCACTTCTCTATTCTAGGAATATTAATTATAACTTATTTTTATATCTACATAAGGTCAATCCAAAATGAGTTTCTTGTACTTAAGTAAGCAGAATCGAGTTATTTTCCTAATGAATTAGGGGCTAAGACATTGGCTTGAAAAGGAGTAATTGTTTATATTACAACTCCATTTCAAGTCAAAAACTACGAGAATGATACGATTCCAGTTATCTGAAAATAGTTAACTCTCTCTGGACAAAATCCAACTTAACCACTTATTCACCGGTGCTGTAAATATATCTTCTAATATAATGAAAAAATTATGAATAAATACAAAATAAATGTATTGGCAGTTCTACGAAAGATTTACGTATTACGCTAATATAACTAGTTGGTATATTATTAGAACAGGATTTTTCAATCTTGCAATAATATTTTTCATGTAAATTGATATCCAAGTTTTATTAACTCATTATTCAGAATTGTTTGTTACGAATAACAGTTGTTAAAAAAAAAATATATGTAACATAACTATTTCATACACTCAAGACCAAAAGATCCCGTGTTACTATAACGCTGTTGTATCTGATCATTCAGCAGCATGAATATGTTTTAAGTGTTGCAGAAGACAAAGATAGACGCTTATCTGAATAAAAATTAATTTATTTTTAATTAATTAATTAAAATTTAATTTATATTAAAATATTCGTTTGTGTCAGTTGGAAACACTGTTTAAGCGTTGTTGAGCGCAGATAATGTAGTCGTTCAAAGACAAAACAATAATTGTGTTCGCACCAGAGAGTAAGGAATTCGTTGCAGAATCCTTTACATGAAGATGTGGGCGCTGTCTGGTGGATCTGAACTGAAACATTCCTTAACTGTCGATATTGCAGCACCATCTGAGTTCCAAACACTTTCGCAGAACAAGTTGCCCATCCTAATCTTTTTTCGAAATATTTAAAACTGTTTGGTCATAATCGACTAGTAACATAATGGTAAATAATATAAAAAAAATATTTGGTGTATATCCAATCTTGTGAGAAAATAAATCAAATAAATGAATGAGCTACTAATACCAATATCCCAATCTCGGATTCCAGACCACCTGTTTACAACTTCACCCCAATCATAAGGCTTTGATAGGATACATGGTATAACCGTATACTACGCAATACATTTTCTTCACTGCAGGTTTGTTGAGTGCTTATTTCGCTTTATTTTATTGTTTTTTCACCAAGTCTTTAGCTTACCTTTTATTATTTTAATTTTCCATTTTTTATTAGTCTATGAGTGCTGATTGTTTTTGAACGAAAACAGAGGTATCAATTTTGTTAACGGAAATCTTGGAATCTAATAGGATATGCTATGAGTAACAGTGGCCGCACACTAAACGATTTTTTTTTTTTTTTGCCTCTATAAATACTGATGGAATTTGCCTGAAGTTCTTTCCATAATGGTTTTTACGCTACGAATATAAAATTAAATTAAATGACGATTGAATGAAATGGCGATAGTCGCATAGAAAAACTATCGCCTGTTTTCCTATATTTAATTAATTATATAAAATATTCTGTTTTTATATACTACTTTCGAATTCTCACGTTGACGGTGATTTCAGTAATATTTATAAGTATGAAAAAGTGCGGCCTTTTTACATGCTTGTTGTACATATGTCACTTATATGGCTGTCCAAACTATGATACCAAGCAATTTTACATGTTTTTTTTTTGGTTTTGAATGCATATCATTTACTAATTATAATATCCTGTTACAGCCATAACGACGACGAACAATTCTGGTCGAACGCCACCGTTGACGACTGGGCCAAAGAGATGGCCGGTATGAGGGTCATCGTCGAAAAGTATGCCAACATCACCGACAATAGCGTAGTTGGAGTACGTGCTCCATACCTCAGGGTTGGAGGCAACAACCAATTCACCATGATGGAAGAACAAGCTTTCCTCTACGACTCCACCATCACGGCCCCATTGTCCAATCCTCCACTATGGCCATACACCATGTACTTCAGGATGCCACATCGATGCCACGGCAACCTCCAACACTGCCCCACCAGGAGTCACGCGGTTTGGGAAATGGTGATGAACGAACTCGATCGGCGAGAAGATCCTAATTTTGACGAGTACCTCCCTGGTTGCGCTATGGTCGACTCCTGCTCCAACATCCTCACTGGAGACCAATTCTACAACTTCCTTAACCATAACTTCGATAGGCATTACGATCAGAACAGGGCACCCATCGGGCTCTATTTCCACGCCGCTTGGCTCAAGAACAACCCAGAGTTCTTGGACGCATTTTTGTATTGGATCGACGAGGTCTTAGAGAAGTATAATGATGTATATTTCGTCACCATGACTCAGGTCATCCAATGGATCCAGAACCCAAGGACGATCTCAGAGGCCAAGAACTTCGAGCCATGGAGGGAGAAGTGCGTTGTCGATGGACCACCTGCTTGTTGGGTACCCCACTCTTGCAAGCTGACCAGCAAGGAGGTTCCCGGAGAGACCATCAACCTTCAGACTTGCGTCAGGTGTCCGAACAATTACCCCTGGGTCAACGACCCCACAGGGGACGGTTTCTACTGAAACTCGCTGGAGGATCTCAATCAAAGCCAACCCCGGGCGTCGCCGGGCAATGACTGACATAAAGAGCGGGAGACACCCCCGGCCCAGAAGATACGGAGGGTTAGGGCCCCATCGTAATATAATCAACGCCAGCGATTACATCCACTTATCTTACAATCCTATTATTATAAAAAAACGAACAGTTACAAATTGTTGTAAAAAAAAACTTATAAATATTGTAAGAAACCCTCCTTCAAGTCCTTGTGTAATGTATGTAATATTGTAACATTATCCTCACGTTATTCATTTTAATAATATATCGAGTTGAAATACATTATTATCAACTTAGTTATCAAAGTCCTCAATTTATTTAAATTATAGTCAATTATTGTTCTATTAGACTTTCAATCGTTTGTAAATATTTAATAAAAAACATTATAAAATTTTTGGTTTATTTTTAATAAATTAATTAATAGTACGTTACAAATCTGTATCCTTTGGTCATTTTTGTGGAGCATGAACTATTCCTTTTCAGATTGAAAAATTTGATATAATGTCAAAAGAAGAAATATGCAAGGGGTTTACTGTAAAAGTTAGGATCGACTCCTGCCAAAAAAACAGAGACGAGGGAATTAAAACCAATAAATATAATCAAAATGTTTTTTGTAGTTAATTTCTGGAGCATTAAATTATACATGAATAGATAAGGATCTATAAGGTAGGTATCAAACTTTCAGACATTTTTTATTATTTTCCTCCTAACATAATGGTTCAGTCTAGAATCAAAAATAGTTATGGAGACCGAAAAAAAAACACACACACAAAAAGGAAAACAAAAGACCTTGTGATAGAACAGCTGTACAAAAGAGATTGAACTATCCACCACGAGCAATAGATTTTTACTGATATTTCCTCTTTCAACTTCATTAATAGTGTTTTTATACCGGATACCGTACTTACTCCAAATCATCTCACTAACGTAATACAGAAATATTAAGCTAGGTAAGTTGGATCGTAAACGCTTTATATTTATTTTGAGAATATTTATACTCCGTCATTATATTAAAAATAAAAAATAGGGGAAAACTCAAGTACATTAATCATTGCTGTATTTTACAAACTAAAACTAAATAGGCTGTATTATTATTAAATAAATTAAATCATAGTAGTGTGGGTTATAATCATAGACAGTTATATACTTTTTTAAAAAAACAATTATTCTATTATTCCTAAATTAAAGTATTGTTCAAAAATAGCATCCAATAAATAAAAATGCACCAAATAAAATTTTAAAAACATGAATATTACTATTTATTTTATAATTTTATGTTTTATTAAATAAAGATTATGACCAACAAAAACAAAAGGAAAAAAATAAGAAAATATCTGAGAACATTTCAATTATGAAATGTAAACAATTCATAAGTAGCTATTACTTTGAGATATCTTATTCAGTCAAGAAAAAATAAGGAAAAATATAAAAATAGCAATTATAATGCAATTGGGAAAAACCACAATGCAAAGCCTTATGTTTCAAAAAATACACCTACTTACCAGTCGACGTTTCGCCTATTCAGGCATTATCAAGACACCAAAATCAAAAAGGGGTTATGTTGAATATGCAGTTGTATGTTGAACGTCTTGGTGGTAGGGTGCTGTCTCATGTTTGGAGCCTGTTTGGGCTGTTGATCGTTGGGATGTATTGCACTTTTTTCTTCGAGATGCGATTCACATAACCCCTTTTTGATTTTGGTGTCTTGATAATGCCTGAATAGGCGAAACGTCGACTGGTAAGTAGGTGTATTTTTTGAAACATAAGGCTTTGCATTGTGGTTTTTCCCAATTGCATTATAATAAATAATAGTGTTTCTTTTTGAGTTTTTGGCTCTATTTTAGTAAAAATAGCAATAGTTTTTTTGGTGATTTTTGTAACCATTATTACCATTGATCACATAACAAATACAATATGTTAATCTTATTGAATATTTAGTATTTTGGTGGTCTCCTACATTTACTTTCGCTTTCACTATATATTTCACCTCCATAAGGAGAAAGTATTGCGATCGTGAAACATTTCCAATCCGATATTTCAACGGATATACGTTTTAAGGTCATATTACTCAAAAATATCTTTTGAAAGCCAAGTATCAATGAATTTGATATGTATTTATATGTTAGCGAAACTCGTAACATTTAATAAGGTAATAAGAAACATGAATGACGTCATTAAGGTTTTAAGATTTATAAAACAAGAATGTAAAAACTTTTTCAGCAAAGTTGACTTAGCAAAAGCGCCATTTTATTTTTGGATTTCAAAATGGCTACCTATATAATATTTTAATAAAATTTATATGGATGAGTTGAAACTGAAAATAACTAGTGATTGATTTTATGAATAAAATACTTAATGAGAAATATATTCTCAATACAAAGTTTTAAAAAACGTACATATTGAACGCCAACAATTGGAGAAAATAGTAGCATGTTGCAATGGTAACGGAATGTAATTCCCATGTAAAACAAATGAACACATTCTGAATTTGTTACAAGGAAAATGAAAAATGAAAATTCTATGATGTACGCACCTGATTTTGATTCTGACAAATTATAATTGTATCCATTAATAATCTATAACCCAAATAACTTAAGAAATCTATGTGAGTCAACATAAGCACTTTGGAACAACAGTATTATCTATTTTATCGTTATTTAAACATAAATACTGACAAATATATAAGAGACGTGGCCGTAGATTACGGGCATAAATACGAATGAGCGATTAAAAACGCGATGGTTGTGAGATCTGATATTTTCCTTCCTCTAGCATAATCTCTCATTATTTGTTTTCGCAAATCTGCCATCTTGTCAACAAATATGTGCGTGTTCACGATTGAACCGAAAAAAATGTTCACTCCACAGTTGATCACAGTGGCGAACCTGTTTATGTGACAGGTTTATTCCAACAAACTGTTACCAAGGTTTACTTGGGCGATTCAGAACCTCCTTCCTGCGCATCCTTGAATCCGAACTAAGTTCGAGGCTGGTCTCAGAATCGATTTGTGTTGGAACGCATTTTCTTCCACTCTAACTAGCTAAATCAATAATTTGAATGAATGAAAATAATTCAAAAAGTAAACAACAGATACTATGTATGGATGTTTTCATTATTGTATATTATTCAGTCCTGCAATGGTGCGTTATAGTAGTATTGCTAATTTATATGACGTAGTATCTTTTCTAAATAAAACATAATGCTTCTCATTATCCTCTTCGTGTACAGAATCTTCCATATCTTCAATGCACTTGTCACACCAACAACACAACCTTGGGACAAACTTTTGCAAAATATAACAATTTAGTCTCATTATATTCATCAGATATACTTCTTTTAAAGCCAACGTTTCGGTCCATGTCTTTTTCAACCCTAGACCCCATTGTAAGCCCTGAAGAAGATTTTTTGGGGGATAAAACGAAACGTTTGCAGGTGTCACCGATTGCATGTACCAGACCAAACCTGTTTTGATACTCAGCGACAGTTTAATTGGAACAATTGACTGACACTTGGGTAATTTAGGTTGTAATGAAAAGTTACAGTTAAGTGTAGTAATGTAGGTGGTTATTGTAATGTAGGACTGTGCTGTTTTAGCAAATGTTGATGCATTTGCTCAAGATCATACTAAGCCACCAGATTTTTCTGAAAGGGTAAACATTTCATCGTTGCTGGGTAGGCTCGAGGAGGATCTGCATATCTGCATATACAATAGTGTCCATCTATGACTGTTAAACGGTTAAATCATATATTTAATGATTTCTTTTGATTGTTTAAACAAAGTTACAAGTTGGTTAATCAATTTGTATCCATGTATCAAGCAATGAAATGAAAATGTGTGTAATGTATTCATAATAATATGGTAGGTACTAATACTCGTAGTAATAGTATCAGTGCAGTGTCTAATGAAGTATTAATGAATTATGTATTAGTAATATTTTAGTTTAATGTTCTAAGAGCATACCAATAATAATATATTAATTAAAATATCTATGAAATTAGACTTGTAATTTATTCTGAGCTTGAATCGCTCGTGAATTCTGTATATAAACTAATTTATATTGAATAATCCAGATGGGCTTCATATCTTAAAGTGATATGATCGCCACTTGCTTGAAAAGAATACATAGGCATTTAAAAATTATATAGAGAAATTGAAGAATTGTCTTTTGAGTCTAGATTAGTGGCTTTATTTTTTTAACTATATTGGGATATCTACTAAAGTATAAAACCATAACCAGTTTACCTTTCCGAGAATTCTTGTAATTTATTTATGCGCTTGCTTCTAATGTATCCAATTATAAACGGTAATGAGGAAACACATTGATTCGTACAAAATTATTTAGGAACTGACGGTAAGGTTAATGCAATGAGTTCGTTATTAGTTTGTACCCCTTACTATTAATCTCAGATCTATGTATTTGTTGGTTATAATAAATCTGAAAAGTGCATTATTTCTCAATGTCAATGGGATTCTGCAGCCTTTTATCTTTATCCAGAAGGGAGTTATTTCTCTGTTTATGAAAAGAAACTTCAATTTATTTTGTAGTGTAGTGAGTTTCCTATGGTAAACAAAAAAATACATTGAAGGGAATCAGTAACTCAGGGAAAATAAATAATTATTGGTGACTTTACTAGCTTTTAGAATATAAGCGTTCTATTGTATTACTTAACTAAACATACGTAGGTAGTTAGATTTTCACATAGTACAAATTTTACAGCATGTAAAGTATTTAGTATTGCTACATTTTTTACACAATATTGTTTATAATTATTTAAATACATTCGCAAACGAATAGCAAATTAATGGGTTACATAATGAGAATGTCCGGGTTTGAGAATAAAGGATTAGATGAATGGTCTTTGCGAAAGAATATTTCACTGAGGACGTGCTTGTAGAAATGTCATAGGTAAAGAACCATTGGCCAATATCCACGTCATCTCTTCGTCACACTTTTCTTCTTTTTATGATTATTAACTGCTCTCATAATGGTTCGGTTGCCTTACCTGAATACATTTCTCCTTTTGTAATATATATTTTATTCCTTGATTAGATAAAACATGAAACAAGCGCCATTTTAAAGTAATTGCGTTTAGCAAAAAAATATTTTATTGCGTATAATATATCCCTACTTCTAATATATTGATAAAATCCCAGTGTTTAAAGATAAAAATAAAATAACTTCCTTTTTTTTTAAACATTTTTTTTATTCACAAGTACGCGTAAGAGTATATCCAGTTTTATCAACCCTGTAACCAAAGAAAAGTTACTAGTTATGTACTGTAGGGCATTAATAATAGTCTTCCAGGCACGGAATAATGGATATTGAGTATTTTATCAATCTCAAAAAAAAAAAAACATACCTGAAGAATTGTTTTGAATGTGTTATTTAAACATGATTCTTGGAAGATAAAGCCTAGCTTCAAAACTAAAGACTGTACAGCCTTATTGTCATTTTTGTAATTAATTTTTTAGTTATTCCTAGTATAAGAAATAAATCATTACGAAACGTAAGATACAATCAGCTTTAATTGCAGTAACAGTCGAAAATATAATTTCGGATAAAAATGTTCATATTATAATTTTAAGTTGGATAAAGTGTGGCAATTTATTGTAAAATCGTACATATGTGAAAGTTGAATGTACTTCAAACATGATAGTTAAAAATTATTGCCACGATGGCAACTTACATACGTATAATTTACTCTATGACACTGTCTGTCAGATCTCAGTATTTCTGTCACGTTTGACTGGTTCTATCATGAGGCACCTGCACCATTACAACTCATGAAGATTCTTTTGTTCAGTACATGGTGAGAACTATACTGTTTAGGTAGGTTATTTGATGGAGATCGTACGAGTACTAAACCACCGGTTCTCCCCAAATTAAGAATACTCACTTCATAGAGGCTGGATGCTTCCGAAGAGGGTCTGCAGCAGAGTCCATCTATTACTGTTATAAGATTAAATAATTTATCTACCAAAACAATATTTGCATCCAGTACCTGAAGTTCAAGAAAAATAAGAAAAAATATTCCAAATTCAAAACTTGACCAGTTTTAATGCTGAAAACTTATAATGCTATATAAGATCAGAATAGTACAATACAATATACCGTTGACGAGTGACGCATTTTTAAAAAAATCAGCACTAACATCGGGTTTCCCAGGTAACGGGGTCAACTATATGCATACTCTTTACTGAAATCAGTGGGAATATTAACTAACATATAAAGTCATAAACGGTATTAAATATTGACGATAAGTGATTAAAATTGACTTAACATGAACTTCACCATTGTATATAATAATAGTATATAATAAAACCGTAAAATTATTAAATACATACATACACACACATACACAGAACCGCCCAAAACACTGAGACGGGACCTTTCAGAAACTATTTTCCCACTGATTTCAGTAAAGAGTATGCATATAGTTGACCTGGGAAACCCGATGTTAGTGCTGATTGGTCAACCGTTACCAGGGAATTGTACATGTGCAATGTTCTTGACATTTTTTTCATCTTCATCACATTTATTATCCTTTCGTTTCGAATGCTCATCAGTCCATCCGGTTCATTGCTAATGGCTCATTTACTTTATTGCAGTTTGCAGCCCTGGAAGGTACTGTCATGGTGAAAACTGAAAGGTAGTTGCCTTCGTGATAGCATTATTAAACCATCTTGTGATCTGCAATTTTAGTTTCTGATACCTCCTAAAAGTGATAACCTTCCTCTTGAAGCAAATGTCTCTTAGCTGTCCATTGTAGATCACTTAATCCGTTATTGAATTCCGTCGATGGAATTAACATGAGTAAAAATCTCGTGCTTTAGTTGAAGCATCAAACAAATTATGGTCTAAAAAGACTCTTTTAAATATAAAAAAAATATTTTTAAACTTATTATTTGGCAGATTTAAACCTAAGAAAACAGCATGTTATTGATTTTATCATGTATTACATCTCTATATATACACTTATAAATTATTTCTTTATATTATATTTATTAATTATTTCATAATTTTACAATGTATGTTTATGATATCTCCGGGATCGAAATGGTGGTGAAGTGTCCCAGTGTTTATTTTATTTTGCGCAACAAAGAATGTATTACAGGATCATGATCGTTTTTCAGATTCGATTAAACGGATAAAACAATTTTGACCATCTCTGTAGTATCCATGTAATCATTTTCTACATATTTTTCTGTATTGATAAATAAGTAAACAAAGTTGTTGTTTTTTTATGATATTTGATGTGGTATAGATAGGCTATAATTTTAATTTGTATTAGGATCACTTATTGGACTTCTGGTATAATTTTATGGTAGTACAAAGAAGTCAAATAGTGTCACTATTTTATTTTTTTCTGGAATAACATGAAAGCACCTTTATAAACTAATTCGAGAAATTATTAATTTATGTACAAGGATAACTAAGGATAAGGAGAACATGGTTAATGCGAAGATCAAGAACGTTCTGAAACCCCTGACAAACTCCCATATTCTCTAGGTCATCCACTGACTAAGATCCTATACACGAAATACGCATCATGGTGGCCTCTCCTAGACCCAGTGATATTTACCAGCTGTTCGACGGTGTTCAAGATCTTCAAGGAGATGGGAAATGTAATCGGGCATTAAGGTGAAGCTATAATGTCCGAGACATGTATGAGCATACGATCAAACAAAAGTCGAAGGTAAAATGATTTTATAATAACGGTGTCTTTGAATTTTCAAAATCTGTCAAGCATACCAGAGTAATAATCATTCGAAACTGCTCAAGGCCATATTCGTCGAATTTCAGGTTATTTATGCCACTACTTGAGAATTGATTGGATTCCCTTAACAGGTCTAACGGAGAGCGATGGATGAGTTCATCTGAGTTTCGACATAGTTTAAAAAAAACTTTTCAAAATTATAGGATGCTTCAGGGCTCGAAGGTCTTTCAGATCATTAGAGAATAGGCTATTCCAACTAAATTTAGTGTTTGCTTTTTACAAATAGCAATATCAATGCATCATTGCATGGGCGCCATCGTATTACAGCATAAATAAAAAATACTAGGATCGCCAAAAGATCAAAATTTTACTAAACCTACTATACAAATATTACTATATACAATTTATAATTTGTCTAATGCATATAAATAAATAAATAAATTCGCCAAAAGAAAATTTAACAAATATACAACTGAATCTCAGGAACTAAAAGTTATATGTATAAATATATTACTTTCAGTACTTCAAATTCAGTCGTATATTCGTTACATTTTCTTAATACCTGTAATATATTCTTTAATTAGGAGAACAGAAAACCTATTTCCAGTAAAAAAATTTTTATTCTTTATTTACGAGAAACGTTTCGGCCAAGGCCATTCTCAATCTTCTATTTTAATTGTTTCATTTTTTTTATACTTATTATATGGTTAACAATTTAACCATAAGTCATTCATCTGTAAAACATGCATAAATTCCATAATTATAACAATATAAATAATTCAATAAATAAAACTGTATATAAAATATTTCTATTGTCCAACAAATAACCAAATAAAGCATAGATACCTCACATAAGTTGTTTAATTCCATTTAAAATTTTTTTATCCAATTCAGAGGGAACCATATCCTCTATAGTCATTTAATAATAAGTCAACCTTTGATCTTAGTCTATTATGATCTTTCATATTATTTTCGAAATTATTTAAATAAATTAATATTAATATTATATCTAAACAATCTCAATTCAAATAATTGAATAAATAAATAAAAAAATAAAAACAAACAAGCATATTGATAATTATTCTGACATTATGTTATTTTTCAATTGTTTCAATAATTTAAATCACTATGGCTGGTTCAGGTGAAGTTTAGAAGGCAATTATTGAGAAGGTTATTGTAACAGTTATGTTTTGAGCAGATAAAAACCTATATATTATTTCTTTTTCAATTTTAGAATAACGGATGAATATAACTTACTAATATCTCCTGCTTCTTTTCTATCGTTGACTACAGTTTTTATATTGTCATTTATGCACAAAGCTTCTAGGCATTTCCTTTTAATTGTATTTTTTTCTTTATGTAAGATTTTTGGGTTTTCGAAATTAAAAGTGTGTAGTGTTTCTTTGCAATGTGCAGATAAAGCAGTTCCTGTTTTTGAATTAGGCTTAATATTATTTTTATGTTGATAAAACCGACTATTTAAGCTATTTTTTGTATGCCCTATATATCTTTTATTACAATTATTGCATTCTATGTCATAAACAACATTTTTATTGTCTAATATAGGTATTTTGTCTTTTTGGCTTTCTATTATTTTTCTAATTGGATTTTTAGTGTTATGTGCTACTTTTATTTCATGGATATCATAATTTTTAAAGGTTGGTTCTATTTTATTTGATAGGTTTCTAATATATGTGATGCTTCTATAGTTTGTTTTTGTTTTATCTTGTTTAAATTCTACATTAAGTGATTCAGTACTTATTTTGGCAATGCTATTTTTAGTTTGTGTATTTGTGTTATTATCTTCTGTTTTAAAATAATTTGTAATTTTTGATTGATTCGGTTTAGTTTTTTTATTATAATTACTATGGATAAGTTTTTTTGAATCTTTAATATTTTTATTGGTGTTGAAGTTAATGTTTAAATTTTTTGATATGCTATTATTATCATTATTATTTATTATTTTATATTGTGTGTACCATAATTTATTTATAAGACTAATTGGAAATGCATTGCTTAATAGAATTTTGAATATTTTATTTTTAGTTTCTTTTAAGAATTTGGCATCTGTTAATTTAATAGATCTTCCAATCAGGTTAGTAGCTACATTCTTAATTTGGGCAATAGGGTGGTTTGAGTAATAGTTTAACAATCTATTAGACGTTATATCTTTTTTGAACCATTTAGTAGTAAGATAGTTGTTTGTTGGTTCTCTAATGATTGTAATATCCAAAAAATTAATCGAGTTTTCAGTTTCTGTTTCAAGTGTAAAAACAATATTTTTATTTTGCTCATTTAGGATTTTATTGAATTCTACTAAAATATTATTATTAGTGATAACCAACAGATCATCTATATACTTTACTATAAAAATTGGAGGGTTGTTCATTTTTAGTAAACTTTCTTTAATAATGTGATTAATTACTATTCCTGAAATGTTCACTGAAAGTCTGCCTCCCATCGGTAAACCCGTTATTTGTTTATAAAATTTGTTTTGAAAGGTGAAGTATCCGTTTTCAGTGCATAACTTAATTCCTTCAATAAATATTGTTTTGCTTTTAATACAAGTATAAGGTTCTATTTTTTCCCAATTGTCATTAATTAATTTAATTGCTAATTTTAATGGAATATTAGGGAACATGGACACAATGTCTAAACTTGCAATTATTTGGTCGGGTTGTAACTTAATTTGCTTTAATTTATCTTTCAATTCAATTGCATTTTTGATATCAAACTCATTCTCCTTATTTAAATTATCTAATGCACCATTCAGAAATTTGGCTAGATTATCTGTTGGGTTATTAGTCCCATCAACTATAGGTCTAAGGGGATAATTCTTCTTATGCATCTTAATTAGACCATGAATTCTAGGGTTATTAAAAAAGTTATTAGAAAGTTTATTTCTGTAATTTTTATCAATAAACTTATATTTTATTAATTTTTCTATATATTTGTTAACTTTATTGTTCAGTTCTATCATGGGGTTATTTCTAATGCTTTTGTAAGTCTGTTTATCATTGATTATGTCTAAAATCTTTTGTTGATAATCATTTTTTGTCATTATAACCAATTGTTTAGTCTTATCCGATTTGATAATGCATATATCTATGTTATTTTTAAAAAAAAATTTTGTATTTCTAAGATCATTGTTTATAATTTTATTAAATTTATTTATTGTGTCATTAGGTCTATTTTTTTCTCTGTTCAAATAATTTAGGATGTTTTTATTAATAGTATTCCTAAGTCCATTTTTATGTGTTTCAGGGGTATCTAAATTAATGATTATAGATTCAATATCAGCTAACATTTGAAAAATATTGATTTTTTTATTATATGGTTCATAATTGAAATTATCTCCTAGACTTAATAAATTTATAATGTTGTTGGGTATTATTTTGGTTGTTAAGTTAATGACTCTATTGTATTTATTTATATATTTAACAACCAAAATAATACCCAACAACATTATAAATTTATTAAGTCTAGGAGATAATTTCAATTATGAACCATATAATAAAAAAATCAATATTTTTCAAATGTTAGCTGATATTGAATCTATAATCATTAATTTAGATACCCCTGAAACACATAAAAATGGACTTAGGAATACTATTAATAAAAACATCCTAAATTATTTGAACAGAGAAAAAAATAGACCTAATGACACAATAAATAAATTTAATAAAATTATAAACAATGATCTTAGAAATACAAAATTTTTTTTTAAAAATAACATAGATATATGCATTATCAAATCGGATAAGACTAAACAATTGGTTATAATGACAAAAAATGATTATCAACAAAAGATTTTAGACATAATCAATGATAAACAGACTTACAAAAGCATTAGAAATAACCCCATGATAGAACTGAACAATAAAGTTAACAAATATATAGAAAAATTAATAAAATATAAGTTTATTGATAAAAATTACAGAAATAAACTTTCTAATAACTTTTTTAATAACCCTAGAATTCATGGTCTAATTAAGATGCATAAGAAGAATTATCCCCTTAGACCTATAGTTGATGGGACTAATAACCCAACAGATAATCTAGCCAAATTTCTGAATGGTGCATTAGATAATTTAAATAAGGAGAATGAGTTTGATATCAAAAATGCAATTGAATTGAAAGATAAATTAAAGCAAATTAAGTTACAACCCGACCAAATAATTGCAAGTTTAGACATTGTGTCCATGTTCCCTAATATTCCATTAAAATTAGCAATTAAATTAATTAATGACAATTGGGAAAAAATAGAACCTTATACTTGTATTAAAAGCAAAACAATATTTATTGAAGGAATTAAGTTATGCACTGAAAACGGATACTTCACCTTTCAAAACAAATTTTATAAACAAATAACGGGTTTACCGATGGGAGGCAGACTTTCAGTGAACATTTCAGGAATAGTAATTAATCACATTATTAAAGAAAGTTTACTAAAAATGAACAACCCTCCAATTTTTATAGTAAAGTATATAGATGATCTGTTGGTTATCACTAATAATAATATTTTAGTAGAATTCAATAAAATCCTAAATGAGCAAAATAAAAATATTGTTTTTACACTTGAAACAGAAACTGAAAACTCGATTAATTTTTTGGATATTACAATCATTAGAGAACCAACAAACAACTATCTTACTACTAAATGGTTCAAAAAAGATATAACGTCTAATAGATTGTTAAACTATTACTCAAACCACCCTATTGCCCAAATTAAGAATGTAGCTACTAACCTGATTGGAAGATCTATTAAATTAACAGATGCCAAATTCTTAAAAGAAACTAAAAATAAAATATTCAAAATTCTATTAAGCAATGCATTTCCAATTAGTCTTATAAATAAATTATGGTACACACAATATAAAATAATAAATAATAATGATAATAATAGCATATCAAAAAATTTAAACATTAACTTCAACACCAATAAAAATATTAAAGATTCAAAAAAACTTATCCATAGTAATTATAATAAAAAAACTAAACCGAATCAATCAAAAATTACAAATTATTTTAAAACAGAAGATAATAACACAAATACACAAACTAAAAATAGCATTGCCAAAATAAGTACTGAATCACTTAATGTAGAATTTAAACAAGATAAAACAAAAACAAACTATAGAAGCATCACATATATTAGAAACCTATCAAATAAAATAGAACCAACCTTTAAAAATTATGATATCCATGAAATAAAAGTAGCACATAACACTAAAAATCCAATTAGAAAAATAATAGAAAGCCAAAAAGACAAAATACCTATATTAGACAATAAAAATGTTGTTTATGACATAGAATGCAATAATTGTAATAAAAGATATATAGGGCATACAAAAAATAGCTTAAATAGTCGGTTTTATCAACATAAAAATAATATTAAGCCTAATTCAAAAACAGGAACTGCTTTATCTGCACATTGCAAAGAAACACTACACACTTTTAATTTCGAAAACCCAAAAATCTTACATAAAGAAAAAAATACAATTAAAAGGAAATGCCTAGAAGCTTTGTGCATTAATGACAATATAAAAAATGTAGTCAACGATAGAAAAGAAGCAGGAGATATTAGTAAGTTATATTCATCCGTTATTCTAAAATTGAAAAAGAAATAATATATAGGTTTTTATCTGCTCAAAACATAACTGTTACAATAACCTTCTCAATAATTGCCTTCTAAACTTCACCTGAACCAGCCATAGTGATTTAAATTATTGAAACAATTGAAAAATAACATAATGTCAGAATAATTATCAATATGCTTGTTTGTTTTTATTTTTTTATTTATTTATTCAATTATTTGAATTGAGATTGTTTAGATATAATATTAATATTAATTTATTTAAATAATTTCGAAAATAATATGAAAGATCATAATAGACTAAGATCAAAGGTTGACTTATTATTAAATGACTATAGAGGATATGGTTCCCTCTGAATTGGATAAAAAAATTTTAAATGGAATTAAACAACTTATGTGAGGTATCTATGCTTTATTTGGTTATTTGTTGGACAATAGAAATATTTTATATACAGTTTTATTTATTGAATTATTTATATTGTTATAATTATGGAATTTATGCATGTTTTACAGATGAATGACTTATGGTTAAATTGTTAACCATATAATAAGTATAAAAAAAATGAAACAATTAAAATAGAAGATTGAGAATGGCCTTGGCCGAAACGTTTCTCGTAAATAAAGAATAAAATTTTTTTTACTGGAAATAGGTTTTCTGTTCTCCTAATTAAAGAATATATTATATGATTGAGTCCAGTTAAAATTTATATAAAAAAATGCTTAATACCTGTATATATATATTTTATTAACAATCAAGAAAAATAGATAGCAACATAGATGTATTAATTCAAAAATTATATATGCTCTTCCAGATTGAAGTTCTGTTCTGAATATTAAACATTCTGTCATTTGATATTCAAGAGAGACGCATTTTGTCCGTTACATAGCTTATATTTCCGAGACGAAACTCTTAGTAACCAATAAATAATTCACTAATTACAAATATTTTATAATATATACTATTAATGGCATAAGTATTACGTTCATTGCATATTTCGTGATTATTATTATTCATTTTTAATTATATATTCAATCTCCAATTATATGTTCCTAAATGTCAGCTTTTGTTTACATAAAATTACTAACCACACCTCAAAATAAAGAAGAAATAAAAATGTAACACCCATGAGGGATATAGGGTTCAATTTTAGATGGGACGACCGTACTCTTTCCAACCAACCAACAAACGAGGTAATTTCACTGAGATCAAGCCCAACCTCCAGGCTTACCCTTTATTTAAGGACTGGATGAGTTTTTGAAAAGGACCCAGATCCCCAGAGCCGATTCACAGTTATTAACATAACCAATAATTTATCTGGCCAGTAAACACCATATGTACCTTTTCAGCACCATTTCTACACCGGCGCTATTAATCGATTGACAAGCCAGAATTATTTCCAAGCAATCATCAAATAAAATTTAACTGTAAATGTGTGTATGTATGTGTTTGATTATTTAAAAGTCGATATATGTAATGTCTTACCAGTTCACTAGAACACAGATAGCCAGCACCTTACAAGCAGAACTAGCACCTCCCTCCTGCCCTAAATGGAAAAAAATTCATAGAAATTTTCTCAATCGGAAACTAATAAAAGTTGTAATTTACAGATACATATATAAAATACCGATTAGGAGTGATATGTTAAAAAAAAAAAGTAACTTATAATATTTATAGTCCTAGGTATTCACCTAAAATACTACGGCTTAATTTATAAGAGCTATAAGGAATATAATATAAGAAAACTATCTATAAACTTTTAAAAGTTATTTGAAGTTGGGAGATAAGTAAAAGCAGTGTGATGTGCGCACCAAATTTTTTTTTATTACATCCCAACATTAAAATCTTTGACAGATCCTTGCCTAATACTGTTGAGGCATCATGGCTTCACTAATCTCGTGTGTGATGACTTGCGAATCGAAACCAACTACAGATTGGTGATTGGTTCCTCGGCAACATCATTAAGTAAATTACCACTAAGGGATTTATCACCTGGCTGGAACTCACCTGTGCTTTAAAGCCAAATTTTCACTGCTGGAATTCTTAAAGGAACAACAAAGGTCTATATAGTTTAAGCAATTAATATTCGAAAAATTCTTTTTAATTCCTCCCAGCCGTGGTTTAAGGCATTAGATGGACTCTTCTCGGGCTCAACTAAGGAATCGATATTAATTATGGGAAAACCTCTCAGCATAGCTCGTGGCATAGGAATAGTATATGGAAGTAATGGAATGGATTGAAGTTGAAATTGAAGGAAATGAAATGCAAACAATTGTATGAAACCAAAAGGATAGGAACTGAATAAAATACATGTTGGAGAAGAAATAGTTGACTGGAACTTCTATTGTAAGGGAGAAATAGTTAGGGGTGCAGTTAATGAAAACACCATAATAAGTGCATACTTATTTATTGTGTGCCAACGTTTCGACCTACAATGTAGGCCATCTTCAGGGCAACTATACCGAGCGGCAACGAGGACGGGCAACTGCCAATTAAGGTTGAATGAAGTAAAAAGAAAAAAATGAATCATGTTTATCACTTTATTTACAATTAATTAGAATTAATGAAATGTAGAATTAAATCGTTTATCAATAAAATAAAGAAATGTAAATATTTACCTGAGTAAAATGGAATAAAATCATAGCAATGATGTGGAACTTATAACTGCAATTTTTGTTTTTGTTGAAATATATACCTATAACTATAAATATAAAAATATACCTACATCACCAGTGGTTTTAATTTTTTATTTAGGATATTTGGATATAAATCCAATATAAATTAATTAACAGAAATTTTCCGAAAAATGGAAATTATTAGTAAACATGGCGCCTGAAATGTTAGAACACATATGAAATATGATTTACAGTTAATTTATTCCTTTGTTGTTTCACAGCGACCATCGAGTTCAGTGTCCTTCCTCTGTTGAGCAATCACAACACGTATCCTTCTTCCGCCAGATCAAGAAGGGTCTTGGAAGCCACTGTTTAGCTGACCCATAGTCAACTATGTTGAAGGCAGCCAGCCATACATAATGAAACACTAATAAAGACTATTTTATAAATAAAAACTACGCTTAATAATTAAATTTCCTAAAGACGACTAGTATATGCGAAATTTGACTTCAATTGGGGCTAATAATTTAACAATGCTAAAAAAAAAATCCCTTTCGGTTTGTAGTAATCATACTGTTTACACATTTTATAATGCAGTTCTATTTTCAATTCTCAAAACAATCTAGCCTTATTGATAGTTCATGAGTTGGGGCCGAGACTTCGGCTTTCCGACAGTTCAAAAAAATGTTTGATGTTATTTATATTTTGGAAGACTTACTTTACTTGCAATTAATCTGGTTTTTACTGTCCAGAAAATGGAAAGGGTGGTACAGGAACCGTTCTAAAAATCATAAACATAACCGTTCTTTATATTAATTTATATTGTATTTATGCAGTTTCTGTAATGAATAATAAATGTTAATATTCCAGTTTTACAAATATATATCTTTTTTACAAAAACATTAGTCTAAAACAGAAAAAAGTGGTAGAATGACTATTTTATAGAAAACATACTTGACCTTTGTATATCAGGAAATTAATAGACAATGCAGTAGGAGGTTAAAAAAATTGAAGAGATTTTAAAATTCACGTTTATTAATTTATCCGCTATTGTTGAAACACTTCTAAATAAGTTACGTATGTAAATTGAGTTATTTCAGTGTTTTTAATCAATTTGTGCAACCAGAGATGAAAATAATTACTTAACTTTTTTTACGTTTAATTCTTTTTTACGTTTCTATTAAATGCTACATACGTGTTATGCTCACATGCTTACAAAATTCAGAAATTGATAAAATGTAATTTTAATTTTTTTTTCCACATTGTCCAAATATCTGATCCATGGATGACCTCTAATTCATTTGCTTTCCGGTTTCCTATAGAGCATCTTTGGTATCCTAAGGTTTGGCATTCTTTTCACATGTCCCAGACTTACTCCTGGAATGTATATTTAATCCTGGCAAAAAAATATTAAGAAGGATATGGGGCTGAGTAGCCGAAATAAAATGGACATAACTGTTTAAAATAATGTTAATTGTTTTTTATTAAGTTTTTTCTCACATGCCAGTCTCCATACTCCTTCCTTCTAATACCTCTTGCCCAAACAATCAATCCTCTTCTGCCATACCTCAATCTGCCATACCTCAATCTGCCATTTTAGCTGACATTTTATCCACTGCTTTCGATGTTCTACGATAATGATTAGAAAGCGGACACCTAGTATTTTTTAACTCGGCTTCAAAAATATTAAGTTGATTTCAATTATATATTAATGATATTCCCGACACGATATTCATCCTTTCGATTTTGGTTATTATTCTAAATTGCCAGGTACCGGGAAAGTCCTTGAAAAAGGTTCTTTGAGGTCAAATTATTTCTGTATGGTCCATTTCTGGATTGCCCACTCCTTGAGTTCAGGGTGACAGTCTGAGCTTGAAGTTAATTACCAACCACCTGCCAGTTCAGCTAATTATAATTAGTCTAAGACAGTTGCTTTTTTCGATAATTAAATGGTTCTGCATAGTCTACTTCATGTCGCAGGTCCTTATCCACTGATGGTGCAGTCAGTGCCGTAACTGTGCAATGTAGGCTTATTTTAACAATAAAAGCAGCAACTAAATAAATTTAAAATTACATCAAATTTTCAGAGATTAAACATATGAAATAGAACGGAAATTTACAATTGTACTAACTTGCATCTGCTTTTGTAAAAAAGTTATCAACAATTTCAAAATATATAAAATTTCAAAAGCTTTGAATTACTAAAGTATTGTATTATCCAATTGTTCGCTTGGATTTTATTGGTAATGAAATTGATTATATTCTTTTCCTGAGATATTCTTGCAACTTCTTACAAGAAACACCCGTTATAATATATTAGTAGTAATAGCCCGAAAAAGGACTATATCTTGTGAAAATAAACATTCCTCCATAAATCCTACTAATATTATAAATGCGAAAGTTTGTATGTTTGTCTCTCTTTCACGCAAAGAGTACTGAACGGATTTGGAAGAAGTATTACAATAATATAGGTTATACATCAGAATAACCCATAGGCTATAGCAAGCGCGGATTTATGGGGGGGGGGCGCACGGGGCCACGTGCCCTCCCGACAGTTTTTTAGGTACTGTGGAGAATACATTATAGTACATAATTAAAGGCAAATCACATGATAACAGTTGTTAAAATAATAAAAAGAACATGAGTGAAACTATTTGTTTTGATATCCTACTAATTCTATAACTTTATGTGACAGACCAAATTTTACGCGAGCGAAGCCGCGCTCATAAGGTAGTGTGAAAATATAAATTCATAAAAAGTATTTTTATTAAATTTAATGCGATATGATATAATAGGAGACGGTTATGACCCGCATGGATAAGATACGATTGATATTATATGATATGATATGATGTAATGATATATATAAGGTAACGTAGCGTGATTGCGCGCTAGATTTTACAAAATTAGAATTTACAATATTGTAAAAATCTTTATTTTTTAAATGAATATATTCCACATTTAAAAAAACTTTCTATACTATGTCTGAATTTCACACATTATAAAAATATGTATTCCGAAGGACTCGAGGCGTCTGCAATCTTTTAACATTCCTGAGAAATTATTACGACGTAGGAATAGTGGATACTATCTAAATAACCTGTTGAATAATGAATAATCAGATATTCGAGATAAGGAATAATATATAGGGAATAAAATATCAGCTGTAAAAAAGTACCCATCAAGTATAAGAAATCTCGACGTGGTGAAAAAATCGTGTTTGAGGCATCATACGTGTATGTACATATACCATATACTTTTTCTTTTACCTCGAACATTTGAATATTCATCACTCGATAGACTGTTAAGGTAGTATCCATGTTTCCTACCTCGAACTAATGTCCCATCAATGGCCTAATACCGAAGACGGCTGAAGTCCTTCGGGATACGGGAACAGACAGAGGAGACACGCCCTCCAAGTCCGGCTGACCCTGGCTTCCAGGAAGTGGAAGAAGAAAGTGAAATTTGCCGTAAATGTCAGTCCCTGCCGATGGCGCACCATTTTTCTGGCCCTGTCTTTTTTAGGTGGCGCCTCTCTTAATGCACATCGGATATCCAGTTTCTAGAAATCTTTCCTATTCGGATACAGATTCCCTTGCCAAATTTAATGATGTAACTTCTAATGTAATCAATTATATTAAATGTATTTCCGAATTATATTAGCTATTTTACTGGTATTAATATTATGACAAAAAATATAAATATTTATCTTTATATTATCTTTATAAAAAAACCTCCTAAAATGGTATATTAAATTACCGGTTATGTTCTTATAAATATTTATTTGAACTTAAAATGCTAATATAACTAACATATTATTATTATTATATTATGTTAACAAATATATTATAATATTTGCAATCCCGGCGAATAACTTATAACGACTTTGTTTTTATCACTTATCTGGTCTGTCCGGTGCAGCTACCAGCGGTGTAGACCGAAAGGGTTTGGAGCACACCACCATCCGTAATTCATTATGTGGTAATGTGTAACTATCGTATCGTGGATGTATACGTTACCTCCGTTTATTTTGTCAAGAAATAGCTGAAATTTTTCTTATACTCGTACTAACATTGGTGTTGTTTATTTTGTTGTTTTATTCGGCTCAGCCCTGTGTTATGCTATGCTCTACTTGCCAATGTTATGATAAAATGATGAAATAATACAACCTAGTAACTACGGACTTCATTTGTATCTTAGACCTAAAACCTACAAACCTGGTCACAGAGTAGAATTTAGTCTAGAGAGAGTAAAATGTAAACTGTAAACTGATCCCGATTGAGATGTATGGAAGATGTGGAAGAGGATCTGCGTAAGATAGGAGTGCGCTGATGGAGGAGATTTGCTTCGAATAGAAGGGAGTGGAGCAGGCTGTTGGAGGAGGCCCAGGTCCTGCAAGGACTGTAGCGCCATTCTGTGAATGTGAATGTGATATGAGAGTAAACTGTAATGAGAAAGAGGGATCGTGGCATTCTCGTAGTTTTTGGCTTGAAAAGGAGTTTTAATACGAGTATAATCAATAACTCCTTTTCCTTTGATACCTTCGGGTATCGTATATATATATATATATATATATATATATATATATATATATATATATATATATATATATATATATAGAGAAAAAAAATGTTTAATTTTTCCACGCTGTCCATAGTGAGTACATTTTGAAGTGATAATTCATCCTCATGCTGGACAACATATTTTTGCAGAAATTGATTCCGTGTGTTAACAAAAAATTTACAATGCAATGTTATATGCTTCAAACTATTGAATATGGTCCCATGGCACCATTGACATTTTTCATCAGTTCTGAGAACACAGATGTTGTTCCTATTGTTACCTGTTGTTGGCTACTGGGTATTAAAATGAATTAAACAATTCCTTAATTAAAAATACTAATATTTATTAACAAAATGATAAAAAGGATACAATTAAACTATTAACAATTAAATTATTGAACTAATATAAATTTATAATAACAGTATTCTAAATATTTATTATCTAGGCCTAACTCCTATTTAATTATTACAATAATATAAGATGTTACTAATTCTAGCTAGCTTAACTAGTTACAATAGTTTCTATGAATATTATAAAATTACACTACAATTTATAACTAATAGTTAACACTTACAGTTCACTAGTCCACCGACCGTAAGATTCTTCAAGTATCACAAACTGACACACAGTAACAAACAGAAACACTTTATTACACTCGCGAGACTGTTACAGTTCACTGATACACTTATTACACTGGCCGGTTCAACACGGACTAGTTTATCACACTGTCACTCACTTATTACACTTATCACAGATCTTCACTGGTCTACTCTCAGACTAAGACTGACTGCCTCGAGGTGAGGGAAGTCTTTTTATAGGCAAAGCCGAACATTCTAGAACACGGAGGGGCCAGACAATTCTGGAATATTCTTAATCCTTTGTCGACAAAAGGAGACGATCTAGAACCGTCCTAATCCTATTTTAACTTCTCCCGCCGACGGATTTACGCCGCTAATCCTCTTGCATCCGTCTTCCTGCCGGCGCCCGTAACACTGCCCCCTCCTTAAAAGTGCTCTGCCCCAGAGCAAGTCCGGAGAAATCGGGCATTTATGAGTTTCTACTGATGGAGACGCACTTTCTTTCCAGGGGTTGAACGTGCACACCAATATGGCCACTCCAGAGTTGGCGAATGTCTGTTCGATCATGTCCCTGACAATCGTCCACTCCAAGCCGTCGTATCCACAGCCCAACTTCGGAATAGCGAGCTTAGTGACACGCAGTCTCAGAAGGTACTCCGAAGGTCGTCGAGGCTTCGCCGCAGTGCGTCATATGTCGGCTTCTGATCAGTGGCCCGCTTGGTAACCAAGTAAAACAGGTGTCGTCCTTCGTGCGGCAGGTGGAGTGCCTTCCCGACACTTGGTTCTTGGCGTTCCAGCTCCTCAGTTCCGCCGAACTTCTTCCTGAAGACCGTTGCAATCCCTCAAGAAGTCCTCAGATCTTCGGCAACGCAATGGGCCAGAGAATACTCCACTGGTAACGAGAAGATATCCCTGTAGATTACCTGAGTTACTCCACGAAACCCTGGTACCTTAGTATTTGCCACTGGGTCATTATTTGTCTCCACATTGTTCAGGTACCTAACCTGCTGGTCTTCTGCCGGGCCATGGTCTCCTTTGTACGGCGCCAGTCTATTGAAATGGACTACCTTGGGTTTTCCTTTAGGCTGCTTCCTGATCCTATATACGACGTTGTTGATCCTCTTGACGATCTCAAACGGGCCGTCCCAGGAGTTCTGAAGTTTAGGTGAGTAGCCTCGCCTTCTTCGAGGATCATGTAGCCAGACCAAGTCTCCAGGTTGGTAGTCACCCTTCTCAGCCCTGATGTCGTAACGCTCCTTCATTCTGTCACTGGCTCCCTGGATGTTTGTGCGAACCTTCTCGTGGATATTATCCAGTCGCTTCCGTAGATCCGAGATGTACTCCTCTCCGGCAATTTCCTCATCAGGCTTGAAACCGAATTTCAGATCACAAGGCAACCGAAGTTCTGTGCCGAATACCACATTTGCGGGAGTCTGCCCCGTTGCCTCACTGACTGAACTGCGGTAGGCCAGTAGGAACAGGTGACGATACTGGTCCCAGTCTCGCTGATGGTCGGAGACCACTTTGGACAAATATCGACCCATAGTCCTGTTCATACGCTCCACCATGCCATCGGATTGAGGGTGAAGAGGTGTCGTCCTGGTCTTCCGTATTCCCAGTGCTTCGCACATCCCGGAGAAGACTGCAAACTCGAAGTTTCGTCCCTGGTCAGAGTGAAGTTCCATGGGTACTCCAAACCTACTGACGAGCTGCTTCACCAGTACGTCCACAACCGTGACTGCCTCCTGATTCGGAAGGGCATAAACTTCCACCCACTTAGAAAAATAGTCCATGGCCACGAGAATATACCGGTTACCTTCATCCGTCACAGGGAAAGGGCCAGCGATGTCAATTGCTATTCTCTCAAACGGTGCTCCCACGTTGTACTTCCTCATTGGGGCCTTCTTTCTTCTTATGGGTCCGTTAGAAGCCGCACAAGTCGCACAACGCCTGCACCAGTCCAACACATCGTCCTTAAGGTTTGCCCAGTAAAAGCGTTCACGTACCATTTCCAATGTACGGTGAACTCCAAGGTGGCCGCCAGATACTCCGTCATGAAGTTCCCTGAGTACTTCGGGCACTTTACTCTTTGGGACGATGAGCTGTAGTCTGCGCTGATCTCCTTCCGTGTTCTCCAATGCCCGTTTCAGCACCCCGTTGTCCACTAGAATGGAGTCCCATTGGGCCCAGTAAGTCTTTACATTCTTCGACATTGGAACAACATCCTGCCAGGTTGGTCTTCCTTGCCCTGATAGTTTCCACTGCTTCATTTGTTTCAAGTCCGGGTCCCTGTCCTGCTCCTTCGACACCTCTGCATCCTGCCAACTGTCCATGACCACTGTTGTCCTCAACACTGCTGCCTGCTTCTCTTCTTGTCGAGAACAATGCCCGCAGTCTTCGCCACAAGGCCTCCTTGAGAGCGCATCCGCATTTCTGTGACTCGTTCCAGCACGATGAGCAGATTCAAAGTCATATTCTTGAAGGCGCTCTATCCACCTCGCCACTTGTCCTTCTGGTGACTTGAATCGTAGCAGCCACATTAGAGCCGCGTGGTCCGTCCTCAGGAGGAACCTTCTGCCGTATAGATACTCGTGAAAATGCTCTATAGATTTCACCACTGCCAGAAGCTCCTTCCTCGTGACACAGTAGTTGCGTTCCGGAGCTGAGAGCGCTTTACTGAAATATCCAATAACCCTTTCTTCTCCATCTTGGAGCTGAGAGAGGACGCTTCCAATAGCGGTGTTGCTGGCGTCTGTGTCAAGTATAAACTTGCCCTCGGGACGTGGATAGCTCAGAATAGGAGCACTACTCAACTTGCTCTTCAACTCCTCGAAGGATGCCTGACATTCGTGATCCCAAAGGAAAGTCCGTTTTTCCTCGGTGAGCCTGGTAAGAGGTTTTGAAATGTTTGCAAATCCTTTCACGTACCTCCTGTAGTAGGTGCAGAGGCCGAGAAAACTTCTTACTTGGTGCTTATCTCGAGGTACTGGCCAGTCGGTGATCGCTGCAATCTTCTCTGGGTCAACGGCAACTCCATTGTCTGACACAACATGCCCCAGGTAGTTGACTTGCCTTCGAAAGAGATGACACTTCTTGGGGTTCAGTTTAAGGTTCGCTGCACGCAGTCGTTCGAAGACCTTCTCCAGATTCTTCAGATGGTGAGCGAAGGACTTTCCCAGCACAATGATGTCATCTAGGTACACCAGGCAAATTTCCCAAGAGAGACCTCTTAACACGCTTTCCATCAGCCTCTCAAATGTTGCAGGAGCATTGCAAAGCCCGAATGGCATTACCGTAAATTGCCAGAGTCCAGTCCCAATCGAGAACGCTGTCTTCTATTTATCTTCAGGTTTCAATCCAACCTGCCAATATCCACTGCGGAGATCCAAGGTAGAAAAAAGTTCACACCCCTCTAGCGTGTCCAGCGTATCATCAATCCTGGGGAGCGGATAACTGTCTTTCTTGGTGACGTTGTTCAGAAGGCGTTAGTTCTACGCAGAATCTCGTCGTGCCGTCCTTCTTCTTCACCAATACAACAGGAGACATCCAGGGGCTACTCGAAGGCTCAATGACACCATCAGTCGCCATCTCCTTGATGATCTTCTCAGCGTCCTCCCGTTTGGCTAACGGCAGCCTCTGCGGGACCTGTCGGATGGGTTTAGCATCCCCGGTGTCAATCCTGTGCTGGACGATATCCGTTCTACCGCGTGGCCCTGGGCTGATCTCGAAAACGTCCTGCCATCGGGTAATCATCTTCTTCACTTCCTCGCTCTGTTCAGGCGAGAGTTCCCGGCATGATTCGTCCACAAATCCTGTTAGTTCTGCTGGCAATCTTCGCAGCTCGGTGGGTTGACGTTGCAGCTGACGTACCACTGAGGTAGCGGTTGTACATTCCCCTACTGGTGTTCCTTTGTTCAGCGTTACTGGGAAGCTGTTCAGGTTCATTAGCCGAATCGGAGTGGTACGTCCGACCTTGATGAGAGACCTTGCAACCATTACGCCGCGTCCGATCTCCTGTTCTTCTTGCCTTCCAGGTTCAATTAGCAAACATTGACCCTCAGGTAGGTGTCCTTCGATCGTCCCATGCGTTATGATTTGGCTCCGTGCAGGTATAGTGGTGTCTTCTAGTAGGCGCACTCGTGCGTAGATATCCTTTCCCTGCCGGAGGATGACTTCTTCGTTTCCCAGCGTCATCACACCTCTTGCCATATCCAGCTTGATCCCGCATGTGATCATCAAGTCCGTTCCCAATATGACATCTTCATCAATATCTGCCACGAGAGCGCGGTGCTTCAGATGTTGACCCCCGATGATGAAGTAGGCAACTGTCTCCCCGTAGACCTTGGCTGGCTCTCCTGTGGCAGTCCGTAATGTCCAAATCGTTGGCAACATCTTCTCAGCAGGAACTGTCTTTGAGCTCAAGATTGTCTTGGTTGCGCCGGTATCCAGTAGCAGACTTCGCAGCTGCCCGTTCACCTTCCCATCAACGTAGAAGCTGTTCGTTCTGCTCCCTAAAGACGCAACTCTACTGGTCTTCCTCGGGCCTCTGACGTAGCGGGCTGATATTTGTTCCTCTCCATCAACCCTACTTCGTTCTTGTGGCTTTTCTTGCTTCTTGGATGGACACTTGCTTCTAGGGTGTCCAAGTTGGCCGCAGCTCCAACAGCGTATCTCTTTCTTACGGGTCCTGAGAGCCTCCAAAACCTTTGTCACTATGTCTTCGAGGCTAGGGACCACAGTAAGCTCCGCTTCAGCTGCTCGAACTCGCGCATGGCCCCGTACTGACTGCCTGACAGCCTCGAACTCCATGGCCTGAGATAATGCGTCTCCCAATGTTTTTGGCCGGGCGAGCTTCACTGCCTGTTGCGTCTCGGGGTCCCGAAGTCCATCCAGGAATTTGTCGACAGCCAGGCTCTCGTACACATCATCGGTGACCGAGGGGTAGGCATTCCTCACCAGCCGGGCGATATCCGCTTCAAATTCCTGCAGCGTCTCGTTGGTCTTCTGGATCCTGTTTCTCAGCTGTGAGCGATAAAGCTGGTCCATGTGTCGGTGGCCGAAACGCATCTCCAGTCTTCTAATCAGCTCCCCGTAGTTAGACCGCTCCGACAGTGGCATCCCCTGCAGTACTCCCAAGGCGTCTCCACGCAAGGCCAGGCACAAAGCTGAAGCTTGGGTCTCTTTTGACCACCCGTGGATCGAAGCCGCAGTCTCGAAGAGAGTCATGTAGTCCTCCCACGGCGTCTTTCCGCCGAACACTGGAATGGTGTTGTGAGTAGGTGGCGTCCCAGCATTGGCGGGCGTAATGGTGCTATAAAGGCCGCCGTCGGAGAAACGGTCGGTGTCGTTCGTCGGTGGGTTGCTCTTGCGTCCCTCGAGAGCTTCTACTCTTAGCCTAAGTTCGTTTTCAATAGAATTCAATTTTTCTCCTAACCTAGATTCTACATTAGCTACTTCATTATTTACATTTTCCATTAACTTAGTTTCTAATGTGCCTAACTTAGACTCTAATGTATCCAATAAATCACTTTTTACAGTACCTAATTCATTCTGTACATTGCCTAGCTCATTTTTGACAGTACCTAACCTATTTTCTATATTGCTTAATTCATTACCTAGTTTATTTTCTACATTGCTTAACTCATTTTTGGCAGTACCTAATTCATTACCTAACCTGTTTTCTACATTGCTTAACTCGTTTTTAACCGTACCTAATTCAATTTTAAAAGTTGCAGATAATTTGCTTAAATATGTTTCAAACAAAACGTCATCTGGATTTTCCCCTAAATCTACAAAAAATTGACGCAACCTTTGTTCCAGTACACTTTTAGTTCCGTTAGAATCAAGATCACGTTCTTCTAACTCCCGTTTCAAATCCGCAACTTTTAAATCAATTAATTTAACACTTTTAGAAGCCATTTTACATACAGTAGCCCAATAATTACAAAATACAAGACAAAATGCAAAATAATAGCAAATACACAATAATCCCACTTCTGACACCAATTTGTTACGGGCTACTGGGTATTAAAATGAATTAAACAATTCCTTAATTAAAAATACTAATATTTATTAACAAAATGATAAAAAGGATACAATTAAACTATTAACAATTAAATTATTGAACTAATATAAATTTATAATAACAGTATTCTAAATATTTATTATCTAGGCCTAACTCCTATTTAATTATTACAATAATATAAGATGTTACTAATTCTAGCTAGCTTAACTAGTTACAATAGTTTCTATGAATATTATAAAATTACACTACAATTTATAACTAATAGTTAACACTTACAGTTCACTAGTCCACCGACCGTAAGATTCTTCAAGTATCACAAACTGACACACAGTAACAAACAGAAACACTTTATTACACTCGCGAGACTGTTACAGTTCACTGATACACTTATTACACTGGCCGGTTCAACACTGACTAGTTTATCACACTGTCACTCACTTATTACACTTATCACAGATCTTCACTGGTCTACTCTCAGACTAAGACTGACTGCCTCGAGATGAGGGAAGTCTTTTTATAGGCAAAGCCGAACATTCTAGAACACGGAGGGGCCAGACAATTCTGGAATATTCTTAATCCTTTGCCGACAAAAGGAAACGGTCTAGAACCGTCCTAATCCTATTTTAACTTCTCCCGCCGACGGATTTACGCCGCTAATCCTCTTGCATCAGTCTTCCTGCCGGCGCCCGTAACCTTATAAAATATTTTCAGGCATTCTGGGTTTGAAATTCTTATTTGACTCACGGTTCTTAATTTTTCTATGTTTATCTTGAATTTTAAATAGCTTTCAGGTTCAGGGTTGGTACAGGTGCAAATAGTTCTGTATATTGGATTGTAATTTGAGTAAAGAGCTCTATCAATATCCTTCGACAGTAAATGATCTGTTAATTTTTCAAGAATAGCATGTTTATTAGCTAATAAAACATTGAGGTTATGGAAATCTCCAAAACATTTTTTTCTATCTTCAGTTTATATGTAAAAATTCGGAATCTTGGCTTTAATTGTGGTTTATGGTTTCGGGTACTTCTACAATACCCTGATTGTAATGTATAGAAAGAATAAGATAACTGTTTCAATAAAGTATCAGCGGGTTAGTACCTAAATACTTTAATTCCATTGTATTTTATTTATCTATTTCCTTAGGTATATGCCTTATTTGCGTTATTTGTTTGGAATATTGTTATTCTTTTGTTATAATTGATACTGTTCTGTTCAGACTAAAAAATTTTGTTTATTTATTTATTAAACGAGTGTTGATTATTTAATTATTGTAAAATATTTACATATTGTAGATATTATATAACTGTAAATAAAAATAACTGTAATTAAGTGACGATATACTAATTACTAAAAATTAACACTAAGTGGGCCAGACTCAATGGCTACAATGTTATACATTAAAGCCAATAAAGAATTTAATAATAATATATATATATATATATATATATATATATATATATATATATATATTGTATTGTAAATATTTTTATTTGAATAAACGGAGATTTGAAACAAAAAACTCCTTTTCAAATCAACGCCTGACTTAGCCCTCTATTCACTAGGAAAATAACACATTCCGCTTCCTTACGAACAAGAAACTCCTTATGAAGAAAATTCGACTTGACCGTTCATTCACGGGGGCTTTAGTTATAATGTACTTTATTATTAACCGCATTAATGATACTTGTATCATAAGCAGGAAAAGGGTACCAGAAGTATAGTGGTAATGAAGATAATTGTAAGTTCTCATATTGCTTTCCTCAATCTTGAACTGCTTCATCAAGGCTAATATTTTTGACAGTTTTTTTTTTAGCGAGAAAAATTGTTTAAGCGTAGATATAGTACAAACCACAATTCATCGCCTGTTTCAGTGTTCTTAAATAAATAATCAAAAAAGAAAATTTAAAAAAATATGATGTAAAGATAATCAACAAAGATAGATTCATACCAAAAAATATGCATTTTATATTAAAATGTATTGTTAATGTATTTGATGAAATTCATATAAAAAGACTAATCAAGGAAGAAAATATCGAACTGTATAGGGAAATTATCAATTTAATATTTTCTATTCCACTTCATTGCTAGATAAAAATAACTTATAAAATTATTGTAAGCTTATAAAAAAACTAACTGTATGTAAAATTGGTTTTATAAATTAGTACTACAGGTTAAGCAATTATGACGACAATTTTTCTGAATCATTTGACAGATATTTAGAAATGGATGAATTCTCGTGAGATTAGTGAACATTTGTGACAAACTTATAGATATTATTATTAGTTATATAGACTATTCATAGTTCTATCCAATATATGAAAATAAACTTTTATTTAAAAATAACTATCCGTCTTAAAATTAAATATTTATGGCTAACGATGCAAATTAAATGCTCTAAGTACTTGGATACATCCGTGTAACGCTGCCTGAGCGTCATGCCCTATTGAAACCGTATCTTGACCAACACACTTTCCCATTAATTAAGTCGATTAATTGACTAATCCGAATTTTCAATGTTTCCTTTGCTGTGGTTGCCTTAATTCTGTTTACACGCTTTCATCCTTTTTACGTCGCATGTTGTTTTTCGAGAGTGGCGTGCTAAGGATAATAATATGCAATTTTTATTATTTTTCGTGCTAATTTAGTCCTTCGACAAATTACAGTGTTTTCATCTAAAGCGGAGACTACTACTGATCGATCTCACTGGAGGAATACTACGACACCAACATAGATACCTAAAATTTCAGTCTCATACTCTAAAAAAAAAATAATTGCGACAATATACAGTGACACTTCAGGCAATGCTATTTTACTCATAAAGTTTCAGTTAATTAATTATAAGACTTCTGTACATAGCAGCTTTTCTTTTTTGAACTACACTTACCGCTTACACCCTGTCATTTTGCAGGACTTGTTCATTTGTACTCACAGTACCTTTAAATGTCACAATTCTTTCCCTTAACTGTACATATAGTAATGAAAATGTATTTAACATATAGGTATGTAAAACTAATAAGGATCTCTTCCGAGATGTAACTTATGAACAAGGATGGTAGATGTCTTGTAGAATAGCCTGTTGGAATGAATTCCAATGAACTTCCCTCAGATGAGCAAAGAGTTCATAGGCCAACACCTACTCTTCAAGATTGCTCCATTAATATCGATATATTAATATTGGCCCTAAGGAATATAATTATCAGCATAGCCAAGGATTGTACTAATTAGTATAATTATGTCTTCATTTATGGTCTGAATTGCGATTCTTTAATTTATTTATACCATTTAATATACTACTAAATTTAACGTTACCTCGTAAGATGGTACGCATAGATGTAAATGCACTCTTCAAAGAACAACTTAGTAACAACTAATTCAGTCAATTAAATGACAATTAAAAAGATACTGTCAGTCTAACCTTATCGAAATGTGAGTCTATTTATTTTATTGGCATTATTACCCATAATGCAGCTCGACTATTCAGAATCCCAATTTCAATGGTGAAAGTTAAGTTAGGATGAATATGATTGGTGGGTGATAGGCGATACTATGGCCGGGAGAAAGGAGAAACTTCTGCTTTTCTACAAATATTTGTTTTATTGTCGAAGTGATCCCTAACAGCTTTCAACTTGGTGGATGGATATTGTAGATGTGCAGAGATCTGTGAATGATTTTAGGCTTTAAAAAAATATATACCGACTCACAAAACTTTCACTGGCTCTCTACTTGAAATACGTTTTTTTTATTATTTATTTATTGATATTTACAATAGTATTACAATAATACAAAAAGAAATAAGCTAAGTAATACATAATGCCATGAGATAATGACAAGTAGAGAAACTACTCACTGGTAGTACTCAAATCACGAGTTCAACTAAGACGGTCACGTGGCAATCTTCTTTTCAGACGCCTCGGAGGATTATCGGGAAAAGAGGAAGCTAAGTTAGAAACTAGAGGGTTTGTTTGGAAATGAAGTTTGTTATGAAAGGATAGATAGATAGATAAGTTCGGGCCAAATCAGCAACAAATGGGACATTATATGGATTAGTATGGATGACTTTATTCTTAACAAAATAAGGAGCATTGAGGATTTTACGAAGGATTTTGGTTCGTAGGGATTAAATACGATAGGAATTCGATGGCTTAGTGGAGTCCCAAAGCTCTACTGCGTAAGTCCAAATTGGTCATATGATGGTCATGTAGATGAGTCTTTCGTAATTAATTGGGAGGTTAGAGTGTAGCCTGTGTTGAGTGTATGAAGTGTTGAAACGTCGAGCGGTTTCTTGTCTTTTCTATCATCAATGAAGATTCCAGACTAATCGTTTGTCGAGATGCAATCCCAAGTATCCGCTCTGTTCTACATGCACAAGTCGGATATTATTAAAGGATACTGAAGGTCAGAAAGTCATTGGTTTACGACATAAGGTAATAGTGATTTGATGCGATTTTTGTGAAATAAATTAAAGATATTTTAAGATATTTAATTTATGAAGCAAAAACCATTTTTAATTATTAAGAAATTGAAAATGACCGAAGGGGTCGAAACGTATTTACAGAAAAAAATAAAGAAAAACTTGACTGGAAAATGGTTTTTGCTTTATAAATTAAATATTACAAAGTATAGTCCAGTAGAACCCATATTATAAGACATTTTAAGCTGGTTTCCAAGGAACATCAAATTCAGTTTTAATGGAAATATTTAGATCGAAACAAATAATATCACAAACTAAAGTAGTTAAATATTTTTATTTTTAAAGAGAAAAGATAGGGGATTTTTAAATAAAAATATTTAAAAAACAAAAAATTATAAAGTAGTTAAACTTTATATGGGTTTTAGTTAAAAATATTTTTCTTCTCCAATACATTCAACAACTTATGTATTATATAATATTTTTTCTAAAATCTTTAACTTTCCAACTGTATATGATACATGTATTCATCGCCTTGTTTCTGAATTTTTTTTTTCAATTCCGAAAATATTTTTCAGTATTTTGAAGAGAAAAGAATTGTCCAGGGCCGGGATTCGAACCCGGGTCTCCTACGTCTCCGTCGTGGTGCTCTAACTAACTGATCTAGCCTGGCTCGTACCACGGTCAGACAAATCCATTCTCTTCACCGATCCCATATCCCCTCGTTCTCGCAATTTGCGATGTAAACAATTTCATGTTTTTTCTTATTTTTTCGTATACTTTTTCATAGTTTGAATTTTTGTATTTGTTTATTACATTTAATAATGATTATTAGTTAATATTCTCAATAAAATTTTCAATTTTTTTTAAAATACGTTTAGATGTTAAAACGTATATTTTTATAAAAAGAACTTGTTCAAAATCCCTAGTCAGATTTGAGAAAATGATAAATATGTATAAACCAAGATAAGTGAGTAAAAGTAGGGCGATTTTGGTGGAAAATCTCTTTAATTTGTACCATAATTCATTTAACTATTTTAATGTTGTATTTATAACAGTTTTACAAAAATTCTTAAATTTTAATGTCCATAGTTCTATATTAATCTCTTATTTCCGAAATCTCAACTTGGAAAATATTTATCTTTTGCTCTATTTTAGTTATTTATAAATTCGTTCATACTTTATATTTATTGATATTTTAAACACAATTAAGAAAACAATATGGTAGAAGAACAAAATTTCAAAATTCGCCGTTTAAGTATTTAAATAATGACCCGCTCGATTAGGATAAAATCTAGATTATTTTAAAGAACGTTTAATATTATGTTTATAACAAGAATCTAATCAAAAAAGGAACTAGTATCGATTGACACTTTCCACTAGCCCATTTTGGTGAAAAAAGTTCTGTAACACGCGAAGAAAAAGCGGCACTGTAAAACTATCAACAAGTAAATATTTTTCTGTTTAGAGTTGTACTTACCAAACAGATGTTTTGAAAGACATGGTTATTTGGTATTAGAAGATCAAAAACTCGGAATTGAAAAGTTTCACATTCACATGACTTGGGGGAAAAATTAATTATTCAAAATATTTTATGAACTACTCTTATACATACAGTAATAATGTAAATTAAGGTCGTATTTTAATTAGATATATAAAATTTCATGTGTGGGACTAGTTTCAAAAGTGACTTATTAGTCTCAATGTTATCCCCTTTTAGTGCAAAAAGGAGATCACAGAGGGCGGCAGCGGATGGCTGTATCAAAATCAACCGAATTTGTGCATTGAGTTTTAATTTTTAAAACGTAACATAACAGCCAGTCATTAGTATTTAATCACAATTAATTATTATTTAATGCGTAATTTTAATTATTATTGATTCGATTTGTATAATGATTATCCGTTAAATTTTTATTATCATGGTTTTTTGTTACTAAAACTGGATAGAATTATATTTTTGGTTATTTATCCGTATAACTTCTTTTATATTTATTGCCACTGATTTTGACTTTGGATTGGTAATTCCGTTGTTCATCCAGATTGTGGGAAAGAAATTTAGAAATTCTTCTATTCGTCATTTTCTTCTGAATTAGCTGTTAAATTATTGTTTTTAAATCGGTACCTCTACAGCTCATGAATGGCTAAGTATTGAATATATATTAGAGATTAAACTGAGTCTAAGCCAATGATTGTGGAGGAAGGTGATTTTGGTGAGATCAAGATAGAAACAAAAAACTTTATCATAACTCTACACAATTATGTAAGCTTGTATTAGCAATATCGGTATTGATTGTTCTTTAACCATAATGATAAGTAACTCGTTTAGTTACTTCGCTTTACAAATCCTCTTCATACTCCGATAGCCTTATCTTCAGACCTAACATTCTACGGTCCGATAATCTATTACAATTTTAAATAAGTTAATTAAATAATATTTAACAATCACATAATTTCTAAATTCAAATTCAAGTCTAATAAGAAAATAATTTTTGATCACCTTTATCTATCAATGTCCAATTGAATATTCAAGATCTCTTGTTGGGCTCTGATGAGCTTCACATTGTTGAGTACTATTGTCCACTGTGGTCCAAGATGATGTCCTTCATAGGCGAAGATATCCAGGAGCCAGTGACTCAGTAGGTCCTTGGTCGCCATTGTCTTCACAAGGAACTCGCTCAAGGATCGAATTAGACTCCTTTCACTAGATGATAATTGATTCATGTACCAAATTAAAGACGTCAACCGTATCCGCGTATCAGAGGTTCCTCATTGTCCTGTGTATTATTCCAACACACGTTACTGATCAGGTATAGATCATTATTTGATCATACGGAAGAAGAATGTCTTATACGAGGCTATACATAAATCATGAAAATAATCAACATTGTTCAATCATACACGTCCTAATTTATAAGCAGTTGGTACGAGATCATCTCAAAGGAAACATCACCACTACACGAGTGGATCCCAAAACATACCCATTCAATAAGTTCATGGGTTCCATTGTGTTTATTTATTCATTTAACACCCGTGAATCGACTATGTGGGATCAAGAGACCCTCCAGAGATTACTTCTGTCTATATCACATTGGTGGTTAAGCGTGATCAAGCCACATTACCTTCTTACACACAGCTTAAACAATACGCTCCTTGACATGAACTGAACTCAATGTTCACCAAGGGTTGTTTTGGTGCAGTTTTTATTTTTCCCAATAATACTAATTTATAGAATAAAACATCGTGGAAAGATAATTAACAAGTATAATTGTTTTTCCAAACATTTAATAGTAATAGTTTAATTTACATACAGTTATTTAACTTAACTGTTTTAATAGCATTCCTAGAGCTTGAACTAGTTTTATTGTTAACTGATTCTTTGTTATTAAAAAGATATTAATTATTTACAAATACTGCTTATTTAGTTTCAATAATAAGATCATTATAATATTCAGATGAAATAATCAAACAAAGCAAAGCTCAAACCACAATCCAAGAATACTCCATAAAGCACAGACATCATGTAGCGTAAAGGTTCATATTTGGAATTTTTCCTCTCACCTGTTAACTAAAATATGACTTGGACATTTTTTTTTTAATTCTGTTTTTCATTATTTTAAATCAATCGAGGGCACAGAAAATAGGTTTTATTATTATAGAAGCGTTCTATATTAAAACCCTTTTAAAGGTTTCAAGAAACAACTCTATTTGAATTTCACATGCTTTATTTTAGTCAGGTACAGGTCCAGGTCAGAATTAATTTTTAACAGTCGGTATAGAACGCAAGAAAAACACAAAAGCTCTCCATTAACACCGAGAGCTCCACAACAACCGAGTAGGACGGCTGGGGACAGGATTTAAGCATGGATTTGCGTGCAATAAATGAATAGAATAGAAAAATAATTTTATTCTGGGACCCGGTCCCTTAAGAATAACAAACAATATTGTACAGAAATTAATAGAAATATTTCTGGCCAAACGGCTACATTATAATACAGTTAAATATGAACTAAAACATATGTTCTCATAATAGTTTTTTTTTTTTTATAAACACTTTATTTAGACATTACAATCTGCCACCTGTGGGCAATAAGTAATGGTGCTATGTAGCTACAATCATTCCATAACAAAACAAAAAAGTGGTATAAACAAAATAAAATAAGTGAATGTAATAAATATATACATACGCAACATATATAAAATAAAAGGAAATTAAAGCAAAAATGATAATAAAATAAAGTCTAAATAAAAATAAAATAAACAGAATAATGTACACATTCAAACCCTATTTACAATTTGCCTGGGTCCCCGAACTAAGCTTCTTCCCCAGGAATGAGGGCAAAGCAGAAGTCTCATAATAGTAATAATTTAATTTAATTTAAATGTTTTAATAGCATTCCTAGAGCTTGAACTAGTTTTATTGTTAACTGATTCTTTGTTATTAAAAATATATTAATTATTTACAAATACTGCTTATTACACACTATATATTATATACAAATAAATACATATAGTATGTAATATAAATACATAAAAACTGTATAATAATGAACTAAAAAATAAGTATTGATTAATGACGGTCATAAGGGTACTAAATGTTGAATAAAATAAAATAAATTAAGTGGTTGAGCCAGTGGCATATCCATTTCACACAAACCTCATTGGTCATCCAGGTGTTGACTATAGTTCACTCCCGTTACACTCTTTTTACAAATATACTATTTATTCAATTTTCTATGAAAAAGTCTGGTAAACGAATCATACTGCATATCATATAGTATATCTATCATACTGCATATCATATGCCGAATAAAAATTTTACCTTTTAGCGTGTGGACGGTGTTGAGTTATGCGAGAGACGAATGAACGTCCGTACAGTTTCCTGCGTTTTGTATACAAGCAAGTAAAAATTACAAGACCTACAGCATTCAGAGAGTAAAAATGGCACTTTTACCTTGGTTGTTAGAGTATGGTAAAAATTGGTATGATTATTAGTAATATATATTTTTTGTTAATATATTTGTTAAAAAACTAAATAACACACACCATACAACCATCCGAAGCAGTGACCCAAAGCAAATAATTTAAATCTTCCCTACTTCTCTTTGCCACTAACTAGCAAACCTGCTTTTGTGACAAAGGTTTGCGGCAAACGTAAAACTCGTCCGAGCAAACTGGGCTACCACACCTTTTTATTAAATCACTGGAAAAATCTGGGGCGTGATGAGCCACATCAGCGATAAGTTATGCTGGCAGAAGTGGCCTATGATCTGTTCTTAACTCATCGTTCTCAAGGTCTGCAGGATGTAACAGTTGTATAATTGGAATTATCAGATGTATGAAGTTGTATCCTGTTACTCAAAAATTCAGTAAAATGGGTACCTGAGATGGAAGATTTGTATATTTGCTCGTTTATACTTTTTTTTGATGATTAGGAATTTTACCTTTGGTATATCAAATTCCCCCAAAATAATCAAAAATACCGGGCATTGAAAAAAAGAATGCCGATATCCCTAAATGACGATATCCTTTCTCTTAACTTCGAATCGAGCACACTTTCGAAATAATCAATAAAAAAATTAACTGGCTAGACTAAATTATAGCTCAAAAATAAAATCAAACCTCCTCCACCACACTTACCAATACAGCATACGGCTATATGTGCGTATGGTAGCCAGGTAGAGTAAAATGACCCTTAGGGTTAATTACCTTTACTTTCAAGAGAGTGGAGACGTCGGTAAGCAGCAGTCAAGTCAAGATGTAAGGAGAAAAAGGAAGAATGAAGCTACATGTATCTAATAAGCCACTTATTGCTTCCCCTTTTCATTGTGAGTAGTGTCTCAGTTTTATTAAGTCTGTAACCATGAACAGCACCAATAAATATAGTTTCATTTTATAATTATTCTTATTTAATAAACAACTCCTAGTCAGTCAACCACGTTAACCTTTGGAGAAGAGTATATATATCTCTTACTTATTAATAACTTAAAATTACTATATATTAAGTATAACGATCTCAGGGTGGCATCCCATTTTAGTATTTAAATATAAGTCAGATCAAAGGATCTGACTTTTCTCTGAGATCAAAGATTGGGCAGTAAAGCCGATATAGCAATGCTTACCTACTATGCCCAAAATAGCGAGTTTATAGTACGGTAAGTGACCCCCTAGGAGTTTTTAAAGGAGTGTAAAAAATTCTTGTCTATGCCATCCTTCGGTAGGAACGTGAAATCGCCAGTCGGTAAGATGTCAGGTACTCGTTAAAGATTTCTATCCTAATTACACTTGCATTGGAAAAATTTAGGATCCCAGCGTAGCATAAAGTGACGTTAAATGAGTAAACAAACAACCAATTTACTAAAAAAAATATTACTAGGTTACTAAATCATTTCATACTCTACACTAGCATACATAACTAGTAGTACATTGTTAGCCAACATCTCTAAAATCAAAATATATACAAACCTCTCCCTCTTTACATTTCATTATAACAAATTCATTGTACAATGTTAGTACACAAAAAATCAGTTCCGATTCGAATTTAACTCTATATTCACTTAAGCTACTTAAACACTTTTCATCTATTTACAACCGTTGTTCATTCAGTGCGTTACTGTTGATTTATATGTAGTACAAGTATTTCCTAATAAATTTGTAATTACAATTAATGTATACATATGTTCTTTTTTCGTACGAATATGTATTCAAATAGTTAAACAACGAATATGTGATCTTAATGCCCACGTAATTATATGTTGTATTATTTGTACTTGTATTATTAGTGTTTTTTTTACTTGTATTATTTTATCTTGTATTATTTAATATTTTTTACTTGAAAGACAAAAATAGACAATAAAAGGAATAAAATTCTGGAAATTTCGGCAACATATTGGCTAAAATAAATGAGTTGAACGTACTATATCAGATTTCCGATGGATCTAAGCAGTTCTTGACAGGGTTAAATTATGACTAAATGATTCGCTGATGATTACAATCACATCACACCTACACTAAAGCGCCCACAATATACGCCTTTATTTTCATAGCATTTCTTGCAAGAACTCATCAACATAACTGTGCTTATTTTGAGCCTCAACCATCATTGTTTATACACCGCGTTAGTATACTTATGTTAATCCAATGGGTCCTCTAATTGTTCTAGGGCGCCTAAAGCCTAGACCAATATTTAACGTTAATAGTATTAGACTAACTATTAACGTAATAGTTAGCCAAATATTTAACGTGAATCTTTGGACAACAAAAATTATTTACACACAACTTATAAAGTCAGACATGTTATAATTTTGATCACAACGGTGATGTATTCAAGTATAGAATGGAGGAATGAATTCTTGAAAAATCATTGGATTCCTTTAGATCAACAATAGTGTGCATATCAAACAGAAAACACATATCACTAAATTGATCATCAGTTAGTGTTTACATAAATTTTAATAGAAATAAATAAAAACAAAAATTAATGGTCATTTTGAAAAAAAAAAAAACGTAAAATAACTAAATATAAACTATGGCATCATGAAAAAGTAACGAAACTATCTGAAGCTTGGCCACTCAACCGTAAAAATTTATATTCACTTCTCGAAACAAATGTCCAAATAAACACATCAATCAATGGAACCCTTGGTGTGAGATGTGCTGCATTTGATCTTCACCGTTGTGAATTTTGTATGCATAGATGATGTCAGAATTATGAAACGATAATTGGTTAATCGCTTTCCAGAATGTTAGAAACTTAAGGTTTTTATCCAATTCCACAACCATACATGTAAATGGGATTTATTTTAAAAGTATTTTGTTAAAGTATTTTTTTTTAAAGATTACAAGAACGAATTTCGTGAAAATAATTTGGATGTTCAGTTAGCAAAAAAGTAATATCTCTAATAAGATATTCATATAATGATAACAAAAAGTACCACTAGAACCCTTGAGCAGTCTTGGTCCAATACATTGTAGATAGTCTTTACTAGATCGTATAATAAGTTTTGCTTCTAAGCTAACGGCTGTGCAGGGAGGTGATTTTGCAGAGATCTCCCTCATCCTCCAGGTGTTCCTGAAATGGAGTACCAACTTTATAGGATCTGACTGGGCCCAAGGCAATCGATATCTGCAAGTCCATCGATACCCAATTATACCCTACCTGCCAAAGCCGTTTTCGAACCCGAGTCCTAACATAGAATGATAAACTTCCGAAACTCATATTCAATTGAGACCTAATTTACAGTGCTCATGGTTTTCCCCACCCACAAATCTGAGCGGCCATTGATGATATATCTATCAAAAACACCAATTCCATCAATAACGACTAAGTGTAGGCTTCTGGAGGCGAAAGTATGAATTATCGGCAACGTCGGGATCGATTCAATGATAAAGACGTCGAGAACTGATATCAAAAGTTCGCATTTCATTGCACGGCTGTAGCCTGCCTACACGGCCTTTTTGATTGATAAGAATCATGTTAAAGAAACGATTCTATGAAAATGGATTAGATTCCAAGTATAAAAAATTTAGTTTTTCATTCGAAACAATTGTCTTTGTAGCTGGGTTTGACACTTCTGATACTGATAACACCTACTTTCTTATTCATATTAATAGAAATTGAAATGTACCACATTTAATACATTTTTGACGAAAACATCTCCATCCTCGTCAAAATCAATTTTATGACCTTTTTCAAACAATTTCGTCTTTGGAATTATTTCGATCTTCTCGAAGTATTTCACAGCGTGTATTTTAAAGACCGTTATTTCCCGTATGTTTATTCTGTTTGTTTTACAAATGCAATAACAAAATGAATAAGACAAAAACACTATATTAAATTAAATAAACAATATAGAAATTTAAATAGACAAAAACTCTAAAAATTAATACAGCCAACAATTTAATAACGCATACAGAAATAACTCGCCCTAATGAGACAAGATGTAAGAAAATGTGACACGAAATCAGGAGGTAGGTTTCATGGTGACTGGCTCATAAGCAAGTACCAAATATTTATTATAAAAGACGTTGAAATGTCAAATGATTTTAAACATATTTTTATAAATTTATACTCGTATTGTGATTACTGCTATTAGTTATTCCGTTTTGGAAGAGGAGGGTATTTTTCATTGTCAAATAAAATTGTTACTTCATATTAATGTAATTTTTGAAAAAAATATAATTCAAATTTTATGGGGAGTAAATCCCACTTATAGGGCCTATACACGATCAATATTACTGACAGTGCTGGAATGACGATAATACTGAGGAGGCACCCTTCAGTATTTTTACACAAAACATTATTACTGTCAGTATTACTGAAATTACTACAGCATGCAGGTCAATATTACTGTCAGTATTTAACTCAGTTCACAGTTAACTCGCGATGAGAACAACCATATTTTTTTCATGCAGATTTATACCTACATTTAAATGGGAGCGGAGTGGCTCAGTGCTAGAGCACTGAGTTGCCATGCCGGAAATCCTGGTTCAAATCTCGCTGCAGGCCATGATTATTATTTAGTCTGTTTGCAGTGAGAGATGGATCATATGGGATCTAGGACCATCCTGGGGCCCAACCAGCCTCTATAAAATATTATAAAAATAGGTTACCCAAAATAAAGAGGGAAAATCTGGCGGTTGAGCGTGAACTAGGATAAGTCACCTCCTTGCAGAACCGTTGTCCATGAAACAGTACAGTCTCTACCATGTACTGAACCTCAGACCCTTCATGGGTTGTAGTGGTACAGGTTTTTTTTTTTTTTTAATGGATCTTCTTTATCAATTTTGATCGCCATGGCATTGGGAAAAAAAAGAGGAAAAGAAGTGTGTATAAAGGATTGGCTATTGGGATAAGTTCACCCATTTTAAAATTAATCGAGGATATTTCAGTAAAAGAAAAATCAGATTATCATAACTATTTTCATATGAATGAAAACTTATTCAATAATTTATTAAGTATGGTTTCTCCTCATATAAAAAACAAAGATATAAATATGAGGGAAAGTAAGTTATATGCCCAAAACCGTGGTTGACAGCTACCCCACGCTATTTAGAAACAGGCCGAAATTTTGAGGACTTAAGTGTTCAACGCTAATTTATACAGCAGCCATCAGCCGGATTGTAATAGAAACTTTAAAAGCTCTCATTTAGACACTGAACAGCTATATTAAGGTAAATAAAAATATATTGAAGTAAAAAATGTATATTTTTCAATATACCATAAACAATTTTACATAAAAAAGTAGTTCCCACCCTGTTGTTACAAGAAAAAAAAAAGGAACTTTTAAGAAAAAACATTACATAATTTTTTGAGAAAGGTAGGTATTTTTTCATTATTGCATCGGAAATCGGTCGATGCGGCGCACTCAACAGGTACAAAATACTGAGGAATGAAACAAACGGGCCTACATGATCAGTATTACTGGTAATATCCCATCCCATACGCCGGGTTGAACTAAGGAATGATGGAGTGAACTCCTCAATAACCCACTTCAGTATCAGTATCGCCATTACGCGATCAGTATTACTGGCAGTATCTGACTACAAGTACTGTCAGTAATATTTACTCTGTATAGGCCACTATTATTAGAGTATGTCCCACAACGAACTATAAAAGTCAGTGACCTTTTCGGGAGGGCAAAATCATAAGCCAAATAAATAGTGAACCCGAAACGATTACAATCCATGTGGGTTCAGGACAAAAAAAATGAGTCCAAAGAGGTTATATTTTTGCAATCATTCTGGACTGCCAATTATTGTAAACGATTTATGTAACTTTAGCCACTTACAGATAAATAATTTATTTGCCATAGTCAATTCCAAATCCGGAATTTGAATACAGACTATTTATAATATTAATTTATAATAATTTAAGATTATTAGATTATTATTTAAGATTTAATAATTTAAGACTATGTATAATATTAATTGATGAAAAATGAAATAAAAATCAAGCATATACATTTACTCTGGAAACGTATAACTGTTTGTCAAGGTATTAGCATTTTTATTTTAATTATCATTATTCTTTATTTTTTTAAATTTGGTTTTAAAAATATGTATAGTATAAAACTTCTGTACGAATACAAGTTGTATGTATTAAGATATCATTTATACCTTACAATTATTTTAATAACTGAAGAACTTGTTCTACAATTTTGGTTACTATTATTTCTTCATAACAAGTTTCTTTTTATCTTTTAATTTATCATATTTTCTTGTAGCGTTCTCACCTGAACTTTTGCCAAGGTATTTTGCTTAACGAATACAAACGGTAATTGAAAAAAACTACATTCGTTTCTAACTAAATCAAGATTACATATGCATATTTGCTGTTATGGTTAGCTACTGAATACCCGTCATGCACACGGTTGCTAGATTCTCCAGCTTCCGTTGACTATCGATAAGACAGTTGTGCTGCGCAAGAAGCCGATATTTGCGCCATCATCCTGGTCTAGGAACGATGACGTAAGCAATGGCATGTAATCAATACTAATTTGTTAAATTAATTAAATAACAAGGGAAAATTGTAATTAATAGTAGTTTGTAATTAATAAACATCTAACAGTCTGTAATCATCTCCAGTAGCGAAAGCATCATTGTGTCAAGCATTGCAGCAGTACTTCTCTGAATCTATATCCCTATATTTATCTATAGTCAAATATACAGGTCTGGTGTTTAACAACTTTATTTTCTGTTGAATGATATTTTGAGTTGTCTTTAAAGTACTGTCTCGTATTCATAGAGACACACTTGTGATATCTACCAGAATTCGTTATAAGTAACTGTTTTGCTTCACAAATTTAACGTCCTGCACGCTGGAAGTATTGAAATGATTACTACGTTAATTGAATAATAATATAATTAAAAATTACGGTTACTATCAATTTCCGCTGGTCTGGGGATGTTATATCCAAAACAGTAATAACTTAAATTACAGCAATGTCCTGGCCTCAACTTAAATGATTCCGTGGGGCTTTGTTTATCTCTAGAACGTTCTTAGTGAGCGGAAGTCGACAGAAATCGTATTCTTCAAGTACCGTCTTCTTTAGCGAAGGTTGGTTACAATTTAAACATACATGAGTCGCACTTTGAGCACATATGGACTCAATCGCGAATGATTTTCATCCATGGATGTCTGCTTGGACAAAGTTTTCCACTCTTCTTGCCTTTTTTTATTAATTTTAGTATGTCCTAATAAGAGTGAACTGATTAAAGCAAGGGAGGCTCGATAAGGAGCTGGAGTCTCGATGGTTCACGTTTTGGCTAATCCCAAAAATTACCCAAACCCAAATACGCCAGATCACTTTAACTCAATCCTCTCTCACACGCCTCGGTCTACCCCTCAGACGTTTACCAGTCGGCACAACGTTTAACTTTTTGGAAATTCGTTCGCGACACTATTACTTCAATAATATTAACCTGGTGTATGTTTTGCAATTCCACGTTGTGTGTTCTCCTTGTTCAATCTAATCCAACCCCTCTTTTTACTCTACCTGCTCCACCTCCTTGTATCAGAGGCAGGGTCCTCTATCACTTCATAGGCCTACAACTAGGGAAAAATGGCCAGGTAGTACCGGTACAGTAGTACGAGAAGAACAAGGGAACTGCTAGGATCAGAATGTCCACCATAATCATCATGGAGAAGAACTCTCAGCACGTAGCCAGCAGGGAAGGGAGGAACCCACAACCAACAAGAAGACATGCCATTCACATATGGACAACCAGTAACTAATATAGAATAGTTTTTATCATCATTATATTCTTCAATTTATTATATCTTTTGTTTTCATTCATTTCTACCAATTTATCTCATTAGTAATATAGTCCACAGATACCAAAGAAAGAAGGTACAATATCCTATAAAAAGGGAAGGTATTTCCTCTACCTAAGTCCTTCTATTGTCTCATCCTTTTTAGGTCCGAATATTCTATGCAACTTCTAATTTTCGAACCCCTCAAAACTTTGTTCAAAGTTAGCGGCCAAATTTCACATCCGTAAAGAAAAATTGGATGAAATCGCGCTTTATTTCCTCTTTAATTTAGTTTCTTCTGGTTACTGAAAACCCTAAGTCTATAATTTTCTGTGTCTAAACTAAGACACATTCATTTGGTGTAAGTAAAATAATTGACCAATAGTTGAACTGTTTTGTCCAAAACCGCATTCATAATACACGATAATTTCCTCGGCCTCTTCTGTAATTCTAATGGTCACGATTTACGAGAATATTTTATAGCAAGTCTGAGAGAGATTCTGATATAGTTATTACAGTCCGTCATCGAGTAAGAGGATTGCGTTACGATCCGGTGGATTTGGGTTTGGGAGTGGTCCGTGGACGGAAGTTTGCAAGGAGAGGATAGTGGTATCGGTATCGAGCCTTAGGGTTTCTAACATTATTATTGTGCCATAATAAGGATTGCAATATGTATGTTCCAGTCGGGGTGATTTTCTTCGTTTTATTGTTTATAGTAGTTCCCTGTCTCTTTGGATTTCCCTCGCCATATATTATGTGCGTTACATAAGTAAATACATAATAACAGTCGTAAAATTTATTAATTACTAGCTTATGCCCGCGGCTTCACTCGCGTGGAATTTGGTCTGCCACATAAAGTTTCGTGAAAGATCATTTTAAATAAATAATTTAATTATTTTTAAAAAATATAAGTTACTCGTATATCCGAAATTTCAGATGTCCAACTTCAAAACTGACGGATTCCATATAATTTTTGAACCCCTATGATATTAAGGGGGGAGCCCTTGGGGGCGGGATTATCCAAATTTCTTTCTTAAACTATACAAAGAACCTATCTACAAATGTACCCCCCTCTTAAATCCGCGCTTGCTGTAGCCATGTGTTATTCTGATGTATAACATATATTACTGTAATGTTTCATCCATATCCGTTTAGTAGTTTTTGCGTGAAAGAGAGAAAAACATACAACTATTATCCGTTCATAACCGTCGGCACACAATAAATAAGTATGCACTTATTGTGGTGTTTTAATTGACTGCACCCCTAACTATCTCTATCATTACATAACAATTATTATCATGAGATTTGCCTTTATGCAATTATGTACTATAATGGATTCTCCGCAGTACCTAAAAAACTGTCTAGGGGGGCACGTGCCCCTGTGCACCCCTCCTAAATCCACGCTTGCTATAGCCTATGTGTTGTTCTGATGTATAACCTATATTACTGTCAAGTTTCATTCAAATCTGTCCAGTAGTTTTTGCGTGAAAGAGAGACAAACATACAAACTTTCACATTTAAAATACTAGCTTATGCCCGCGGCTTCGCTCGCGTGGAATTCGGCCTGCCACATAAAGTTTCGTGAAAGATTATTTTAAATAAATAATTTAATTATTTTTTTAAAATATAAGTTACTCATACATCCATAATTTCAGATGTCTAACTTCAAAACTGACGGATTCTATACAACCTTTGAACCCTTATTATATTAAAAGGGAAACCCTTGGGGTGGAATTATCCAAATTTCTTTCTTAAACTATACAAAGAACCTATCTACAAATTTCAAGAGGCTAAGTTCCTGATTTGTCTGATTTGTCGTGCCCCCTCCCCCCTAAATCCGCGCTTGATAGCCTATGTGTTATTCTGCTGTATAACCTATATTACTGTAAAGTTTCATCCAAATCCATTCAGTAGTTTTTGTGTGAAAGAGAGACAAACATACAAACTTTCACATTTATAATATTAGTAAGATATAGCATTGTTAATTACAACTATTTATAAACACCCTAAATAACTGATAGTAATAGAGTAAACGTTTATTTCTGCTCACATAAAAGAATTTGCCCATGTTTCCTCTGTATCCCTCTTGTAATGCCTGTTCCATTAAAAGCCTACAAGAACCTGATGACCTGCATTTCCTCCTCTCCGAACAATCATTGGCCTAATCTGTCATTAAACGCTCTTAATTGTCACTCGATAGCTGGAACAATACACAATACCTGGAGTTATGTAAGGACCGTTTATTAGCTACGACCTTTATTATTATCTGTGTAAAGCGTTGCATTGCTGCAATCATATGCAATTCGCTATAAATAGCGCATGGGCTCTGTTGCATCGTTAGAATTGAGGACACATCCTGTATCTTAACGTTTTCTATTTTTTTATTCGTTTATTATTAAATTAATCTTATTATTATTTATTATAATTCATAATAGAACTTTTTAGACTATTAATGAAAAAAAAAGGAATTTAATCCACAATTTTTTAAGGTTTCTAGATACATTGCATCACTAACATCTACGAAGGAACTTAGCTTCAGTACTTACTTGCTGTTGCTAAACCAACATTTGTGCAAAGAAGTAGTTTATTCGATATGATACACAACGCAAGATTACTCCTAATTAAGGGTACATTATAAAGGTTATAATAGAGGTTACGAGTAGATGAGCCTCGGAGTCTCACATCATTAGAACTCAGGGTACATCCTATATGCATAAAACATATAAATTTTTTTTTCAGTCCTTTAATATTAAATTCAATTCATTCAAATTCACAAATTTAAAAATCCTTTTCTACATTGTTTATCATACAAGGTTATATTTTTTTGAGATATCCATTATTTTTGGAGGCGTTATACCAAAGTCACAAGTTACCACAGAATGATTCTCTGACTTTGACATAATGAGATAATTATATTTCCCAATACGCCTATATCTTCGTCATCAATAGAGCTGGAAAAAAATCTGATGTGCACATCCCACTTTCACTTACGACCTTAAATTCAGATAGTAATGCTTTGTTACATTCAATAGAGCTCCTTTGTAATCCACCAGGAAATTTGAGACTTAGGTCCAGAACTTCTATATATCTCCTGTCTTTCTGTTTCAAACCGGTGACCGTTAAGATTATCATACCTACAACTCAGGCATTTAAGTTTATAAATAGACGGGAGTTGAAATTAAAGTTGGAATTGAACAGATTGTTAATAGACAATCTTTCTATTGCAATAGGTCTCCCAATAATTGTCAATTGCCAAATCTTTCGTCCACCTCTCTATATTATGCTAATTTCTCCATCCTCCGCTTCCACCTGCTTCTTGGTCTTCCCCTTTTTCTTTTACTATATATGGCCTTAAGAAGAAAATCTGTACTATTTTATAACTCTTTTGCCTGCCCTCTAAATCAAAGTAATAAGCAAAGTTAGCTAAATGTAGAAGCTATTTTTGAAATATAATTCATCATTATCATCGTCATTCATCATCGTCATATTCTTTTATCCTCGCCTACGCCTAAGCAGTGTGAAGAGACTCTTTATAGAGCTTGATTCAGTTGTCTCTGTTCTGTACCATCATATTTCTTCTATTCCAATCCATTCCTATTTTCTTGAAACCGTGAACATCTTTCCACTTTAGTCTTGGTCTTCCTCTCTCTCTCTTGCCCTCTTCTCTTGGATTGTATGCACAATTTGTTGTGCGACTTTGCTCCATACGTAACAAATGTCAAAACCATCCGAGTCACTTCCGCTCTATTAGTTCAGAGACTGTAAAAGTCTCGAGATGTGTTATTTTATTATAACGCACTTATTATTTTATTACGCACTCGATCTCTTCTGGTCTTCCCTTCCACCTTCCTAAGAAACCTCATTTGGGTAGCCTCAAGCCTTGATTTATGGTCTAATCCCAGCTCAAATTTTTTTGAGGTGTTAGAGAATCTGACCATATTCCTGTTTTTCGTATATAGACTCTCCACCGTGAATATTCTTTTCTTTAAGGCTTTGGAGACATCTCCTTTCTGAATTATGTCGAATGCTTTTGCTAGATCTCTCCAATACCTTATCTTGGATCTGCCTCATGGCGAAAATGAGATCCTGAGTGCTTCGATTAGTTCCTCCTCCTGCTTATTTTCAACCATCCTTCTGATTCTCTTTTCTTGGAGTAAATTCTGCATGGTACACTTAAAAGGTAAATGCCTCGGTGAATACCGCTCTCCCTGTTGTCTCCCTTTTTAAAGATTGGAACTATGACTGCTATCTCCCATTCTTTTGGCACCTTCATCTGTTTCCATACCAAGTTAATAGATATTTAATCTATTCCGGCTGATTTCCCCAATTTCATATCAGACAGAGCGATCTCCAATTCTTCCTCGTCTTCCCACACCTCTTCCACAATCTCCCCGCCAGATTCACATCCGAGGTTACATTCTTCCAACAATTCTCCGAAATATTCTTGTCATCTTTCCATAATTTCATCATTCTTTCGCAGAATATTTTCTTCTTTGTCTTTTGTGTGCTGCAGCAATGGAGCTCTTTCTTTCCTGAGTCCTTTCATGACCTTATAAAACATTTTCTTGTTTTCCTTAAAATCAGTCTCCATCTTGAGGCCAACATCTTCCCAAGCTTTTTTTTTTTAGCATATAATTTATATAACTTTTTTTTATGTCAGAGAATAATTGGAAAATATTATATGTAAATAAAAATGAACAGAGTAGAAGTTAATTATTCAGTGGTCTAAACAACACCGATTATTTAGTTCGAATTATTTTATTATTACGCAAGCTCGGGAGGATCAATTTACTAGGTTATAAATGACGAAGTTTTCGAAAACACAATAGACTTTATGATCAATCTCTCAAGAATCGATTTTTTCCAATGTAATCAAAACTTAGAACTATTATTGTAGCCCTCGCGTTAAGTATATTAATAATTATTTATGTAACTCTATCTCGAATATATCCAAGATGTGTTAAAATAATTTCAAATTACCATATTGTTAAAATAAATAAAATAATAATGATTTTTTTCTAATTTATCAGAAAACATATTTTAGGTCTAAAGATTGGTTAAAACTAGAAGTCGAACAAAACCAACAGATTTTTTAGATGGGATAATCAATAATAAATTACTGACAAATCAATTCTCATTTGAATGAGGGATGATTTGCCCAGGGATGAAAAAAATATTTGTCGCCCGTAATTCAATAAAAAAGATTTATTTTAATAATTCAGCTAGCTGTTATTATTTATTACTTATTATTTATCTATTGAATTGGGGATTCAATAGATAAATAATAAGTTACGAATTATTTTTGGTATCTGTACCGCAGGTTGCCACTTAAAGTTGAGTAATAACAAGTTTTAACTGTCTATTCGTTTCCTTTTTCCTCCTAGAAATACCCATTATCGTTAGTTTCGGTGTGAAAAAAAAGAGTCTAATTATGGAAAGTGTGTATATTTCGGCAATCATTTAATCAATAAATAAGCGTTTCAACGATTCGAAGTATAATGGTATGTTTGTTGAAACTTGACGAAATGATCCCCGAAATATATACATTTCCCATAATCACCTTCTGTTTTCTCTACTAAGAATCTAAAGATATACAAAAAAGTTAAAACTCGTAACACAACTGGAAGCGACAATCTGCTGAACATATACCATATTTTTAAGTAAATACTGATTTATTTTTGTTCGTATAATGAAACTTCTTTCCTTTTATATCATTACACCACAACAACGGTATGATATATGTACAGGTGAATAGAGAGATTAATACAAAGCAGACAAATTGGACGGTAATGGCCACCATGAGGTGTAGCTTGTGGAATGTTCAAAGGTGCATTACTACAAGGTCCTGGCTTAGATTTACCTTGTGATTTAGAAAACGAGTTCCTTTGTCAGGGAAGAAAAAGGAAGACGAGGTTCTCTGGAATGCGCCCTTGCTTCATCAACATGCATCACTCGCCTCTATCACATGTGCTTCGCCCAACAGATACGTCGGTTAAAAATGATTTAGAATCTAGCAAGTATGAAAGGTTGTATCTTAAACAATCTTAAGAGTGGTAATTTATCAAACCCTCTCAAAATTATATACCATAGGATTGTAAAGAACATTATTACTTCCTTTGAGGCAGTATAAGAAGAATGTTTATCGCAAAAACTTTTAGTTTTTACGCAAATATCCGTTTCCAAAACTAATTTCATCCTCGTCAAGTTTTCTTTTTTATTCAATTTTGATATTCTTCCATATTTTACACGAATTCATTTTTTATAACTGAAAATAAATTGTGGTTTCTTGATAAGAGATTGTTGCATACTTCTAAAAAATAAAATTAAAGTTGTTTAAAATTTATTTCCAATATCGATATATTCATTTTTTATATCTTCAACATTTTTTCCTACTATATACTTCATACATTTATTTAACAGTAAAAATAATAATAACTCAAATAAATTAATATTTTTTTTGGATAAAAGTATTTGTAAATAGGGTATTTGTGATTAAGCAGGTCACCATGAGACCTATTTTTTTATCTCGTAAAACCTCATCTTGTCACTCATCTGTGTTATTGTTTTCCGTATTTTTTTTTTTTAGCGCTTTTTTCATGATAATTTTGCGTATTTAAATGTCAGTATTGTCTATTAAATATCATTTTTTATTCTTGTCTTATTAACTTTTTCGTCTGCTTAAAACAGATTACCACACTGTTTATAATAATTAGAAAAATCAATTTATGTAAAAAAGGTTGCGGTATAAAGGCAATGAGTTTTGACATGGATAGAAATGGAGATGTTTTCTTCGAAAGTGTAGGGAAAACATTTCTTCAAGAAAATAAACATGGCTCGAGGAGTCCAGTAAGCATTTTACTATTGCATTTTGTATATTTCAATTACCAATAATACAAATAAGAAAGTAGGAATCATTAGCATCAGAATGATCAGTGTTAAGGTTATACACAATGGCGGACAACAGACCGTGGCGACATGCTTAATGACATTATTGGTTCCTAGTATGTAATACAGGATGTATTGAAATTGCGATGATTTTCTTATTTCAAAGGATATATATATATATATATATATATATATATATATATATATATATATATATATATATATATATATATAACTTATGTACTTCACCAAGCAAAACATAAAAAAAAGACAAAGTCGGGAAATAAACAACTCACTTGAAGGCTGGTTAAACACTGCTTTATTCAAGTTACAATCCTCTATTTATCTTATTAGGCTCCGCCAGACTCTGAATGGTGACCAGATTGTGCTCCCTAATCGCAATCACTTTGAATGGCCCCTCGTACCTGAGCACCTCCTTTGCGCGATTTGACACAATCTTTCTGTAAACAATATGGCCTATCCTAAGAGTTCCCAGGATATCCTTCACACCAAAATTATCCCTGGCTACTCTCTTACTCTTCTCCGAGACCATTCTTGTACGCGCTTTTTCCCATATTCGGTCGAGTTTTATGCTGTTCGCGACTAGGTGTTCCGCCATGGTGTCATCTACGACCGTACCGTTCCCGTCCCTACGTCGAGCCCGTAAACCAAAGAGGACCTCGAAAGGAGAGAATCCCGTACCCATGTGGATTGAGTGGTTGTACGCCGCAACAGCCCGAGGCATCGCCACATCAGCCTCCAACCCTTTATCCGCATGGAATACACGAAGATGTTCGCCCAGAGTACTATGGAGCCGCTCAATCCCTCCCCTACTTTTGGGATGCCCGGGTGTATTCCAGTGCCAAGCGACACCGCAATCTTTCATGTCCTTTCGCAGTTGGGCATTGTCGAACTCTCTACCGCTGTCCGAGGATATCGAATCTGGCATCCCGTAACATTGGAACCATGTTCGGAGGGCGCCACCGACTGCGGCCGCTGACTTCTCTTTCACCGGATGGGCCATGGCTATTTTACTGAATATGTCCACGATAGTTACCCACTTAAAGCCCCTCCACGTAAAGGTGTCAATTTGGAGATCCGTTAGCGGCGCTATAGGCGTACACGTCTCCATTTGCAACCCTATCGGGGGATGGCGATCATACTTCGCGACATGGCAAATGGCACAGTCCCTCACAATCTCTTCAACCGTTTTCCTCATCCCCACCCAGTAGTACCTCCGTTTCAATGCTGATACTGTTTCATTAACCCCCCTATGATTAGTTTTCCCCTGGTGGTAAGCTAACGTGACCTCTTTTTGGTGATCGGTATCCCGGATCGTATCCACCATAAGGCGACACCTAACAAACGACCTATCCAGACCTATCTTCTCTCGTTGCCACAAATTCTTGATTTTCTCCCAAACCGTCGCGTTCCCTACATAGAGATAGTGGGTCACCCCTACCTTTGACGCGTCTTTCAGAACTTGGCATATCTGTTCTTCCTTGACTCCAGGTTGAGACCAGATAGTAACAATATGATGCATCTCATATCTGGAATATTCCATTTTCAGTAACCCTGTGGTCCGTGTCTTCCAGATTATCTGTCGCGTCTTGTCATTGATCACCTCATCCACCTCCTCCATGTCCGTCAGTCTCTCGTCCTGTGAATCCTCCTGTTCGGGAGATTCCCCTTTGCGGTCTGTTTCTCGCTCTCCTTCCCCATCTGGCGTCCATTCACGTACGAACCTCTGAAGCCCCCAGGAAGATTCCCCTTCTCCTGAATCGATTGCATTGACCTGTAGGGCACGAGATAGCCAATCCGCTACCACATTATCCTTTCCCGGCTTGTATGTTATCTCGATATTATACTGGCTCAGGATCTCCTTCCAACGCGTCACCCTAGCCGACGATTCCTTCAAATTCAAAAACAGAAGTGGCCTGTGATCGGTATGAACTTTGAACCTCTTACCGAAAATATAGGGCCGGAAGTGTTGGACTGCCCATATAATCCCTAATAACTCCCTTTCCAACGCGCTATACCGAGTCTCTGCGTCTGTAAGCCTCCTGCTTGCGTATGCCATCGGCCGTTCTCCCTGATCATACTCCTGCGACAAAACCGCTCCCAGTGCATATTCACTAGCGTCGTTGGTGATCGCAAACGGGTTCGATAAATTCGGAAATGCGAGGACCGGTTCTGTTTGCAACCAACGCATGCATTTCCTAATGTTCTCCTCGATCTCCGGGGTAATCTGAACTGTGCGCCCCCTTCTTAACAATTCATTCAGAGAAACCAGATGTTCGGCCATCTCTGGGACAAATCTACGATAATAATTGAGGGTTCCGAGTAATCTCCTGATTCCCTTGATATCGTTCGGCATCGCCATTTTCCCTATAGCTTCCACCTTCTTACCGTCAGGCCGAACCCCATCCTCCGATATCGAATGCCCTAGGAAATTGATCTGTTTTTGCCCCAATATTGATTTTTCCTCCGACAATTTCAATCCAAATTGACGGATTCTGTCAAAGACTCGCCTCAAGTCCTCGATATGACCTAACTCCGTCTTATTAAAAACCAGGAGGTCGTCCATATAGACCTGGCACATATTTTCATCTAAGCCCCTCAAGAACTCGTCCATCAGTCTCTGAAAAGTTATTGGCGCATTTTTCAAACCAAACGGCATACGGGTCAATTCGTAATGCCCCCTCTCAAACGTGAACGCTGTTTTACATTGGTCCCTGGGATGCATTCGAATCTGGTGGTACCCTGATTTCAAATCCAACGTACTGAACACCGTTGCTCCGCCCAATCTGTCCAAAATGTCTTCTAGTCTGGGAATAGGGTATTTCTCATCCAACGTGTTGTCGTTGAGTTGTCGGAAATCCACTACCACCCTGTAGCGCTCCCTAGTATCCCCGTCAACAGGTTTCTTCTTGACCGCCCATAGAGGACTGTTAAAGGGCGACTTACTATCGACGATAATTCCTTGGCGTTTGAGTTCCGCTATCTCCGCCCTAATGTGTTCCCGTAACACCTGTGGGTACCTCCGCTCCTTCACGTACGTACTCTTCTCTGACTTTAAATGAATTTCGTGAAAAGTTTCCCCCATCACACTCAGGGGATCCCCCTCGCGAAAAAAAATATCCGCATATTCCTCCTTTATGCGCGTCCTCCAATCCTTGGCCTGGGCGATTGCACCAACGCACCGCACATCCCTTTTCGCGCTCTCCATCGTTTTATATATCCGCCTCCCTATTTTAATCACCCATTGACCCTCTACATTACGTAGTTTCGCCCCTAATTTCCCAAGCACATCACACCCCAAAATCCCCCCATATTCACGCGGCATAGTCTCTACCACATGCAGGGTTGCTATTCCACCCTTTTTCCCCCATTTACCTAACGCCAGGTCAATTTCCCCCTCCACCGTACAGGGACCACCCAAAGTGACCAACTTACATAAGCACGTCCTAATTTCTGGTTCACTCTTTCCTTTAAATATAGTTTGTAAACTATCTCTACCTATTAGAGTACACGAACTCCCTGTGTCCACCAGACACCTCCACCCCTTACAAAACTCGATAATAGGCAACCGATCACACCTCTTTATGATAGTATTTACGCAAAAATGGTTGCCTCTCTGCTCACACCATTCTCATTCTCTACTCACCTCCTCGATTCTCCTCCCTGCACTCCGTTGTCTGCTCTTTCCTCCAGGGGTCCCTCTGCCACTAGGCTCGCTGCCCTCTGTCTCGAATCCTGAAGCCTCGGAAGATCTAGACGAATCAGATGGCCTTCTGCTTCTTCTCCATATCCTCTGCGCATTTACCTCCATCGGCTCTCCACGATCATGGTTTCTCCACCTTATGTATGGGCATTGCCTCGCCATGTGTCCCTCGCTGTGGCACTCAAAACAGCGCGTGCGTGGGCACTGGGCCATCAGATGCCCTGTCTTCCCACATTTGTGGCACTTTCTATCCTCCTTTCTCCCATACCTTCTATCTCCGAACGGCTTTTTCTCTCTGGGTATTCTGTCTCTCCTGCTAAAGTCTCCATCACTTCTTCTCTCTCGGTCTGGTCTTGGTCGATTTCTTCCTATATCATTACGGCGATATGACACCTTACACCATCCTGGTTCGAAAACTTCTCCATCCTCTTCATCGCGAGCACTCACATCCACCATCTCCTGGGCGCATTCCATGAATGACTTATCTCTGGGTAACCCGTCTTTCTTTCCGGTATCCCTAGCTAACTGCACCTTCAAGACTGTGGTCATAAACAGCATCCACGTTTCGACTGCACCCGTATCCATTACCTCGCGTAACTTCTCATTTATCTTATTTAGTCTCACCAGCAGTCCTGCAGCATACTGACCATTTGTCTGATTTTGACGTTTCACCTCCCGAAACATCTGCAGCATGTCTTCTTCTGGGGCCCATCGCTCCCCTCCATACGTTTTTTTTAGCCTTTCTTTTATCACCTGCCATGCAGTATCCTCATCTGCTTGGATCAGATTTAGCACGCTCCTTCTGACCCGTCGTGCTAAGGCTACCCGTAGTCTTTTGGCATCTGTTTCTTCCAAACAACCTGTTGAGACCTGGGACTGGATACTGTTCATAATACCATCTCCGCCCTTGAGAAAATGATTCAATTCGCCTATATCACCATTAAACTTCTCTAAGTCTGATATATCCCTTCTTAAGTTCTGCGCATTTGCCTTTCTTAATTTCATTTTTTCCAGCTCGTTTGTTTCCTGCGCTATTCTATTTGCCTCCTGCGCAGCTAAGTCAGCCCGTGCCATCGCTAGGGTTGTCGACGGTAACGGCGGGAACTCGGGATTCACTGGTTCTGCCTGTGAAGGCTCCAAAGTTAATGTTGCAGGCCTAAGGATTTCTCATTCACCATTCATAATGGCACAACTAGTTTTTCAAATTTTTAAGAACAAAAAAAATGAAAGTACGTAAAAAAAAAAAAAAAAAGCTCTGTAATGAGATCACAATAGTTTCTAGTGTCCTTGAAAGAGAGGAGAGAAAAAAAACAAAAGAAAATATTCTTACTGCACTGCTAAAACGTTTTCGCGGGTTTCGGCACCACTTATGTACTTCACCAAGCAAAACATAAAAAAAAGACAAAGTCGGGAAATAAACAACTCACTTGAAGGCTGGTTAAACACTGCTTTATTCAAGTTACAATCCTCTATTTATCTTATTTACAATGTTGACATCCACTGTTTAGGATTAGTGTCTATACTGGTGTATGTCCTATCTTAACTTATATATATATATATATATATATATATATATATATATATATATATATATATATATTTATATATCTTGAACATCCCTGAACCCATTTTGAATAGTTGTTCCTACATCCATCCGTTCGTTCGCCTCTCGCATGACTCAAAAGTAAAAATTAGAAATCAACTGTAATATTAGGCTGTGCATCTTTGTTTTTAGTCACTACCTTAATAGTCAGTAATGATACTCTATTTAAAGATTACACCATATCTAAATTAAATCTTCAAATATGGTAGAGCACACATTGTTCACTTTGATTTATATTGAATATATGATATATATATCGGAAAGTGTCAGATATAAGGTTTGCTATAGGGTATACATGAAGTGTCTATGTGATAATCTATAAGTACCTCCCGAACTAAAAATCACCACCTCTCAGCCTCAATATTTGGTTGCGTAATAATGTATTTAAGACATCTGGGACATATATCAGTTTTCACTCTGTAGACACGCGTAATCCTCTACCTACCAGAGACGACCCAACAAAACCCCGTCAGCTAACTTCAGGAAACGATAGCCCAAGATGACTCCATGAACACAATTGACCAATAATCCAGCCTGGCCTTTGTCGTTCCGTGAACTAAGGTTTAAATTACAACCGTTAATCAAATTGGGTACCTTCGGACAATTTGGTCATAGTGGACCGCTAAATGAGCTTCTTCAGCCATTTGGGGAGGTTTATGACATTAGTAATGATAATTATTATTAATGAAATAAGACTTTCCAAAGAGTACCATAATTTAATTTTTCCCCGCTAATTCCTAATCCATTTCTGAATTTTTTTCATTCTAATTGGTGGAACATATAAGCTTACAGGGTTTTTTAGGTAATCTATCCCCCTCGATACATTTTAAACTGTCTGTGATATAAGATTTAAATATTGTATTCTCTAAGTGAATAATTGTATTTTCTCCAGCGAAACTGATTCTGGAATTTCCACCTTTATGATGAGTTAAAGTGGCTCTTTCCTCCCTTCCGAAGCCAGTATTTCCTAGATTCATTCTTATACCAATCCATTGACTCTCACCCTTCATATATCTACAGTCTCCTCCAGTTCAAATCCTCAGTCCAGCACTATATAACACGAGAAGCAAAGCATACGAACGTTCCTTCCTCGCCCGATCCATCACAGTGAGGAACTCAATCCCTCCTAACATCCGCCATACTCCCTCAATGTTGTCATTTAAATCCTTGCTTTTAGTCATTTGCTTAGAATGAAATGTATTGAATAATTTATTGTGTTATATCGGTATTTTAAGAAAATGTATATCAAGTAAAGAAAGTATTACTTGCTATCTCATGTAATCAATAGTTGTTATTGATTTATCTATTTTTTTAATTGCTTAATATCTAGTCAGGCTTTCAGGTACTGTTAATTTACTTATTTATTTATTCATCTGTTATATGGATTTAATAAAACGAGTAGGTGCGTCAACCATTGTCTTTCTTTTAGTCTCACTAAAATCTCACAACCGCACAGTATTGCGAACACTGTATTTCTGACCCCTTCTTTTTATCTCTAATTTTTAATCTGATTGAGAAATCATCGGAAGCACATATCCTTACTATGGGGAATTATCTAAATAGTAAATCAACCACCTTGTCAATTTTGTCTAAATAAATAAATTTCCTCTATAATAGCTACTCTTCTTTACATTGTAAGGGCAGTTTCCCTAGTGATTAATGTCCACTAATTGATAATAACCATTTTCATATTATTTTTTTAAAATTTTGATTCTACGTATTTAGAAGCGTAAAACCTCAAATACTGAGGGGAGATAAGTTTGTTTATCCTTGGGTGATTAGAAAGGTGCATTTAAAAAATAACAAACCAATTGTATTTAAACAGAGATTTTAAGGCCTTGGTAAACCGATTTAAAAACCGTTTATATTTATGTTCCTCTAGCTTTATAAATGACCGAGATATAAGCGTATTAATTCTTGTATTAGCCGCCATTTTTAAACTTTAAGGTGGATTATAATGAGGTCCAATGGCCATTGCAGTAGTCTCTGAGAAAAGACGCGGCGTACTTTTTTTTTTACACAATGTTTCTGACCGCATTTGAACCTTGATTTTAAATGGGGGGGGGGGTTAGAATTTAGGTTTTATTTGGTCGAATCATTGAAATAATAAATCGAACACGAAGCAGGGTTATATTAATTACAAAGATCATATATATCCAATCTGGAATATACATTGACTGGAAAATGTTTTTTTTTTCTCTTTCCCTAATAGTAACTGTTATGTTAAATATGATTGATACTACAGGCAGCGACAATTAGTGATAAGTGGAGAGTAACTGTTTCGCAATCTTAAAGATGTTATTTGCTACTACGACCTCGAAATGAATTTAAATTGTTTTATTGAGTTACGATTGCTGTTTAGTATCCAGTTGCTTCATAATGACTTTGCATTTAATTTTCTGAAGACAGATTATTTATGTATATAAGCAGAGATGAGCTAAGTTCAAATTTTATGTGATAATTATTCTTTATTTTTTTCTCAATTTAGTAACTAGGCCTATACGATTTTACTCGTTAATTTCGAAATGATTTTATGGGTTACATAAGATAAATAAATATCGGTTTTCATTTTTTTCATGACCTTTCAACTATAAGATATGTGAATACAGATATGTTTCTTATGTGGCACAAGCAAACTATGATTTCACACATAAGAATGTTTCACACTCCCTGTTTCCAAATGCGAAATCTTTCTTAAACAATTAGATATTGTCAATATTTTTTCGTTTTAGTGACAATTTCGTTACTTTTTTTTATTTCTTGAATAAAGCAAATGTTACATTGAGATAATACTATAGATAACTAAAAACCATTAAAAACAACACACAAGAAAATTCCACAATTCTTTCACCATTTTTGAGACCTAACAATTTGGGATACATCTTATTTTAGAAATCCTAAAGGGACTATTTTATTTTTAAAGTAAACGGATACTTCTTTCACCTGGACAGAACGAAAGCAAGAATGGAATGGTTTTGTAAATTATACCAACGTTTCTGTTCAAAAGGTGCAATATAAATAATTTCAAGGCATCAAACTACCCACAACACAAGAAAAAAATATATATTTCGTTATCTCCATGTTCAAATAATTTCATTAACAGTATTAAATTCAGTTTATTAGTTATCAAATTTCAGTTGAGACTCTTTTATGATAAAGTCATAAAGTTATCAGTTTTTTTTTTGTTAGTACGCATTGTCTTTCTCATCAAATATTCTAGTAAAATCATATGGCACTTTACATAAAATCGCTTTTTTAAAAACCCAGAGAACTCCTCCAAAATCTAATTCAGGAATCTAACATAATTACTTTCGGTCATACGCATCCCTACAAGAATTATTAGCTGTTCTTAGGATTCGAGTTAATAATTCATTCTGTAATCAACTGTGGATTTGATGTATGTTGCACTCAGCCTCTATAAAGTGGATCGTCCTAATTTGGGGAAAACTGAACCTGATCGTGATTTCGACCTATCCATCTTGTGGTTCTGTTAATTGTTGTTCTGTTATCTGTTAACAACAGTAGTCCTAAAGAAACTACGTTCCATACAATGAACTGGGCATTTGAATCCTTCATGCATCCAGTTTCAGATTATTTCGATGAGAATACGATCTAGATGATGTTAAATTACTTTTAAATGAAAACTGATGCAATTAGTATAACCAAAATGATTAATGTCTTTTTTTATTAAAAAAACAATGTTAGATTATAATTTCCTTGACTCCATTTCGGTATAAATGATACTTTAATACACCAGGTATATTCATGCAGGTATTTAATCTCTTAAATCAGTATTAAAATAGAATCGATACTATTTGAATATATACTATCAAAGAATACTTTCTGGTGAGGATAAAAAAACTTATTTCTTTATTTTTTTTTCTGGTTGTCTTCTTACGGTTTTTCTTCTCCTGTTGGTGCCTAATTTCTGTATCCTGGTCTTAAATGAAGGCAACAAAGGTAGAAGAATGAGAATAAAAAAAGACAAAGAAGAACTGGCAAGAAAGAGTCATAATTCTGTGAAGAAGGAAGAGAGAAGTGAGAAGTGTCCTTGGAGGAACCCCGTTAGTTGTCCTTACTCCTGCACAGTTCTCGTCCATGCTGTCCAACAAATGAAAGTCCTTTCAATTATTTAAATATATTAAATATGAAATATTAAAATAAATATATTAATATGAAATATTGGACAGATATTTCTATTTCTGTTTTAGTTTGGAGACTTGAGGCTTTTCGTTGGAATTTTTCCACGGTCTTAACATTTATGTAAGGTCTCTTTTTTACATTTCATTATTAATATATTTTGTGGAGTAGCCGTAGGTCCACTGTTTTCTTGATTATGATAAAAAAAATTTCTTGCATTTTTACTTTCATTTTTTCATATGGTCTTTCCTCTTAAGTTTTGTGATGTTTGCTATTATTTATTTTTCCTGTGGTGCTTTTTGAAATTTGGTGAGTGTATATTGAATTTTGAATTTCTGAAGTATCTATCAGCTGTTTTTATTTAACCTTAACCAGCTGGGGTCGAGTAACCTTCCTTATGATTCTTTAGTTGCATTTGAGCCGATAAAGGGCGTACGCAGTGGGTTAAGAAGAAAACATCGATCTCACTCATAAATTTATGAAGAAGGAGAAGGGGGTGCAGTCAATAATAGGTGGAGTCCTGGTGGAGATCTAAATAAGTTCTTAAATAGTTAGAAACAATTCATTACTAACCATTTTTTTTTTATCTCTAATTTCAACATGAACAATTTTTTCCATTCAATTTATACAGGAATTCAAAATTATAATTCCATTTATAATGCAAATATTTTTCCAGTGCCATAATTAAGTTTCGTAAGATGAAAACAAATATTTTAATAGCACTACAGATTTTTGCCTGTTAACTATTTTTATACTTGGAATGGATAATGTTTCTCCCCTGGACTCAACATACTAAATGTTTTGTGTGATAAGCTCCTAATTTTTATATATCATTTATAAATTAATTAAAAGTAAAAGAGCTTAAATTTCGTTAGTGGGAAAGCTTAAGTTGCGTACTTGTAAATCTGTGAAACGATTGTGGGGCGATTGCTATTGTGAATTATTGTTGCTGAAGTAACGTTCTTAATTTCTTAATTAAAGTAGTATTTTTTAATTAGTGGCATTACTGGAGTAAGATAATTCGTGGTATTGCAAAATTAATAGAAAACTACATTTGCACTATTATATGATGCACTTTAAAATGTTGCAGATACACCACATTGCCTTTTCATTTTTCATAAATTTTCCTATAATCCTTATAAAGGAGAAGGTTTGAAAATTAAAGTATCGATGTGTTGAGTCACAATTTTATAAATTATTTAACTATCGATACGCTGTCGATTTTTAAACCTTTAAATCACGTAAAGGCAATATGAAATTAGTGAACGATCGAGTTTGGGGCCACTGAAATCGGAATGAAAATTTATTCTTTCCAGTGCCTCCTCGATCTCAGCCTGGCATATAGGTCTGATTCAGTACCGCAAATATGTCACATTTTTTTTCCACCGGACAACCTTGCGAAATATTTCTTGGCTTGTGAGAAGGATCAAGGCACCATTCCTCGAGGTCAACCGCCACCTAAATCGGCGACGGCGGAATAATTTCATAATCACGTTGTCCGGAAAATAATGTTCACCTATTGAGTTCATAATGCAAGGAATGCACGTACTAGGCTTAGTAGTTTTGTACGTGATACTTTTGTAACAGTTAAATAAAACTTGTAACTAATGTCTTTTCAATATTACTATTATTAGGATTAAAGCAAATCTTCAAACGTGTAAAGGTAGATAATTCAAAATTATGAACAGTAGAAAAATCCTGATTAACGTTATTGTTTCCGTCTATTGTAATCTTTTGCAGATGCGAATTTTTATTTTAATCGTACAGAAGCAATTAAAAATAATAAAAAATCTTTATGCTCGTGCGATGTCTCATAAGAATAACATTTTTTTCTTAAATAAAAACATACATATTAAAGTAAAGAAAAAAAAACTGTACCACTACAATCCATGAAAGATTTTAGGTTCAGGGAATGGGACAGTTTCTAAGCAAACGGTTGTGAAGGGAGGATATTTTGCCTAAATTACAATCATCCGCCAGGTTTTCTCCCAATTAAGGGTAACCACTTTATAGAGGCTATTAATAGAATAAATAATTTTTCTCCCACGCGCGATTTCTAACTATTAAGTAACAGTACAGTTAGGAAACCCAATTCATACTTTAAAATTAATAAAGGCAGAATAATAATAGCTCACAAGAAACAATTTTCTTAATTAAATGTTATCAGATTTGGGATGACAGCTTCTAAGTTTGGTCACTGATTCACAGAATCAGCCAACCGTGGAATTACACTTGACATACACTTGATCAAATCACCTCCTTGAACAACTGTCAACCCTAGAACTACAAAGATTTGCCATATACCTATTTCTACCAACCGGTCAAAATGACCGGTTTGTTTGTTTAATTAAACAAAATAGTAGAATTCAAGAAATAAAACTATAAATTCATAAGATAATTTAATTTTCTACGAATAAATTTTGATAAGACCAAATACCTGGCAGTGAACTGCAGAGAAGCCACAGACCTTCATATTAGCGGGAAAATATGCAAGCGAGTGGACTCTTTCAAGTAGTTGTGAAGGGCCAACAATAGATGGGAACGGCAAGTCGGAACCCGAAGTTAGGAGGAGAGTTGGCCTGGCAAGAAGAGTGACTGGGATGTTGCACCCAGTTCTTTGGAGCACAGTCATCTCAACGGACAACAAGAGACGTATTTTCAGAAGCATTGTTGAGCCCTCCCTCAGCTACGCCTCAGAGACCTGGACACTTAATCCGGGACTCTACTCCAGATTACAAGCTGCAGAGATGGACTTTTGGAGGAGATGCCTGAGGATCACCCGCCTGGATAGAGTCAGAAATGAAGATGTTAGAGACAGGCTGGACGTGGCCGAAGGAGTTCCGGAGAGGATTGGAAGGAACAGGCTGCGATGGCACGGACACTGCCAGCAGATGCTAGAACGTAGGTGGCCGAAGAGACTTTTGCTGTGGGAACAGCAAGGCAGACGAAGAAGAGGAAGACCCCGAACCCGGTGGAAGGACTGAGTGGAGGAGGAGATGGCCGGCAGGGGACTTGAGGAGGATGGCTGGTGGAACAGAGAAAAGTGGAGGGAGGCTCTGACTTAACCAGGCAACCCATTGAGGGAAAAACCCTGCAAAAGTAAAAAAAAAGTAATTTAATTTTAAAGAAAATAAAATATATTTCATTCAAATATTGTAATTACATAGCACTAAGAGTAGTATCAACATAGCATAAAGCAGCAGTGCCTGTTGATTGCCTATATACCTATCTAACCTATATAAGGCAAGCAAGAATACTAAATTGAAATTTTATATATTACATATACCCAAAAGATGTATAAAACTTCTGGGAATACACATTTATTCATGATCGGTCCGTATATTTAGGTTCTGATTAAGGTTCGTATATTAAGGGATAACACATAGATATCTCTGAAAATTTGAAGAGTAAGAACGAAATAATCTATAATATTATTGTTTACTCAAATTTAATAAAATTCGTGACATTATTAAATAAGACTTAAAGAGGAAATGATATATATATAAATGATGAAACCGGTCATTTTGATAATTTAAAAATAACCTCAAAATACTGTAAAATATATAAAAAATAATAGTTACGATTACTGAAGCAGTAATATAGATGATGTTTAGAACTGTATATTGTTTTCTGCGTCTAATAAGGCACCGTTTCTCGTTAATTGACTATATCTACAAGCCCGGTGAATAAGTGGTTAAGTCTAATTTTCTCCAAAATGAGTTTCTTGTACTTAAGTAAACGGAATCAAGTTATTTTCTTAGTGAGGCATTGGCTTGAAGCGGAGTTACTGTTTATATTTAACTCCATTTCAAGCCAAACATTATGAGACACCATGACACATTCCGGTTATATGGAAGCAGTTAACTCTCTCTGAAGAAAATCCAACTTGTCCAGTTATTCACCCGGGCTGTAGATGACATGTATGACATGTAATGTGTCTTTATATTTATTTAAAACTATTAAGTATTAAATTTTAAAATAATTCTTTATAAAAATTATTAAAATACCTATAATATTCATATATACATATATATATATATATATATATATATATATATATATATATATATATATATATATATATATATTATTTTTTTTGTCATCGATTCAGAGAAAGTTTCATGCATTGTTCAAGCTGAATGGTGAGTGAAAGTGGTACAACTACGGGAATAGTACCGCCATTGTGGATAGCGGTCCAGTGTAAACAAACACACCGACAATATGGCAACTGGAGCATGCGCAAACAGAGCGGAAACATTTTCGGTTATAGTTCAGTAGTCGATTATAACATCAAAAATCACTATCTATTTAACCACTCCAATTGTCGATTATATTGTACTATTTTGTAATGACAGTGTGTTATAAAATCTCTTGTACATCGAGAGGATCAATTTTGGTATCAAATCAAGGGACTGTACAGTCTCTGCAATGGTTGTGCAAGGAAGTGATTTGTTAAGACTAATTTTTTCCTCAACCCCCGGATTTTTCTCCCTATTTTAGGTACCCGCTTAAAAATTTTTAGAGGCTGGTTGACCCCTAAGGTGGTCCTAGATCCCATATGATCCATTTCCGGCTACTAGCAGATTAAATAAAATCTGCCAGCAGCGGGATTTGAGGACCTTCGGCGCTCTACCGTTGAACCAATCTGCTCCCATAGGTACCCAAAAATAAAAGTAACTGCCAATGCTATGATTCTGGCAATATCAAGACAGTAAGTGAAAATTGATAAGAAAAAAAATACACAGTCCAACAAGATTTTAATTATAGAGCCATAAGGAAGTTCTCAAGATGGAAAAAGTGAAATAAAACAGCTAATTATTATTAAACCGAATTAATTGAAATCTTATTAAAGTAACGGGAATAGACAACATTACTTGTGAACTAACAAAAGCGTGCAGGAAAGCAGGTTCATCATTTGGTTTATAAAGTCTGCGAAAATGAAAAAAATGGCAGAAGATTGAAAAGAACTCATATTCCGATTCACGGAATGGGGTAGAATACGGATTATAATAACCATCGCAAAATGTCAACTTTATTGACATGTTTTTAGTATTTGTCGTTAATACTAATTAATCGAATTACGAAATAAGCTAAGGAATTTATCGAGGATCACCAATGTAGTATTGGACGAAAACGTTCAGATATAGATCAAATAGTATCCTTAACCATATTTAAAGAGTAAATAATAAAGAAGAGAACAAGAAGGAGTGGTGATAATTATTTAAAATTATCATTATTAATAGTCTTATCAAATTTCAATTGTACAGTTTTGTGTTTAAAATATATAGTAGGTTGGTCTTAGGTCAAATGAGACTATTTAAAATTTAATTATTTACTAGTTTCACATATATATTTTTTTAGTGCTCATATCGAAATCTAGAGAGTCGAGTTTGCTATAGTTTTGCCTATAGCTATTATCGACGGTAACTTTAAAAATTGCGGATTTATAAGAATGAGTTCATCTGCAGTTGATAGTTTCAGTTTTACAGGATTATAAGAAATTTATTTTGAATGATTCATTAATGTAATCAGTTAATTGCTCACTCTCTTACTGATATCGTAGGTTAACTTTGTACGTTAAAAAAATATCCAGGTGTAATTCTATCTTAAAGATAGGCTGAGGAGAAGAAAGTGTGAAACCTGAAAGTTATTTAACAGAATTTAGTCGTTTTGACCCTGTTCCATGAAAGCTCCTATAACAAATTAGATTGAATAAAATATTACAAGTTATTATTTTTAAAAAGGTTTTTAGAATTTCAGGCATTTGATAAACCTAACAAAGATTTAAAATATGAATTATCATTATTAAAAATCTATTTATTTTTCTATAGTCAGATATTATATGAACCTATATCTTAATTATAGAACTTTCATCTCATTCCATTTCATCTTTCATCTTTTAATTAATGAAACTTTCATATTAAATGACCAAAACAGTTTGTTCAGTTTGTCTGGTAATACAGTGATTATTTTTTCATGGCTTACTACCTTTCCTATGTTAATGCCTCAAATAAATATTCTATTTTGTATTTATTCTTATGGTTAATAAACATTTAATAAAAATTGGATCAAAAACGGAAAATACCTATTTTTTCCTGATAATCAATAATAGGCTGCAGCAGGAAAAAATACGAACAATTCGCAAGCAGCAGACGAAGCAGCCCTTAAAAAACGAACTGAAAATCGAAGGATTTATTAGATTTTTAAACAACTCACGAAATTTACCTCTATTAAGATATTAAGTAAAAAAATTGTATTGAATATTTAGAAATAAATCAATAGTAACTTAATTTTCCAATTGAAACTTTCATATTTAATGACCAAAATACAGGCCTCACAAAACTTACAACACAACTTACAAAAGGTTAATGAGTGGTGCCAACTGTGGAAAATCAGACTGAACCACGAAAAGTCACAACACATCACTTTTACTCTTAGACGCGAAACATTTTCCTTAATAATACATAGTAAAATATAATATAGTAATAAACAAAGTACAATACCTAGGACTCACATTTGATAGGAGAATGACATGGGGTCCTCACGTTAAGATGAAACTCCAATCACTAAATCACAAACTCAAATTAATGTACTCGCTATTCAGGAAAAACTCCAAATTAGATTTAAGACAGAAATTAAATACGTACACTTACTAAAACCAGGACATATGCTTTACAAGTCTACAGCATCACACAGACTCACAGAAAACGACTACAAACTTTTCAGTCAAAAGTACTTAGACTTATCACTAATGCACCATGGTACGTCAATAACAAAACTCTGCATCACAGAACATAGAACTAATAGTGCTCTGCATACTGACTTAAATATAAAAACGGTTGATGAACACATACGAACGTACTACAAACGCTTTTAAGAAAAACTATACGGACACCCAAACCCATTGATACAACAAATGGCCACTACTCTCATGCCTGAGAACACTAGGAGGAGACTAAAAAGAACGTGGATGAGGGATCTATTACAGTAGAAAATTAAAGCATGCCAATGGAGAGGTACCGCTGGGTACTGTTCTCCGTCATGCCTTCCATGTCATTTTGTATTTTTTTCTTCAGTCAGTCAATCTGCTGATTGTCAATTACTTGTATTAGACAGGTGTGGATGGAAATATAAAGAGAAAAAAAAATGACCAAACAGTTTGTTCAGTTTGTCTGGTAATAAAGTGATTATTTTTTCATGACTTACTACCTTTCTTATGTTAACGCCTCAATTAATCTCCTAAGATCGTCAAATCAGAGCAGCTGATAGTATTTTTTTGTGATAATATATCTATCAACATATTATTCAAAGATTGTTAAGATTTAATAGCGATCATTAAGGCTTGCCCAAATTATTAAATTGTATATAAACACAACTATTAAAGTGTTATATTCAATTCCAACAATTCCTTTTCTGTCGATTGATCATAGAAGCGTTCCATATACAGTGAACTGGCCTAGATTGTGTTAATGCAGAGATTTCAAACAACGATTTAGTTACTCATTACTTTTCCCTGGGCTTTTCCAAACCATGCTACAACACGTTCTAACGAGAACAACCAGTTACAGTTTTTATTTTCATTATATTTAAAATTTATAATATGAGAAAATATTGTACACCTAATATTTAGTAAATATATGTACACGCATGTATACAAATGTATACTTCAGTTTGCCTGTAGGTCCTGATTATCTTGGGCACCAGATATGATGGACATAACGTAAATTGATTGCGGGAATGCAAACCATTAGCTTCCATCTTATCAAGTATCCTTCTCAAGGATGTAAACTCGGGTTAAAGGACAGTAATTAACTAGTCTAGATCAAAAGAAGTTCAAGGCAGTAGACATATTAGGATCTTGAAGCGAATTATAGGTTCTTGAGATGTAGTTTATGAACATAAAACTGTCTTTTGTAGAAGAAAGTATATTATTTTCATATTCCTGGCAAATTTTTGGCGAACTATTTTCTCTACGTCACTCTATTTAACTTTATTGTGTAAAATTTGCGACAGCCAGATGAATAAAAAAAGATTATATTCAGTGATATATTTTTATATTATTTTATTGTCCTCATTTGTCCTGGCCGGGATTCGAACCCGGTTCTTCCGCATCGCTAGCGCGGTACGCTACCAGCTAAGCTACAAGGCTCGTAACCATGTCAGACAAATCCATTCTCTTCACCGATCCTATATCCCCAGTACTCGCAATTTTTGCGATGTATATGGGGAAGAATGTTCATTGAACATCACTTTAAATGACAATTTTTTTTTCTTCAAAATAAATTAAGTGATATAAGGTATGTTATTTGCTAAAGCTCAAGAACCTGTAAAACTATTTTATAAACAGTCTAGAAAACCATAAAGCAATACATATGAACCGTTCAAGATCAAAAGCGGATAACTCCAAATTTCAAAAATTGATTTTTTTTTCTACATTTTTCGCTCGTTAAGAAAAGCATAGCTTTATGATCCCGAAATGTCGGGTTCAGAATCGGACTAAAGTTTGATCAAGACGGCGAAATTGCATGATTAAACATGCGAAAAGGAGAAAAAGCTAGTGTTTGTAATTTTTGAGCTATCCGCTCCTGATCCTGACCGCCTCATATATAACACTTTCTATTTAAATGCCAATAAATACAATATAATTTAATACTTATTGAAGCATTCAACTTTAAATTTTGATCTGAGGTTTTAAAACTTGTGACATGTGTTACATCGGGCTCAATGTATTAACTAAATGCATTTAAAACAAGAAACATTTAAATATTTTTATTTTAAGGTTCCACGACCACTATTTATACAAAAGGTTTTAGTGGTTTCTTCTGGTTTTGACCGTATATTTAAATTTCTCGCCAATGTCCGAATTTAATTCAAGCTCTGAGGAAGCCAGCAGCATAGACATGCTGCGTTATCAGACGATGAATATTCCACCAGGAATATGGAATATCCATAAGTCCACTGGTTTCCTGATGATGTTCTTTTTTTCTTGAACTTTTACTTTCATTTTTTCATATGGTCTTTTGTCTTATTTTTTTGTGATGATTACTATTATTTATTTTTTCCTGTTGTGCTTTTTGAAGTTTGGTGAATGTATGTTTATTTTTCAAATTCTGGAGTATTTATCAGCTGTTTTCATCTAACCTTATCCAGCCGGGGTCGAGTAACCTTCCTTATGATTCATTAGTAGCATTTGAGCCTTGGAGGTAGTGGGATGTTTCTTGGGTGCATTATTCATTTTTTGTTTTGTTGTTATTCTCTTACTACCCTGAGGATGCCTGAATAGGCGAAATATCGGATAGATAATTTCATTTTCTGTTTTAGTTTGGAGACTTACGGGCTTTTCGTTGGAATTTTTCCACGGTCTTAATATTTATTTTATTTCTAATCCTATTCTTACATGTGGTTCACATCATCTTCTCTTTCTATATATCTTATTTACCATGCAATACTTCCCATCCTTTACTTTCATAAGCAATGTATATTTTGTTTATACAATTTATTTTTATTTTTTGTACTTTTCTTTTAATCGATAAGATATAAAAAACAGTACGGAATCTGAAAAGGAATAAACCATAAAGAAAAAAGAGGAAGTGATAGGACTTGCTACGTGCCCGGAATGATTCCAGATTTGGCTTCCATCCTGCCACTGGAGAATTCTCCAGTCTGTTGGCATCCTTGCCACTTCCTCATCCTTGCAGTTCCCAGCGATGGTTCCTCATTGTTATGTCACTTCAGGTCATCTACGATGCATTGTCGTACTATTCCATCATTGGCTAGGAGTTAAACAAGTTTGGAGCGTTTAATTATATGTTGATTTGATATTCAGGCTTATCTACTTTCCTCAAGTTAGTCAAAAACGTAGAATATTAGAAAAATTCTAACCATGGCTTTAAGTAATCCTAATAACTTCCATGTAAAAAAAAAGAAATATTGTAGCGCATTATGTTTATTTCTCCAGTCTTTAGTAATCGAATCCTTATTTTTTACATACGATTAACATTAACTATTCTCTTCCTTACGTTGTAAGTAGCAATGATAAATATGGTATTATTATGTTTTCTGATATATAACAATGCCATTAGAAAATATTATAGTATCTGTTTATATTTAGTTCTCAAGTTGTACACAACAACTTGTATTTTCTGATGCATTTTATTATTATTGAGTACTTTATGTAGAATGTAATAATACTAAGTCCATAGATATTATGTTTTATAATATTACAATGCTATAGATTACTTACATATTATATTAAAATGTTACACCTTTAGGTATATAACATTTTACTATGTTTTCTTCTAATGCTAATCTGTATGAATGTTGTTATACTATTTAATGCTTCTTACATTAATTTTTTAAACAAAATAAAAACCAACGTTTATTTAGTATAAAATATTAATTTACAATTAATTATAAATTATTACATTTTGTAATTTGTTAATTTTCTTTTCTCTATAAGTTTTGTTATGCCGTCTATATTGCTGCATATTACTTCCATTTTTTTCTGACAGTTGGTTATGTGTATCTTAATAATTAAATAAAAATTTGAATTTTTCTAAACTATATGAACCATCATTGTATCTTTAATCATGGGATCAAAGTTAATATTTTGATATTGTATAAATGTCCATTAACTTTGCAGTTTATGTCTATTAAAAGTATACGAATTAAGCATTTTAATTTTATTATTATTACTATAGCATTAACAGCATGCCACGCTGGATGAAAGTTGGTATAAGTACTGGAGTTATATTAGCCATAGTTTTATATCCCTACTATGGTTACTAAGACGAGTTATTAACTATTGTATTAATGTTATTTAGTATTATTTTGTTAATATCAATATTTATTTTCGACAATTAGTTAAAATCCTGTCAGTTTCGTACTTTTTATTTATTTATTATCTTATCTATTTCTATTTTTGTTATATTTTGTCACTGTTGATTATTTCATGATTTGTATTATTATTAGCCTTCTAGCCAGATGAATATTCTGTTTTTTTTTTATTTGTTCATTATTGTTATTCTAAGGGAACTTTGTCCCAGAATAAAATTTGTTTTCTATTTTCTATTAATACTCCAATTCGTTTAAAGTATTCATAACTATCTATATCACTTTTAAAATTTCAAAGTATGGATTCATAAATTATAAATTAATGACATTAGGATCCATCGCAAATATTCTGGTAAATAGAACGTGAAATATAATCAAGTGCACAAACATCACTTTAGTTGACTAAACTTACCTTTCTTCATTTTCAACAAAAGAGCTGCCAGAGGAATTACAAATACAAAGTTGAGACGTTAGAAAACGTCTTACCATAAATATAATTTTCGGTACCCATATCCACGTTATAAACAAAATATTTTATAGATGGTTAAAAGAGAGTATATAGTAAACTATTTTTTATGTTCTTATTTCAAGTTTGGGCACTAAGACATAGAGAAGAGATATGATTAAAGTCTAAATTTAATTGCATTTTTACTTGTTAGCTGTAAAGAAAGGATCGTAATCGCCCAAATTTTCTATATAAAATTCTTTACTGATATATTTATTTTGAAAAATCATCTATTCAGTTTATTACTTCGTTTTAGGCACTAAAAGAAGAATTTAGTAAAAGAAAAAAGAAAAATTACTGGCGTAAATTTTCGATTTTTAGATTTCAACTAATACATCTCTTGTTTGCTTTTAATAATCGTAACTGTTAATTTTATATATTTTGTAGTATTATTTAATAAACAATGGAGTACATTTATAAAAATACTTGTTGCGGTAATTGATTTAATTTTATTCAGGATCACTTTTTGAGTTATTCATTTGTATTGTACAAGGAAGTCATATGTTGTCTAATTCGGAAATAATTATTAATTTCCACATAAAATAGAAAATAGTAAATTTCACTATTATAAATATTCATATTTCCTTTTATAAAAAACCGCCTTAGGTTTAATTTTTTATAGTTATATCCTTCGAGAAGATCAAATAAAGCGCTTTAAGAAGAATCGACTGGATAGAGAAGTAAAATCGTTGGCATTGTTTGTGGGTCTTCTAGTGATAGTTAAAATTTGCATCTCAATACCCGAAGACCCAGATAGTAAGGTTTGGTTATGAATCGCTGATTGGCCAAGAGAAAGAGAGAAAAGTGTGCGCATCTTAGATTTTCTACAGGTCGACTTTCTTCTTCGGGAACATCTTCACCGCACGTAGTGGAAAGGTTCGCAGGAGTCCTACTTTCAGAGGTCGATGGCACGCTTAGATTATAGAGATCGGTAACATCACTAGGCTTAAATAGGGCAACAGGTTTCTTCTGCAATACCTACAAATTAATTTTTATTTTTATTTTTTAATCCTCACCAGATATATTTATGGCATTCAATACATAGAGTACAGCTGATTGAACCTGACAGCCTTAGAAACAGCTGATAAGAAAACACTCTCATGCAGGCTAGGGCATTAACGAAAGAGCGGCAATAAAAGGAAAAGAAGAAATAAAAAAAGAATGCTAAGACCCCGAAGGAAAGTGATGCTCCTCCTGATGTAACGCCGAGAAAGTCTTCGCAAGGAGATGCACTTTGTCTGGTAGTTATCCTTCGATTGGAGAGTAAAGGTCTTAGGTTAGTTACATATCTTCAAAGTTTTTGAAAATCAAAGAAAAGAATATTGTTTGTTTGTGAGTGTTTTTTTACGGATAGGCCCGTACTTATCCGTAGTGTGGGATTTTTACCCACTAAAACCACCTCCCTATACCTGTTTCCCACCCTCCACGGGACCACCGTTAGGCATTACTTCATGGAGGGGAATGGCTGTGTGCCGCCTCATTGTGCTAGGCTACCTCTGTTCTAGGCACGCCTCTCCTTTTCTTCCTTCCTCAGCTTCTTGATGACCTCTGCGGCCAGGCGTTGGCCAGCTGTCAAGTACTCCTGTGAAAGCAGCATCAGGTTAACGATATTGTCGGCTGTCGCTCCTGAGCCACAGACTCCTTTAAAATCATTCCGTTCTTCTTGGAAACGGGGACAGCTGAAGAATACATGTTCCACCGTCTCCTCTATTGTTGGGCAGCTTGGACATTCTGCTGTATTGTCCAGCTTAAACCGTAATTGGTATGCTCTGAAGCAGCCATGTCCTGTAAGCATCTGGGTTAGGTAGTAGTCTACTTCCCCGTGGCTCCTATCCACCCAGGGTTCGATGTGAGGAACCAGCCTATGGGTCCACCTCCCGTTCGTGGCCATATCCCAGCGTTGTTGCCACTTCTCGATTGTCATCTTCCTTTCCTCAGTTCTGGGGATGCGAGCAACTCTTTTATACCAACGCTGTCTCTCTTCTGCGATCAGTTCTATTGGTGGCATCCTGGCCACTACACATACAGCTTCGTAAGAGACAGTGCGAAACGCGCTGATTACCCTCAGGGCACTTCGACGATAAATGGACACCATTGGTCTCCTGTAAGCCAGTGTGTCCAAGGCACCATTCCATATCGGGGCTGCGTAGAGAAGGATGGATGAGATGACGCTCGATAATAATAGTCTTCGACTGTTTCTAGGCCCGCCTACGTTGGGCATCAGTCGAGCCAGTGCTGTGGTCACTCTTGCTGCTTTATCGCATACTCGCTGGATATGCTCCTTGAACCGCAGCCTTTCATCGATTATTACTCCGAGATATCTCAGCGAGGGCTGGGACTGGATCTCTTGTCTGCCCACTCTCAGGGTTATTTCTTCCCTCCTTTTGCGGCTACTAATAAGAAGAGCCTCTGTTTTCTTGTCTGCAAGCTGGAGCCCCACCGAAGCCAGCCAATCACGGATTAGTGAGATTCTCTGGTTGGCCTTCAGGGCCACTTCATCTTTGTATTTGGCCTCAATTACCACTGCAACGTCGTCAGCAAAACCCACCGTCTTGGCACCCTCTGGTAGGCCAAGCCTGAGGATCCTGTCATACATGATGTTCCACAGGACAGGCCCAAGCACTGAACACTGGGGTACTCCGCCAGACACCTTGAAGCTTTTGGGACCGTCCTCCGTTGAATATATTAGGGTCCTGTCCGTAAAATAATCAGTGATAATGTTCTGGATGTACATGGGGACACCCATTTTCTGCAAAGCGTTCAGAATGCAGCTCCATCTCGCCGAATTGAAGGCGTTTCTTACATCCAGTGTAATGACGGCGCAATAACATTTCGCACCTCTTCTCCATCTCTTTCCTGCAATAGCCTTCTGGGCAGTTTCTATTACCATGGTAATAGCGTCCAGCGTAGATCTCGCTTTCCGGAATCCGAATTGAGTCCTTGACAACCCTCCTGCTCCTTCGGTGGTCTCTTGGATCCTATTGGCTATTATTTTCTCCAAAGTCTTCCCAGCTGTGTCCAACAAACATATTGGTCGATATGTGGTAGGATCCGATGGGTTTCCCTTGCTTTTCGGGATCAGCACAAGGCGCTGCCTTTTCCATGATCGCGGGAATGATCCCTCTCTTAGGCAGGAGCTGAAGACTTCCTGAAATAGGTTTGGTCTGGTCTCCATTGCAGCCTTTAGTGCCACGTTCGGAATGCCATCCAGACCTGGAGATTTTTTAGTCTTAAGGCTAGTGCTGACATCCCTGAGCTCCTCAGCGGTCACGGTCGGTGTGTCAGTTGGCTGCAGCTTTTCTGAGTGCACTAATTCCTTTTGTTCTGGGAACAGAATGGCAACGATCTTCTCCACCGTCACCGGGCACGTAGGCGATCTCGTAGAGCTGTCCTTCAGCTTCTTCATGACGGACCTGTAAGGCCTACCCCATGGATCCTCGTCCACCCCCTCGCATAGTTCCTTCCAGGACTGCCTCTTGCTCTTCTTAATTGCACGCCGGAGCTCACGCCTCGCAGCTTTGAATTCCTCCCGTAGCGTTTGGAACTGCGGGCTGCCTCTTGCTCGCTGATACCTTCTTCTGATTGCGTGGCAACGTGTGCGACAGTCAGCGATATGGTCGTTCCACCAATAGACCGGCCGTCGACTTATGCCTTTGCCGTTGCTGCGCTCCATAGCTGCGTCACACGCTATGTTGATCAGGCCCATTACCTCATGGGCCTTATCCTCTGCGGTGCCTGAGAGCTCACAAGGTTCCTCCATCATAATTGTAAACGCTTCTTTATCAATAGTCTTGGCTTTCCATCGAATTGCACTCTTCTCCTGCCTCTTTGACATTGGTTTCCGGTTTCCCAGAGTGATCAGTATAGCCTGGTGGTCGCTGTGGGTGTACAGGTCGCAGACTTGCCAACCAGTAGTAGGGCGTAGAAAGTCACTGACAAATGTTAAATCGATGATAGAAGACCAACCTCCCTTAACAAATGTGGGCTCCTTCCCTGTATTTAGGAGTACCAAATCATCCATCTGGGCAAAAGCTTCTAGTAGAACTTCTCCTCGTCGGTTGGTCAACAGACTGCCCCATTCTGACGCCCAGGCATTGAAGTCTCCGGCAATTACCACTGGCCTGCGTCCCATAGCGTCTCGCACTATGCGATCTAAGAGACCTTCAAATTCCTCGATTGTAGTGTTCGGTGGGGCATAGCAGCTGTACAAGTACATATGCTGTATCTTGGCCCAGACAAAACCATTTGTGAAGGCTAGCGGTGTTTCTTCCATGAAACTTTGTTCACTTACCCATATCGCCACCCTTCCTGTGGCGTCAGATATCCAAGAGTCACTGTCTATGTTTTTATATTGCTCACTCAAGATCGCAGCGTCCACTTTAAGATCTTTCACGGTTTGCCACAGGAGATCCTGTGCGGCTTCGCAGTGATTGAGATTTAGTTGGAGGATTTTCATATGAGACGATTTCTTAGCCTCCTTTGTTCTTCTAGAGCCCGCTGTAGTACTGGACATTTGCTACCACCGCAGGGGTGTCTATTATTGCCACCTCCAGCGCATAGTGCGCAAGTAGGACTCTTCATACAGTCCAGGGCTAGGTGACCCTCTTCACAGCACTTGCGACAACACTTCGTTCGGTCGGGTCCCGTGCATTGCCTGGCCAGATGACCAAAGTCCCAACATCGGAAACAGCGCTGTAGTCGAATTTTCTCTCGTATTCGACTGATAACCAATCCTACCCTAATTCTCCCTTTGGCTATTGCTCTCCTAGCCAGCGAAACCGGCAGAGCAACAACAGCCGTAATTGTTCCAGCGTATGCTGAGCGAATCGATCTCACTGTTGTTGTCTGGATCTGCTCTCCGTCGAGTAAAGTGGTGAGAGCCTCAGCAACTTCTTCTTTGGATGTAAAGAAACGGTTGTTTGTGAGTAAAAACAAACGGGTTGTTTGTGAGTGTGTGTGTGTGTTCGCATTATTGCATTTAATATCTAAATTCGTTTTTTAATAATGGTGTAATATACATATAGGCTTATAATATGTAAAAGCAGAATTAGTAAAATCAATAAAGCAATCTTATTTTAGAAGACAAGTGAGTGTTTTATTTTATTTTTCTTATCCTATTTTTATCCGGTCTGTTGACGAATTCCAGAAACACGGATTGGTCAGTGTTTTTTTTTTTCTTATTTTTATCATCCAACTTTTTTTACCTTCTTCTCAAGTAGTGAATAATGATACTGATGACGAATGGCGCAATCCTCATACCAGTCACACCCACTGCACCACAGGAGACGGGCAGAGCCTAACCCGAATTTCCTCGCACTACGGATATTCCTCAGCTACCGTTGGAAACCTTGGCACAGTAAACCACGTTTTGAAACGTGGGAAATGTCTCATGGCCATAATAGAAGCGAACATCGAAGACGGCATCAATAATTCAGGAAATATGAAAACGCTAAAGGCAGCTTTAGTGTGCCGGATGAAAACGGTTAACTAGGTAAAAGCCGACAAGTTGACACCAAGGACAATGACCAAAGAGAGGCAAAAAAAGGCTTTAAGACGAGGTGGATCGACTCCAGAAGAGGAAATATTCAGGTACACAGGGAAGTCCGTTCTCCGTGGCTCACAATTAGGCAGTATGCTGGAGCTCTGTTGGTGCCATACAATTGACGGTTGTCATGGAGATGACGTTTTTATCTCCCACCCACAAAGGTCACAAGGCCAAGGAGATAGGAAACAGAGAGACACTACTTGGAGACCGGTGAGAGCTGAACAGGTTGGAAGAATAGGATACCTGTTGGGACTAAGTGATCTATAGCCGATCTTGAACGGTTTTAGGAAACAGACAAATCCTTTTTCGGAGAGGAGACCGCGCCAGTTCAGAGAAATATGAAACCGGGAAAATAAGATGTCATGGCTATGGTAAAACAGGCCATACTGTGTCCTGGTACCAGGCAATTTGAGTATGGAGAAATCCCTGATAGGATAGGAGCAAATCAATTAATTTGGCTAAATTATTTCAAGAGAGGAGTTCAAACCAGGCTCTACGTAAGAGGAAGCAAAGACAGAATGGTAGTCATTCCCCCGAGATATCAAGGGGATCCACATATATCTAGGAATGCCTGGCAACTGACATGGTGGAGAGTCTGGATTCACTGAAGAAGGGGGCAAAGTTCGTTATATGGATTACGCAGTATAGAATAGTCGCACCACGGTTATCTGGTCGCAGCGGAGGTTTGGGGATGGTCTGATCTGCAAAGTGCTGCAGAATGTGTCCTCCCATGCGTCCCAGCCACAGAACATAAAACTAACTAGAAGCGGCATTAGAGCCCGTTTGGAGGGAGGCAGGGGAGGAGCTCTCAAGCCGTCCCCCCCCCCACTCCTTCAACCCCCTTACAGCTGAGAAAGTATTGCAGCGCAAAGTTTATTTAGCCCAAGAATTCGTCGTGTTTTATCTTGTCGGGGTAAATTTATAAAATCGATTAATCACTACTTCGTATAAAATATAAGATCTGTACCTTGTCGGACCAAAGGTGATAATAAACAGTAGAGCCCCGTTGTGGTAGGGCCCATACTGCCTTGGAGAGTATGGGCTCATCAATTTATAATTTTTAGTCACTCTTAATTCCAAAAGACCCATGTATTTCAGCCTTGGCCGCTTTAGATAGGCGGGTGCTTAAATTACATTAAACGTAGTTATTTCAAATTGAGCACATTAAACAAAATAATTCATTAATACGATGAATCTAAATACTTTAATAATAATAATAATAATAATAATGTCTTTATTTATTCTGGGACGAGTCCCTATAGAATAACAATACAGGCATTGTAAGCTATTACATCTTAGAGTGTTAAATAATTACTTTTAATTAATTATTACAATTAATTTAATTTGTGAGAACGAATAAAAAATGACAAATAAAAAATGTGAATTACCTACAATAAAAGTATTTCAAAAAACATATTAGAAGAAAAGAAAGAAAAAAAATTAAAATAAGTGTACAATAATTATATAAGAGAAACAAATTTATGGTCACATATATCAAATTTATGCCAAGAAAAAAACAAAAAAGAAAGATTAAACAATATTATCCGAGATTTACCTTTCACCCCTTTTTGTCCTTTTTAATATCTATCTATATGACATTAATAATACATATGTACGTGGTTTAAATTCCACACACTCAAATATATGAATACAAAATAACACACACAAATGTACATCTAAAAACATCATTCATTCATCGAATAAAGAGAGCATTAAGTCAATACTGATCCCCTACTATTTTCGATTTTTTGGGAATTGTAGGGATAATAGGTGCTGGAATATACGGGATTTGAAGGTTGGAGATTATTGGAACGACGAATGGAAGAAGGTATAGAGTTCCAAAGGGAGGAGGATCGGATCAGGAAAGCTCTGTCAAAAGCTGCAGTTCGGTGGGATGCTGTATATAGATCAGAGAGCCGAGAACAGGTGTTGCGGGAGAGGACTGTGGTTTTGAATTGAAGGAGATCGAAAATGTAAGATGGTCGACGTGATTGGATAACTTGGTAAAGGAAAGATGCTAGGACGTACTTACGGCGGTAGGAAGGGTAGAGCCATTTCAATTCTTCGTAATATCGGGTCACCGAAGCATCTCTAGGGATCCCAAAGATGAATCGAACGAAGCAATTAAACAACCGCTTTAATTTTGCTTCGAGATCCCCAGAGATACCCCCATACACCGAACAACCATAGTCAAAATGGGGGAAAATTAAGGAAGAAACTAGGAGTTTACGGATTTCAAAAGGGAACAGGTGACGAAGGTAATTGAGACGCTTTAAGGTGGAGAAGGTACGACGAGAAATTTCAGAGATATGGTTTTTCCAGGAAAGGGTCTGGTCAAAAGTAATTCCAAGGTTTTTGACAGTTGGGTAGAATTTGATAGGATTATTGTTTAGAAGGAGGATTGGATTATGGGGAATAGTTTTAAGGAAGTAGTTTGACCCTATTATTATTGCCTTGGTTTTGTCCACGTTCAACTTTAGCTTGTTATCCATTGCCCATCGATTTATTCGATTCAGGTCATCTTGGAGTTTTTCGGTGGCTAATATTAGATCGGAAGGGGAAAAGGATAGGTACACTTGAAAGTCATTGGCATAGACATGATACTGGGAATGTCGGATAAGAAGTGGAAGGTCGTTTATGTAAATGGCTAATAGGGTGGGGGATAGTGAAGAACCCTGTGGGACACCACAGGATAGCGGAAGGGTTATGGAGGGAGGTTGACCGGGGACCAAAACATATTGGGAGCGATCTGAGAGGAAAGACTTGAACCATCCTAGAGCACTGTTGGATAGAGGTAAGTTTCGTAGCTTGACGAGAAGGATATTGTGGTCTACTGAGTCGAAGGCTTTGGAAAAATCTAAAAGGATCAGAATTGTTAATTTTTGCTGTTCAATTGCAGTATGGAGATCATGGGTGATTTTGAGGAGAGCGGATTGAGTTGAATAGCCTGGACGAAAGCCGGATTGGAGAGGGTTAATGAGGGAACGTTCTTCTAGAAAATTTGAAATTTGGTTTTGGGCTAGGCGTTCTAATGGTATTGAGAGGTTAGAGAGAAGGGTGATATGGCGGAAGTCATTTGGAGAGGAGGGATTTTCAACTTTATTTAGCGGGCGCACTAACGCGGTTTTCCAAGGCGTGGGAAATATGGAGTTTTGTAACGAGAAATTATAAATATGATGTAATACGGGCATTATGACAGGAAGGCAGGATTTTAGTAGCTTTCTGGACGTTTTTAGCTGAGTGTCGTCCAATAGTCACCTTAACTTTTCACTTTTATTTTTTTATATAGATTTGTACTCTTTTATAGTTATTTTTCATTTCCTTTTTCATTCAGGTAGAGAAGAAGTGCTTCTATATTTGAAACTTATTTTTTATTTAAGCAGTTTCCTTTTTTTTTACAACAGTTATTTATTTTTACGAATTTCTTTAATTTCATTTTTCTCAGAAAAGACAATTTTCATATCACTCAAAACTATCTTCACATCATTCACTCATTATGATCATCGTTTAATTTATTCTTTGCCCGAAAAGTTTTCATTTTCTATCCCTCAATCCGTATTCCGTTTACCTGTCATTTCTCTCTCTCGTCCTTAGTTATGACTAATTTACTGAACTGTTGTCACATTAACGCACAATCCCTTATTGCACATATTGATGAGTTTCAGAAATATTTCCAAGATAACTTTTACCATGTCATAGCGGTCTCCGAAACTTGGCTCAAACCTATCATTCTTTCCTCTCAATTGTCCCTTCCTAACTATTCTCTCATACGTCATGACAGATCTGACCGCAGGGGAGGTGGAGTTGGTATTTATATCCATGAAAGCCTTAAAGCTGAAATCCTTCTTCAATCTCCCGCTTCAACCTTTCCTCACCTAGAATATATATTTGTTGAAATCTCAACTTTCTCCTCTCCTCTTCTATATGCCGTAGTATACCGACCTCCTCATGTTCCATTCGACAACCACTTCGAATCCTCTCTTCTTCAACTAGTCTCTACCTACACCGATATAATTATATGTGGTGACTTCAATATTAATATGCTCTCGAATTCCAGCATTCAATCCTTTTTCTCAAATCTAATATTCTCTCTCAATCTTTACCTAGTTCCCTACTCTCCAACCCATCACACCCAATTTTCGGATACCTGGTTGGCTCTGTTTATCTCTGATTCACCTCTTAAAATTCTCTGAAAAGGGAAGCAGCAAGGAGAAAATTTCGTCGCACACGTCTATCAGTAGACTATGCAGGTTTCAAACTACTTCGCAATGAAACACAATCTGCAATACGTCGTGCAAAATCAAACCACATCCAATTCATCCTCACCAATGCAACCGATCCCAAATCCAAATGGAAAATACTCCGACAATTATCGCCAACAGTATCCGGTAAACTCTGTTCCTCTTCAATCACGCCAGACAATCTCAAAAACCACTTCGTACCCATCACATCTCCTAAATCCTCATCCGCTACCGACATTGATCATATAAACTTTAACCCTGATAACTTCTGTTTCTCCCATGTATCATATGACGAACTATTAAACGCCATTCTGAAATCGCGCACCAGTGACTATGGCCCCGACAATATTCCTTTAAAGCTACTAAAATCCTGCCTTCCTGTCATAATGCCCGTATTACATCATATTTATAATTTCTCGTTACAAAACTCCATATTTCCCACGCCTTGGAAAACCGCGTTAGTGCGCCCGCTAAATAAAGTTGAAAATCCCTCCTCTCCAAATGACTTCCGCCATATCACCCTTCTCTCTAACCTCTCAATACCATTAGAACGCCTAGCCCAAAACCAAATTTCAAATTTTCTAGAAGAACGTTCCCTCATTAACCCTCTCCAATCCGGCTTTCGTCCAGGCTATTCAACTCAATCCGCTCTCCTCAAAATCACCCATGATCTCCATACTGCAATTGAACAGCAAAAATTAACAATTCTGATCCTTTTAGATTTTTCCAAAGCCTTCGACTCAGTAGACCACAATATCCTTCTCGTCAAGCTACGAAACTTACCTCTATCCAACAGTGCTCTAGGATGGTTCAAGTCTTTCCTCTCAGATCGCTCCCAATATGTTTTGGTCCCCGGTCAACCTCCCTCCATAACCCTTCCGCTATCCTGTGGTGTCCCACAGGGTTCTTCACTATCCCCCACCCTATTAGCCATTTACATAAACGACCTTCCACTTCTTATCCGACATTCCCAGTATCATGTCTATGCCAATGACTTTCAAGTGTACCTATCCTTTTCCCCTTCCGATCTAATATTAGCCACCGAAAAACTCCAAGATGACCTGAATCGAATAAATCGATGGGCAATGGATAACAAGCTAAAGTTGAACGTGGACAAAACCAAGGCAATAATAATAGGGTCAAACTACTTCCTTAAAACTATTCCCCATAATCCAATCCTCCTTCTAAACAATAATCCTATCAAATTCTACCCAACTGTCAAAAACCTTGGAATTACTTTTGACCAGACCCTTTCCTGGAAAAACCATATCTCTGAAATTTCTCGTCGTACCTTCTCCACCTTAAAGCGTCTCAATTACCTTCGTCACCTGTTCCCTTTTGAAATCCGTAAACTCCTAGTTTCTTCCTTAATTTTCCCCCATTTTGACTATGGTTGTTCGGTGTATGGGGGTATCTCTGGGGATCTCGAAGCAAAATTAAAGCGGTTGTTTAATTGCTTCGTTCGATTCATCTTTGGGATCCCTAGAGATGCTTCGGTGACCCGATATTACGAAGAATTGAAATGGCTCTACCCTTCCTACCGCCGTAAGTACGTCCTAGCATCTTTCCTTTACCAAGTTATCCAATCACGTCGACCATCTTACATTTTCGATCTCCTTCAATTCAAAACCACAGTCCTCTCCCGCAACACCTGTTCTCGGCTCTCTGATCTATATACAGCATCCCACCGAACTGCAGCTTTTGACAGAGCTTTCCTGATCCGATCCTCCTCCCTTTGGAACTCTATACCTTCTTCCATTCGTCGTTCCAATAATCTCCAACCTTCAAATCCCGTATATTCCAGCACCTATTATCCCTACAATTCCCAAAAAATCGAAAATAGTAGGGGATCAGTATTGACTTAATGCTCTCTTTATTCGATGAATGAATGATGTTTTTAGATGTACATTTGTGTGTGTTATTTTGTATTCATATATTTGAGTGTGTGGAATTTAAACCACGTACATATGTATTATTAATGTCATATAGATAGATATTAAAAAGGACAAAAAGGGGTGAAAGGTAAATCTCGGATAATATTGTTTAATCTTTCTTTTTTGTTTTTTTCTTGGCATAAATTTGATATATGTGACCATAAATTTGTTTCTCTTATATAATTATTGTACACTTATTTTAATTTTTTTTCTTTCTTTTCTTCTAATATGTTTTTTGAAATACTTTTATTGTAGGTAATTCACATTTTTTATTTGTCATTTTTTATTCGTTCTCACAAATTAAATTAATTGTAATAATTAATTAAAAGTAATTATTTAACACTCTAAGATGTAATAGCTTACAATGCCTGTATTGTTATTCTATAGGGACTCGTCCCAGAATAAATAAAGACATTATTATTATTATTATTATTATTAAAGTATTTAGATTCATCGTATTAATGAATTATTTTGTTTAATGTGCTCAATTTGAAATAACTACGTTTAATGTAATTTAAGCACCCGCCTATCTAAAGCGGCCAAGGCTGAAATACATGGGTCTTTTGGAATTAAGAGTGACTAAAAATTATAAATTGATGAGCCCATACTCTCCAAGGCAGTATGGGCCCTACCACAACGGGGCTCTACTGTTTATTATCACCTTTGGTCCGACAAGGTACAGATCTTATATTTTATACGAAGTAGTGATTAATCGATTTTATAAATCTAAGAAATTCAATGTATAACATTTAGAATAATGTATTTAGAATTAATAAGGACTTTTGGAATAAAATTGTCAATCATTTTAGACAGGTCATCATTTGATGGAGGATATTGTATAAATTATTTTTATATTGGCCTGATAGCATTTTCTGGACTTTCACAATGCCTCAGGTGAGCCTATTTCTGCAAAGGTAAAACAGTTATATAATTTGTGCGAGTCCTTTCTTTATATCTTATATATTCATACATTAAAGTAGTGAAGGAGTCCTGAACGCTTACTCTCTCTTCCTGCGCATCCTTTCTTATACAATCGGTAATCGACAGCATTATAGTAACTCTTATGTTCTTATCGGCTTGGTTTAGTTATGTACATTAGCAGTTGTGCAACACAGTTCTGGCAAATGTTCTATTTTCCTTCTGCGTGGCGAGTGAGCGAATATAGCTCGAATTATGGATCTATCGGTAATTTAAGACTTTACCACAACCGGTATTAAGGCGTAATAACAGCGCACGGAAAACGAGAGGTCGAAAATAGAACTATCAATGATATAAGTGTAAATAGTTTATGTATGCCAATAACTGAACCTCATCAAATTAAGATGAAAAATACAACCCCACTAATGTAACAAAATAATAAATAGTATATAATTCACAAGAGCAAGCAAACTGTGGAGATTTGGCAGATCAGCAGATGTCCAAGAAACAGAGTTTTATGTTTTATGTTTGACGTTATTTGCCGAGTTCCTCCGATTTAAGATAGAATGTTAAGAATTTGTTTATGACTTGAGTAGGTGTCGGAGAAACGCATTTCCTACCTTTGCCATTCTCATGTCATGCTTGTCAAGTTTTTATCTTCCTTATGCATAGGCATTTAAATTGTATTTTTCATATTTGGTTCAAAACAAATTTATTTTTAAGCTCTTCCATTATTCCTTTTCATTTATATATGATTTATTTATGTCTCATTAGAACTAGTGAGTCCCATCACTTAAGTCCTACTCCAATCATTCATTAGAAATCCAGTAAACCCCCCATCATCATTCCTCTCTTAAAATGTGGCTGGTGTCGAAAAAAAGTTATTCCTAATCAGTCCTGATAAATAAACCAATTACAAATAAATAAAAAATCCAAGAGGTAAGGAAAAGAAACAAAATTATGTCTCATTATTGTTAATATTCTGGTGTAATTCCTATGTATTCAGTTTACAAGTTATATACTTATCTCATAAGGTTTTAGCTATAGTATGTTTACAGAGTAATCATTTATATTCCTAAAGTACTATAGTTTTAGCATTCCATTCGTTATGATTTCACACTGTTCTGTTGTAATGTAAAGACAACCTCGCATCTTCGTAACGTAGGCTTTCAGAATATTAAACTTACATTGATAGCGGCCTAGTTTATTTATTTCATGCCATATTCATTAATTAAATTCATCCTCTGTATGTATCTTATGAAGGTATATTTCTAGAAAAACCGCCAGGCTCAAATCAATTTTGTCAAACTAAGATTATCTTCATTCGCCCTCCCCCGACTTTTAACCTTTTCCTCGATTGTCTATTTCCGTCCGATTAAACTAAGTACTATTGTCATAGCTTATCCATTTGTTTTGATTCCTGATTATATGTCGTTATTTTAACTGTTATAATACCATTGTTTATATCATTATCATTAATTTACTTTCATTTTTTGATATAGTATTACCGACGTTATCTTATTTTCGTTAGTTAGTCTTCATCTGTGGTCTCTGATTTGATTACAGGCCAGTAGTAATGTTTCAGCCGAAACATCCGCTTTCAGAATAAGTAATTTATGCTGACGAGCTATTTATTCCATCAATTTCTATTATAAATTTTTATTTCATTTTTTATTAATTATAAAATTATTAAAATTTTATTTTTCCAAGAAAAAAATATTCTACTAAACCAATAATTAACATATATAAAAAGTAATTATACATTTAAATGAGACCAACGTGTATATTAATGCTCTTTATAATGCATTAATTCCACTCTCCTTGGAAATACGAGTAAATGTTCTTGTTTTTTTTTTAAGAATTAACTATTTCGAAATCATTGTACGTTTGCACTCAGGTGCTTCTAATGCCTTGTTGGAATTTCGAAATATTCAAATCAGTTGGCAGAGGCTCCTGAAGTTTCCAATGAGATCCCATGCCCCAGCAGGATGTCTTGGCCGTTGGGTAACACTCCTGAAGAATTACAGCCTTGAAGAGTCCAATAAAATGACAATACTCACAGGATATAGAGCTTCTAGTTTAGGATATGAAGAATGAATCATTTTTTTTTAATGTTTATTTATGCCAGTTTTGTCAGTTATATATTTAGTTAATGAAAAGGCAGATTTAACATGGATTTTTGGTGAGGACAAAGTGTTAGTCAGATTCTCTAAGAAAATAAAGAAAAAACCTGTACCTCTACTATCCCTACCATTTACATGGTGAGTATGTGACAGGCATTGTACTAATTGCATGCCAATATGTGACAATGTCCAGAGAGCTGATTTGACCTTGGTCACGCTCAAACGCCATATTTTTGCGCAATTCAGAGTACCCTCTTTATAGAGGTTGGGAGAGCACCAGGAAGATCTGCGGAATCCACCGAATTAGAACCTGACTCAATCAACACTGAGCTGCATCACTCCCATTAAAATCTCTAACAGGATTATACTGGTTTTGGCTCAGTATCAAAGTTTTAATATTTCTTTAAATACCTAAATAAAAAATACATTTTTAGATGGTATAGTAGTAAAATTAAAATCTGGCATTACTACATAAAATATCACTAAATTAGCTAAGAGCATATAATTAAACAAAGCATGTAAAAAATAAAAAAGGTAAGATAAACAAAAAAATAGAGATGATATTTAAATCCAATGTAAATAAATTTTAATGAAAGTTATTTAGACTTATCATAAAAGCAACATAGTACGTTTGCAACTAAACTTTGCATACTATCTTAAAAATATCAATGGTCAACATCTATGAAAGTACTACAAGAGTTTTCTAGAAACATATCGCCACGACTCAACGCCTCAAGATACAAGAAAGAGAATAAAAAGAACCTGGATAAGGGATCTGTTATTGTAACAATAATAAATCAAACCACAGGTTGCGTACTGTTAGGTACTATTCTTCTTCATGCTTCTCATGTCATTTCATTTTGAATTAGTTTTGCTGACAAGAAATCTGTTGATTGCCAATTTGTTGCCGAATGTGGATAAATCTTACAAATATTATAAATGTGAAAGTTTGTATGTTTCCCTACAGTTTTTTAGGTACTGTGGAGAATCCATTATAGTACATAATTAAAGGCAAATCACATGATCATAGTTGTTAAAATAACAGAAAGAACATGAGTGAAACTATTTGTGTTGACATCCTACTAATCTTATAAATGTGAAAGTTTGTATGTTTGTCTCTCTTTCACGCAAAAACTACTGAACGGATTTGGATGAAACTTTACAGTAACATAGATTATACATCACAATAACACATCGGCTATAGCAAGAGCGGATACATGGGGGGGCGCACGGGTTCACGTGCCCCCCTACAGTTATTTAGGTATTGTGGAGAATCCATTATAGTACATAATTATAGGCAAATCAGAATCTTAACATCTTGAAGTTTGTAGATAGGTTCTTTGTATAGTTTAAGAAAGAAATTTGGAAAGAAATTCCACTCCAAGTGTTCCCCCTTTAATATAGTAGGGGTTCAAAGGTAGTATAGAATCCGTCAGTTTTGAAGTTAGACATCTGAAATTTCGGATGTGCGAGTAATTTATATTTTTTTTAAATAATTAAATTATTTATTTAAAATGATCTTTCTCGAAACTTTATGCAGCAGACCAAATTTCACGCGAGCGAAGCCGTGGGCATAAGCTAGTATACTCATATAAAGATAAAAAAAATTCAAAATGGTATTTCTGTTCAAATGTGAACAGCGGCGATTACAATAACTTACTGGTTGAACTGTTATACTCGCAAACTAAGTAACGACAAATATGAGAACATAATTCTTAAAGAAATGACTCCCTTGCTTCTCTTAACAAGATGATTTTAGAAGAAAGCGTAGGGAGCCATGTATGTCTTGAAACCTTGGCAATATCCGTTTTTTAGGTTTCCACAGCTCATCAATTTTATGTTTTCATTTGGATTACCATTTTTCTGCAGCTGCGTAAGTAAACAACAAATTATAAAATAGCTACAACTATAAGATATTCAATGTTAAGAAAGTTTATAAACTTGAAGAGCACCCTAAGGAGGCTGCTGAATTAACAATCTAGATCTATAATTAAAATGTTAATTTTGTATTAGAAATATATAGCAATTTAATGTAAGTGTAAATAAGGACTATCTATTCACTAATTTTTTTAATCTGTATTTTATTTAAAATTACAAAAATGGCTCGGGGCAGATAAATTTGTCTACTCGTAGATTTACTTGTAGAGCAAAATATAAAACATTTCGAGATAGCGATAACACATAGCATCGAGTCACACTTTCGCATTCGGTTTTCTGTGTTTACGTAATCTGTTCTCGTTGAATTAAAATACGTTTTACATAAATACATTTTTGGCATAGGAGCCTTTGTAAAGAAACCTATTCCTTCAACCACAAGTGAACCTTGCCTAGATTTGCACTTTAGGCTGCTTGACTCCACACGCCTCCTGTGGACAAATAGTCAACAGCTAAACGGGTAGCGTTGCTCTGGCAAGAGCCACCACCCTTGTGTTTGCCATGAACAATAAGTGGGGTGAATTTAATATGGCGATGACTGCCCCTCTGCCACCAGAAGATGAGAGCGCTTCCATGGAGTGCAGTGAAGATAATAGAGGGGAGAAGAGGACAGGAGGGCCCCCGGAAGTTGAATTCCCATTTTTGCCAGTGCCGAAGAAGTTTAGCTCAAGGCCAACGGTGAACAAGGGACCTTCTACTACTGCCCAGAATAAGAAGAATAGCAGATTTGGGATGAGACCAGAGGTTTTCAAGGGTGAAAAGGCTCCTACCATAGTGAGCAACAAATTTGTGGCTCTCGCGAATAAGAACAGTGATGATACCGCTCCAGCGTCCCGGCCATCAAACACCAGGAGGCCCCCACCGATCATAGTAACACCACCTTGCGGACAGAAAAAACTAAGGGCCGCTCTCTTAGCTGAGGGGATCACCCAGTTTGCTATGAATTCCACTGAAAGGGAATTAAGATTATATCTGAACAATGAAAAGGACCATGACGCAGCCATAGCCATACTCCGTACTGACAAAGAAACTGAGTTTCACACTTATGCACCCCGCGGAACGAAGAGGAGCAAGAAATTCGTTCTATATGGGTATGATAGTGACATGGACATCTCAGAACTCACCATTGACTTGCGAGAAGGACTCCCAGGATTCAAATCGGCCAAACAAATGATGAGGAAAGACGGAAAAGGACAGCTCAGGCCCACAGAAGGAGTACTTATTATAACTGACAGCACGGTGAATCTGGATAAATTGAAGAAGTTACGAGTCGCTGTTATTTTGCCCGGTAATTTTCAAAGAGCAACGGGGGCCGACCCAATGCTATCAATGTCAGGGGTTCGGGCACACCGCCGCTTATTGTGGCCACACCCCGTACTGCGCATAGTGTTGTAATCAACATGTTCTCAGTGAATGTCCTCTGCGTAAGGAACAGAAACCAGCTAAGTGCCAGAACTGTAAGGGTGACCACCCGGCGTTCTCCAAAGAGTGTCCAGTCAGAAAGGATCTTATCGAGCAGAGAAGGAAGAAGATGCCGGCTACCCGTATGAACCAGGAAACGAGCTACTCGTCACTCCTAGGAGGAAGCCCAGCTCAGCCGAAAATACAATCAGGTAAGGGACCGTCACCCCATTCCTCCCATGCCAACCACCCTATCCCTCACCCCCATCCTACTTCTACCCCCCACTCCATACCTCATCCCCACTATAGTATATCCCCTGGAACACAGCCTGCTCAGAGCTCATTCCAGCCTCAGCCATCTCAGGGAACAGACCTCCCAGCTTTCCAGCCACAGCAGTCAGCCTCTACAACTGACGCCCTACTGACAACCCTCTTAGGCCGTATGGACCAGATGATGCACATGATGTTGAAGATGTTCAGCAGGGCCTTTGAGACCAACAGACGAAATGACTAAACACCACGTCATCAACTATAATATCAGAGGTCTGCTCTCCAAGCTGGCTGAGGTTGAGATACTCCTGCATCAACACCGGCCATCGGTAGTGGCGCTGGCAGACATCATGCTGTCCGCCTCGGATCGACTGTACATCCAGGGGTACACTGTTACCGGGAGGCCTGCACACCGGGGATTAAAGCGAGCGTCGCCATACTAGTCCGAAATGATGTGCCCTCTAGGAGAATTCCTAATCCAGTGTGTCCAACTAATGGTACTCACATAGTCACACTTGACGTACGGTTCAAGACCCGTTTCACGTTCAGCTGTGTCTATAGGACATATGTGTACATACAGCTATGAAGTTGTTGTTGAAGCACACCCAGGCAGTGAGCCGATACATAATCATAGGAGACTTCAATGCTAAGCACACCACCTGGCTATGCTCCAACATTGACACACTGGGAACCACCATCACCAAGACTAGGTTGTGCGTCTACCACCCCGGGGTGCATACCTTCAGGCATGCAGCCCGACATGGATCGACCTCAACGCTGAACCTTCCCCTTACCAGGGATTCGCATACCGTTACGGATTACGGCACTGCACTCCCGTACGGACCATCGGATCACCGGCCCGTGCTCTATACTTTCGAAGGCAACCCCGCAGCTCCGCCTGCGAGTAAGTACCTTTTGCACAAAGCAGACTGGAAAGGTTACAGAGCCAGCATTGGGGAAGATCTCCCCACGATCACCCATATCAGTACAGTGGACGAGATGGACGTCATCACCACTACCATACAGGCCGCGGCAGACCAGCACATCCCAAAGTTCAGTCCTTTACCCAACGCCATCAGGAAACCTCCGAAACACATCTTAGTTCTCCTGCTGATGCCTGGGGAACAGGCTGAACTTTTGGTGAAGGCTTATGAGGAGAGAGAAGCTGATCGGCTGTTAGATGCTCTACCAATCCCGGAAGGACCACTACCGTGCCCCAACGGGAAGCCCACATTCTCCACCTTTGGTCAGCTCGAGTCAGTACTACGACGCACGAAAGGTAACAGAGCATCAGGACAGGATGATATCCCCTATGTGATGTTGAAGATGCTTCCTAGGAAGGGTAAAGCCTTTCTATTGAACATTTTCAACACCTGCATGAGGATCTCGTACTTTCCTGATGTGTGGAAACAAGCCGTCGTAGTGCCACTACTCAAGCCTGGGAAGAGTGGGGGACTACCTGAGCACTATAGGCCGATCAACTTGCTCCCTCACATGAGCAAAATCTTTGAGAGACTGGTTCACCATCACATGTCGAAGCACTGCAGAGAGAACAACATCATCCCCCCTGAGCAGACTGGTTTCCTAAGAGGAGTTGCCTGAGACCACCACCTGGCTAAGCTGCAGGCGCACACCATAGAGCACATGCAGATGAACAGAGCTACGGCATTCATTTCACTGGACTGCACCCAGGCCTTTGACTGTGTGTCTCATGAGTTGTTACTCCGACGCTTAGAAGAGTTTAGCTTTCCCGCCACGCTATGTCGTCTGATCCAAAGCTATCTCAGCGGAAGATCTTTCGTCGTACGAGTCGGTGACAGTTACTCGACTTCTAGCACCACCACCTGTGGAGTACCTCAAGGCTCTGTATTGGGGCCACTGATGTTTGTGATTTTCACAGCTCCCGTGGTCGCAATGAAGCATCCAGGAGCAATGGTAGCAGCATATGCGGATAATATTGGGATTTACGCCACTAGCATCAGCACCCCACATGCCCTTAAGAAGGCACAAATGGCGACTGAAACCATAGTGAACGAGCTGAAACTGATTGGCATTAGGGTGAATCCGTCTAAGACGGATGCCATCGTAATGTCACTTCAGAGTGTGAGTAGGATACCTGTACCGAAAACGTTTACCGTGGACTGCGAGGATAGAAGATTATCCACTTCAATCCTCTACCTTGGCGTTACCTTTGATAGACATCTTACCTTCTCAAAGCACGTTCAGGCAAGATTGAAGTTGGCACGACAGAAATCCCACAGGCTATACCATCTGCTCTTGTCGCCGCAGCTCTCACTGAGGTTGAAATTGCAAATCTACAATTCCATCATAAGACCTACGTTGGTGCACCGCTACTGAGACACCTCTACAAAACAACGCTGCAGCGCCTGCAGCATTACCAGAACTCTATCCTTAGAAAGATCGTAAGTGGCACATCGCTCGAGGGAGCACTCAACACCATCCGGGAGGAGCTTCGGCTTCCCTTGGTGCCCGAATACATAGGTCGGAGGCACATCAAATTTTTTGATGGGCTGAAGACCTGTGCGAACCCCCTATTTAGGGACTTAAAACCACCCCCCAGACCTGGGAGATGGCAGGGCAGTGTTCCTTTGGCTTACATTTGATCTAGGGATGGGGTAAGTACTCCCTTGTCCTTATCCTTCCTTCGTTTTCCTTCTTCCTGCCTTTACTTTCTTCTTTCTACCACTGTTCTTGATCCCGCTAAAAGGTCCCTCCCTGTTTTGTATTAGCATTGTATAAAGTCAGCGGCTCTGAGCCGGTTCGAGTAAAAACCGCCTTCAGCGGACTCACATTGTAACGCCTTAAAATACCGAAAGGTAACAGAAGGCCTTTATATATATTAGCATTTGCATGTATTCATTGTAAATTTGTAATATATTGTAAATAAAAGTTTGGAGGATGTGAAAAAAAAAAAAAAAACACATAGCATTTATATTTTAAATATCAGTAAAGTATAGTGTGAACTCTCGTTAACCCGAACCCTTACTAATGGATAGGTGATAACCGAATCCAAAACAAATTGTTAATATTTTTGAATGTATGTACAACAATCAATCGTAAAAACATTTGAATACTTGAATTCTAATTTTCTCACGGGTTCCATGTAGTTCATTAAAAATAATTTTAATTAATAAAAACTATAAAAATTATAGGATTATTTTAAGTATTGCCCTGTTTCTTGTCATCATGATTAAGTTCATGATCATAAATGAATGAAAAATTAATCGGTTGACATAAAAAAAACTGAAAAACAAATCTTGTGTAGTTGTTGTTGACGGAAATTTGGACCCTTTGGCTGCTTACCTTTGAATGAATATATCCAATATATATTGATTATATTTGCTCAGGTGTTAGGTTCATTTTTTATACTGGCATGCACTAATCAATGCGCAGCTAAATCACATGATCCATTGATGTCAAACCCAAAGTGTTTCGGTAGATAGGCAAGTACATTTCATTCTGTTGGTCTGTAACTACTACAAGACAGGATTACTTCAATTTATTATTACTCCCAGTAAATAAAGTTCACCTAGTGCTTTCTAGAGAAATTCTATGACATTCTACAATTTCTCTGACATTATGGATTTTATTAAGTGGTGTTTTTTTTTTACAATCTTAAGGATACAGATTTTAACACTAATTGGGTATTAATTGTGTTATTATGAAAAGGTAAGTTGATAATGACGGATTGAATTGGTGGGTACAGTCAGTGATAACACAAAATTAAGCAGAACTTATTTTTTAATTGTACCAACGTTTCGGCCTACGGTGTAAGCCATCTTCAGGGTAATAGCGGGTGCCTCGGCTGTGGAGGCTTGCCAAACTAACACTTGTGAACCAGTAAGTTGATAATCAAACATTGTTTTCAAGTTGTTTTTTTAGGTCTAAAAATATCAACTTTTGATTTTACCCGTTTTCAAGTTGATAGTTCTGTTTTAGTAATAATAATGTCTTTATTTATTCTGGGACAAGTCCCTTTAGAATAACAATACAGGTATTGTAAGCTATTGTTTTAGTGTAAAATAATTACATTTAATTAATTATTACACGTATTTAGTAAGTAAGAAAGAATAAACAAAATAAACAAAAAGAATGTGAATTACCTACAATAACAATATTTTAGCAAAAGATAAGAAAAGAAAGAAAAAAAATTAAAATAAGTTAACAATAATTATATGAGAGAAACACTTTATGGTTACATAGATACCAAATTTATGCCAAGAAAAAAATAAACAAAAAAAATGAAGAAAAATTAAACAATATTATCAGAGATTTACATTTCATCCCTTTTTGTCCTTTTTTCCTTTTTTAATATCTATAATATCGATAATTATTAATATTATAAATTATTTCTTTTTATAATAATAATAATTATTATTATAAAAAAAGAAAAAAAGGACAAAAAGGGATGAAATGTGTTTTTTCCAGGAAAGGGTTTGGGCAAAAATAATTACATTCTGCTGCGTATTGGTAATTTACTTGTTAACTTTTGGTAATTGATCTTCCTTTTCACCTCAGCAGGATTAGGAGAAAACATATAGCATCCAATTAAATTACATTCAATGTTAATTTAAATAATATAAGATAAAATTCCATCAGTTTATTAATATTTCACTTACCTATTATTTAAACAAATAATAAGAAAGTGTATTGATATCCTGAAAAATTTCGGATTCGAGTTTTCAACGTGAATTCTCATAGTTTTAAACGGAAATGAATGTTTAAAGGTCCTGGACATTAAATAAGCTGGTCTCCGGACATGTTTCTGAATTGATCAATCCAAACAATCTCATATCTTCAACATTGAAATCACTGATGAATCATAGAATTTCTCTGCTGTTTGTGTCGACAGACAGGAGAATATGCAACCTCCATGTTATTGTTTATGATTTTTAAACCAATAATAACTGGTTAATACTATAAGCTAAGAAAAATTGGTGTTTTTAGTACAAATATTTTAGTAAACAAATTTATAAGAAGTTCGAAAAATCGAACAATTAATTTTATTATTCGTGAATAATGTTTCCCCTTCTAGTAATGATCACATTATAAATGATTGGGCTAATTTCCTTTGTTATGTAAACTTTTTTTAAATAAATAATTTTAAAAGATACAGTATGAAAAAGTATTGCTTTATCAAAAATTCAATTTTACTATAGGTATACTAAAAAAAAACTATTTTGATTTTGTTGAAAATAAAATGAGAAGATCTAAAAGCAGGAAGGCCTTGGCTTGCTATTAGCCAAAACCAAGACAGATTTTTTTATTTTATTGTTAGTTTACTTTATTTTATCTATAAATTTGTAATTATTTTGTAATCTGTTAGGTATCTCCAAGATAGTACTGTATGCATAACTTTGCATAGGGTACGTCCAATTTAAAACAAACGACTTATCTGTAATGTTTACAACAGAGTATTAATTAATATATATTTTTTATATTATAAAATAAAATATCAGCTTTAAAGAAGACTAGACTGACGAAGCAAGGTGTTGGAAACTCTAATAATAAGTCAGGATGTCTTCAGAGGCTACATTTTTCCAACTATCTAAAAACAGCATTGCAATATTGACATTTAGAAATTTCTGAGATATTAATGCTTTTACCAACTGAGCCATTGATGGGTTATTAGAAGAGAATGATTTGACATTTAAGAATTAGTTGAAGGCATTAATGATGTTCTAACCTATTCTCAGTCATTTGATATTTAAATAAAGAGAAAACCATTTATCATCTACGTCTGCATTTCTTCATGTAGCTTGATGCAACTAAAGTTCAGCTTAGCACGGTGTCAGTCTAAAGCCTAAAGACTTGCAGACAAGTCTTTAGAACACAATTAAGCTTCATACCAGACAAGCCCGTTTATTAATTCTCAGACTATCTTCGTCTGAAGAAAAAATAAATTATTGTGATTAGATGATCTAGTTTATACTGAAGATTTAGAATATACGAGGAAGAACAATCGTGACCAATAAATACCAGGAAAACACAAATTTAGAGTTTTCTAAAAACGTTGTATATCCACTTTTTGGAAATAATTTCAGAGTAACCCTCGGAAATAAGGTAATATTTTATTGAAAATAGTTAATATTAATGCCAATTTGGATTGGAATGGAATATTATATTAAAAATAAACTAATTAATATATAAAAAGGAACATTAATTCATGAATGAGATATTAGATGTGTTTTTTTAGAATTGAATTAATTAACTTTTCATAAAAATATGTAAGTGTATTTTTTTGCACAAATCCTCCTCTTTTATTCAAGATCTTCACATACGATATTAGTAAACTAAACTAGATTCAATAATAGATTATTTAATCTTAGCCGATATAGATTAATTGGAGGAGAAAGTGGCCATTGATGATGATTAAGTAGTAGAGAAATGTTGATTGGTTTACATAACCGGACCCAGGTGTGTTGTATAACAAAGACCCAGGGTCCAAATATATTGTCACAACCCACTATAATATACTATAATATTCACTTTCCTATTACATCCGGGTCATCAGTTATTACTTGATAACTATCTCCTCTTCCAGGCTTTCGAAACTACTTTGGATAATACTTCATCTTGGGGTAGATTCAAAAGCATAAACAACAGTTGAAAAGAAAAATATGAAAGTTTCACAATAGTTTGTTACAAAATATTGTGTTGCATTTAAAGAGACATTATTAAGCGAAGAAATTACAAAAAAGGTGATCACAAAACAGAAAATATAATATTATATAATAATATTTTTACCATCAAAATAAATTAAAAAAAAAATAGAAAATATTATAGTAAAAAAATCCTAGACCCAAAATTTAGTGTTCTAGATCCAGTTAGTAAACATTTATAATCCAAGTTATTAGTTTATTACTTCATCTTTTAGTTCTTCGAAAATTTCCATTTTGACAAATAGCAGCAATGACTACACGGGACGGGAAATTCATTTTCACTACCTAATGAAAAAAATTACAATACCGTTATTCAGTCCGACGAATATATAGAAAAGATAGATCAAAGTTTGAATAAACGAAACATTTAATGTGATGGATATTGTGACTATCCCATCCAAGACATCCTATAATTATTCGATCCCACCTCCGATGAACTGTAGGAAATTTAGGATTCTTAAAACCCCTGAATGAGCTTTTTTATTTTAGAATCATTTTAGAAATAAATAAGAAACATGTTTTATATCAATCAAGAATCTTATAAACTAGAACAGAAATATTTCGAATTAAAATTCTATTCCGGTATGAAAGTAATTTGTTTATTAATAAATTTCTCCTTAATCCATCATAAAACAGATTTTTAGAACAATAATAAAACATGATAAACTTACATTTTAAAAATAATCCTTAAGGTATATCATGCTATACCTTATTATATTGAAAACATTATGCATATATCTGCGGCCCAGGTGAATAATTGGATAAGTCGAAATTAGTCCAGAAAGAGTTAACTCAAGTGAGTGAAGGGAATCGTGTCATTCTCCTTGAAGTGGAATTGTAATAAAATAAATGCCTGACTCAGGTTTTCATTCACGACCAAAATAAACCCGACCCCGCTTCTTTAAGTACAAGCAACGTACTTTAGAGAAAATTCAACTTAATCGCTTATTTAGTGGGGTTGTATGTATATAGTTTTATTAAGAGAACTAGAAATGAAAATATTCATTTCTCGGAACCGTCAAGAAATTAATACTGATTGAAAGGTGGGAATCGAACATTCCAAACTACGCATCCCAATAGCTCCAAAAACTTGTCTGTATTTATTATGATTACGTCTGTATCAGTACAAATTAAAAAAATTTAGTTACCCAGGATGTTAAAAATTAAGAGAAATTTATGAATTGCGGTTTCGTTTAGATTATAGAAATAATATTAAGAATCACGATTAAAGATTTGCTGTCTTAGATCTAAAAATACAGATGCCTAATTTCAATTCCTTCTCCTTCAACATCCTACGCCCAACATTTCTTGTCATTCATTCCTGATGATTCAAGATGCAACAATAGAATTGACTTATAGTATCAACCTTGTATAAGAGAACATTTTTAAGAAGGCTTTTCCTTTTCATCCTTGGTAGGACCTCTAGAGATCCTGCCCACGTCCTTCCTCCCGAAGGAGGGAGTGGGCGCGCCGAGAAGATGGGAAGAAAGTGAGCGGAGAGTGTGGTCGATTACATAAGGGACCTTGGCTACGGAGAAAACATATCCTGTCCTTCCAGAACACACAGGATTGCGGCTTCGTAAAATAGACCGAATTATATAATAAATAGACCTTCTGTTATTCAAATGAATAAATAAAAACGACACTCTAACTATGAGGAATATTTAATAATTCATTTTCTAAACGAAAAATTAAACACCTTAATACTTTTTTATTTAGATATTAAAGAGCAAAAGCTCAAAAGAAACATCAAATACATGTTTAGACAATTGTGAAAAAATTACAGTTCAAAAGCCTAAAGTCTCTATAAACTTAAACAGGAAAAAAAAAATACCTGTCAATATTTCGCAAGAGAAAGATAAACAGAATGACAGCAAAGAAAAAAACTAATAAAGCACATCCTAACCTATTGTTCTTTTATGATATTGCACAGCAATAGCACAAAACAACAATAAAATACGTGTAACGCCTTAAATGAAAAAATTCCAACCAAAAAGCGTTATGATCTAAAGCAAGAAACGTCAAGGCCATAGATGCTACTACCCATGGAGGAGGTGGGATGTTTCCTGTCTTGGCTGCATTTTGAAGTTTGGATGTGCTTTATTAGATGTTTTTTTTTTTTCCGTTGCTGTTATTCTCTCTTTATCCTGATCTAATATGTTCTTTCCTGTTTTAATCTAGAGACTTAACTTCTTTATTCAGTCTAATCAATGTGACAGGATTGTGCCCGATGTTTTATTTCAATGGATTAATCTTTCAAGTATTGTTAATGTACATATTACTAAATATGATCATGAACTTACTGATAATTAATACGATAATCAATGCCAGAAAAAAACAGGAATACTTAGCATTTAATAGAGTATTTTTATCTGAAATAGTCCATAATCCGAATAATATACCTTCGTACTAATATTTTATTTCATTGAGTCTAACGTTCGGGGTGATAAGTAAATTGTTATATGAACATTTCACTCCTAAAGTCTCATTAATAATAAATCATAATTTCGAGAGGCCATAATTCATACCTATTCATTGGCGTAGACCCTACACTTTTTAAAATTGATCCGCAAATTTTAAAATGAGGTGGTAAGATGGTAAGTTTTTTTTTTTTCTTTCGCTATGAGAACATGTGTTTTAGTTAATATTTAATTGTATTATAATGTAGCCGTTTGGCCAGAAATATTTCTATTGATTTTTGTACAATATTGTTATTATTGTTGGGACCTGGTCCCAGAATAAAGTCGTTTTTCTACTCTATTCTATTCTAAGAGATAAGGGTAGGATCGAAAGAGGGAGTGTTAAGGAGGAGTGTGAAATTTTCGATTTTTTTTTTACTATTTTATAATTAATGTTATTCCTTTGAACATGAAAACGAGCATGGAAGTAAACATAAAGCATTTTCCGTAAAAGATATATTTCGAAAATTTGAAAACCATTTAAAACTAGAATTTTGTAAACATGTTTTTCAAGTTATAAAATAACTGAAGAACAAATACCGTTTCTATTTAAACCTTGAACCTGAACAAATAACATCTGCTAATCACTCCAGGCTATACTCAAAGGCTTGTGGTTATTTAGCGGCGCATCAAGATGAGTTTACGGTTAAATAGAAATCGCAAGTTTTGCAACTGCTTTGAAAGTTATGAGCGTTCTTTAAATAGTATATTTTTTCCATTGCAAATCGAAAAGGGATTTATTTTAATGGAGTAGGATTTAGTATTTACATCTGTTTGGATTTGGAGAGTCTAAATGTCAAAAACACATTTCCATCTGTTATTCAGTGACCTAAGTATTACACGATCCAATTTTATTGTTTTATTTTCTTCATTCTGTTAGAATTTTAAATGAGCACTCTGTGAGCAGGTGTCTGTGCAATGATACAAAACAAGTTTTTCATTTGGCTGTAGCACCCAATCAAGTCTAGCTGAGACTCATCTAAAATCTTTTGACATAAGGCCTTTTAATATGTAAAAATAAGGACTGCATGAAGCCCTTATGTAAAATATATAAGCAGTGGAAACTTTACGATGTTCAGTTTTTAACTTACTTATACGCATCAGAATATTTTGTACAAAAAAAGCGCATTTTCTTTTTTATACCACATTCCAGGACTAAGCGAAATATATATTGCATGCAACCATTGAGTAATGCTATCCATAACTCAACTAAAACTAGTGTGGAAAGCTCCACATTCCTCCACTAGTGAGGGAAACCCACTTGCCCTCACTAGTGAGGAAGAGTAACAGCCACCTAGATCGAATTTGACAATCAGCACTCTTTTATTTTAAATGTTAAATAGCGGTATTATGTTATTCATTTCATATTCCTAAAATGTTAAAATAAATAGTTTTTATTTTATTTTTGGATGTGTTATCAGAATATTATTTTCCAAATGATAATAAATAAATGTTTCAATGAGTAAACCGTCCTAGAGTTATAATTTGCATGTTTAGTAATAGAAAATTGTAAGAGATAGCACTAGTGTATTTTTAACAAATCTAAAGTTTCACCTTTAATTTCTTAATTTTTAAATGGTTCCAGAAAAAATGTAATTTTTAACATGTGAGAAAAGTGCTTATAACACCCTCGTTTAATTAACTCGCCATCGGCTCGTGGGGTAAAATTCACTCGGGTGTAATGAAGTGGCACTTTCCTCACCTGTCAAATAAATAACTATTTCCGTATTTTTTCCAAGTAAACAATAAATTTATATATTTTTCCATGTAAATTATTTTTTTTGGCTTTCCTCAGATACATTTTTAAACCGCCTTAGTATTAACTCTCTAAATAGCGGTGATATAGTCACAAATTCAGTACAGTTTAAAATTGTAACTACCTTATATACCAAATATATCACCTGTCAAGAATTACATTTCTCGTTCTGATTTAACAATCCTTCTAATATCAATCGAATACCTAGGAATTCGTTATTTGTTACATGGGGAAAAATAAAGCATCGAATAAATAGTTTAAATGTCATCAATTATAAAGTGTGTATATACAATTATACATGTGTTTGTGTGTGTGTGTGTGTTTGTGTGTGTGTGTGTTTATATGTAACAGTAAATATTTAAGAATTCAAACTAGAAATATATTTGATTAATTAAAATATGTTAATAAATTAACGCTTATCAATATTAGTGTGACACTGATACAGTTTACAAATTCCAAGAATTGTCGTTCTCCTTGTCGAATGAAACCTTGGGCAGCCGTTTTTTATGCCTTATTAATACTAATTATAACTTATCAATTTACAATATATTAATATGTAATTAAGAGGTAACGGGTTATAAAATTAATTAAATGGAGCAATAAATAATTCACTCTGAAAGATAATATAAATGCAACAAGGTAAAACAAGGTAAACGGTAACAGAATAGTTACAGATGGTATGGTCTAACCAAACAAGGCAGGGGTGGGAGTGATGGAGCTTTCAGTTGACGCATCGAAGGTCCTCTGTTCAAATCCCGCTCGCTAGCAGAATTGTATTTGATCTGTTCCTCCCTTCTTGGGGTTCATCCAGCCTCTATAAAGTGGATATCCAAAATAAGGGGGAAAGATCTAGGACAAATCACCTCCCTGCACAACCGTTGCCCAAAAAACAATAGTCACTAGCATGTATTGAAGCCAAGACAACATCTCCATGGGTTGTAGTGGTACAGGTAATTAAAAAAATATATCCAAAGAACGCAGTAAAATAACATGTTTTGAGGAAATAAATGTTGGATAATCACGATGGATGGTTATAATCACTTTATTTGCATAGATCCATACAGCGTGTTTATATTGTAAATGAAAAAAAATAATTTAAAAATGGAAATATAATTTTCTCGAGTTATTTAAATAACAATTACACCAGTTAAGAGGAACTTGTTTAGAACAATTGACAATATTTGTTTACTGAATACAAATAAATATCATTGGTTTTATATGACATACATCCATGAAATCATAAAAAAACAATATAAAAAAATAATGAAATTAAATAAAATCATTTTTACTCATAGAACAAATTACCTCCTGACAATTGTTCAATATGCATATTTCTTTTTTTATTTATTTCTCTAACACAAGCTTAACTTATTGTCAATTGTTGTTATTTATTTTTATAACACAAAAGTTATGAAAATGTATTCTTGTTTGTAAGATTATGAGGTAGTAGAAGGTGCTCAGAGGTCAAAAACATTATCTTAAGTAAACAATTTCTAAAGAATGTTTATCCGACTAGAGAGAAAACTTATCAGGCTAATAAGAACAAACAGGCCTGTCCTGAAGATTTAAGGACATAGAACCTTAAGTAGAAGGGATAAAAGAGTTGATGAACCCAAGCTTGGCAAACCGGTTAGGCTTCAGCATTGGAATAGTGTAAATTATCAGGATTAACTTCCCATGAATGTAAGCACGACAAGAAGAAATAGAAAAATGTTAACAAAAAAGTTCCATTCGCCATTTCAGCCTTAATAGTATATCGAATGCAATGCCTAGCTAACTCTTGTTTGAAAAATTACCTTTACTGCTAATGAGAAAAATAAAGGTAATCTCATGAGTAATAGTGGCTACGCATTAGGCCAAAAAATTGTTCTTGGATAGATTATAGCGCCATAAAAGTAAAAATTATTATATAAACTGTACCCTATTAAAGGGTATTAGGTACTAATTGGGAGAACACATTCGAGCATGATCTAGAACAAATCACTCCCCTGCACAGCCGATGATTAAGAAACAGTAAAGTCTCTACTATGTACTGAACCCAACACCATTCATAGGTTGTAATGGTACAAGGGTTTATCTTCATCGCTACTGAGAAGTGTCTGATGTAAAAAGTACGTAACTGAATCGCTTCAAATATATGAATATCTAGGAGTAAACGATAAAATAGTTGATAACTAAAAAGAAAAAACTATAAAATATTTTACTGCTTCGTAAATAATACCAACTTGTTGATATATTTTATTTATTCAAGTTACCGGAAAAATTCACAGTATTTCCTTGATATATCCATACAGTATTTCAGGTATTTCTCAGGTATATATTGATTTTGAGAATACATAGGGATTCGATAGTAAAGAAGTTGTAAATGATTATGCCAGGGCTAATGTCAAAGATTCTAATCTCTGCCAGCCACCAGCTGAAGTAACAGGCAAAAGAACAATGTGCTCAGAGGAGATGTAATTCTGGAACAGTGAATGAGGTGTCGAATCCTTTCTGAATTGATTCACTACCCTACCGTGGACATCCAGCTCCGTTTTTGACAAGGAATGCGTGACTGAATCAAATGTAGGAAGGGAGGCTCACTTGGTTTTATGACAGTGCGAATCGGATGAACACCAACCGGGAAAAACAACGAAACCTGAGAATTAGCATCCGAATAATTCCCACCCAACGGGTAAGTGAGGCCTGTCATTACTCTCGAGGCAACACATAAAGAACTTTTATAGCCCTTCGCCGTGTACTACTGCTTCCCAGCATTCCCATCCTGTAACACAACAGCGGGTAGTAGTTCACGGAGTAGGGTACTCGCTACGCCTGAAGTCCTCTTCCCCGGGCTTCAAGACCATAGGATAGGATTCATGGCATTCGAATTCAGGGATTCAAGTGTTGTAGTTTTTAAGGATGCCAATGGAGAATTCTACTTAAACATTCCTAGTAGTTCGTGTGAATTAGAGATAAAATATAGCCTTTTAGACGAAGCAATTGTAGGATAGTCTAACTTAGGTCTTTAGCCGGACCCTCAACCCGTTGTACCGCATCACAGTCCTCAACATATCATAAGAGGTAATTGTTTTATATTGGAGGACCAGCTTGCTCATACCTATAGTTTCCCCTAAATCTTCATATAATTACTCTTATAAGCTTGGGGTCTTGCTTATTGTTACATATATATATATACCAAGATCAAACCTCAGTTTTGCAGATAAATTATTATGTTATAGAGCATACCTAGTCGCTAAAAAATACCTTTCGATAGGGGAAACCTTAAAACCGTGAGTTGAGCCTCGTTGCATAGTCTTTGGGTCGGAAAAAGAACCGCCCTACCATGTACTCTTTTTTAAATATCTCAATATATTCTGCTATGATCTGAGATACCGATTTTAGTATTGAAAGCCGACATTTTCCTTTTTTATATCTCATATATATTTTGCTAATTAACGAGGATGGCTGCATTCGAGAGTTAAAGAAATAAACTTGTGGCATTGTATATATGTCTCATATGCCTACGGAAGCTATGCGAGTTCCAAGACCATTTCAGCCAAATATTGGTTTATGTTTAATGAGGATTATCTCAGTTAGTATATTATATATAATAATGCCTTATTATGTAGTACGGTTATAATGTATTATATTATTGAATAAAGGAGGTTAAGAAAAAAAAGTATCACAACCCGTACTTCTTGTTTTTTTTAAATGAGATAAAATACATATTCCCATTTCCCTCATACGTTTTTCTATAAAATGCAGTAGGATATTATTTTTGATTTGTTTAATAAGTATTTATCGATCATTGGAGATTTTTTTCCATAGAGTTCAATAATGTCCTGAATTTTTATGGTGGTAAAATATAATAAAATAGCAGGTAAAACTCCGACTAGAACAAAAAGTAACCTTATTTTAAAAATATCCTGAATTATGTACTTCAGGAACAAGTTTATTAATTAATTCGCATTTTTCCTCCATCAAGTAATAGTTTAAGTAAGGCACGAGGCAAAAATAGCCGGTTAGTAACTGAGCGGCCTTGCTGTGCTAATTCTTTCAATTAACGGGACGTTGTATGCTATCTTCATCGCTCCTCTATGATGCACCGTTACACCGATCCAATATCTTTTAAGCTTGATAAACATATTTAGTGATAAATCAAATAATAAACGGAAGAAGAGGATACATATTGATATCGAAAATAGTAGTAAAGCGAAGAATTTGAATTTAAGAAATAATTCAGAAGTCAAGTTTGTGGCACACACTTGCCGATGATTATAATAACTATTATTTCCCTCATAAATAGTCAAAATTAATACATTTCTTCCCCCCGATGGGTACCGCTGAGGACCACGTGCCAATTTCAATTATTCCCACTTGGTTGTTTACTCTTCCGCCCCTTCCAATATTCCTTCATCCTTTCACTATGTTGTAAAATCAATTTATTATTTTATTTTGATAGTATTATTATCCGGTTGTATTCCGGTCGGGTTCAGATCTTTTATTTTAACTACTATCCCACAGTGTCCTTTCATGCCTTGTAACAGATTGATATCATATTAATGGATGTATTGATATCATTTTTATATTGAAATCATATTTTATACCAAATTTCATTGGTCAGTGACGTAATGTCGAATAAGTGAGAAGCTTTATACATCTGGGAACACAACTGGATGAGAATGAAGTCATGGACTATGAAATCTGGGAGAGGGTTTACTCAGCTGGCTCAGATAGTTAACATGCCTTAAATAAAACGTTCCTCAACAAAATAGAAGTATCCAAGGACACAAAGTTGAAGGTATAAAAATCCACATTTCTCCCCATATTGACCAACTCTTCCGAATCTTGTACATTAACGACAGGCATAAAAGTAGGATAGGCGGGAAGACAAGGCGAGACCGATTCGCAACTCTGTCATTAGATCGAACCTTGGAGGAGAACCAGAAGGTACGCGGATAGGTAAGAGAGTATACGAGGCTAGGTTGACGGAAAAAGGTCCAGAGGAAGATCCTGACATATCTGGGAAGAAGGTATTAAGAAAAGCTTCGCGAAACGAAACCTGGAATGGAATAGAAGAAGATAAATGGTAGAAGACAGTTCAGTATGGCATGGGCTGTGCAGAAGGAAACATCACACTTCATGAGCTGTAAGAGGATGGACTATGATGATGATGATGATGACCATCAGTGATGTATTGATAATTAATTTGATTCGAATTTTACTTTCAATATTCAAAATTTTAATTTTATTTTTCAAAATTTCGATTTTTTTTTTTGTTGGGAGAAGAGGAAAATAAAGAAAAGAAAATTAAATTATCTGATATTACTATTATTTTGGAGGCGCTATCTCAAGAAACAGTTATATTAATCTGTACATTAAAACGTATTTTCGTTCAGAAGCTTAAGTTATGGATTGAAATATTTTTTAAACTAAAAATGTATGATTTGAATTGGTTTATGAAGTAAGAGAACTACTTTGATAATTAAATTGGTCTCATATCGCATCCTGAACTAGTGAGTGTACATTTTGCATTAAGGATTTCACAACAAAGGTACACACACAACTTTGGTATCGACCGACTATGTGTGATTTAATATAATAAAATTTTCATTAAGATGTATCATTTACCGATATGATTACTGGCGATAGTGTAAAGTGGTCGTAAGTTAGACGTTTTGACATCTTCAGACCAAGCATTCTAGTAGATTTATTTTCTTATTCCCATTGTATTGATCATAATTATTTTCTTTACAGAATTTCTGCTACCAAAATAATTATTTACACAATAAAATTAATGCAGTAAAGTCGTTGATGCATAAAAAATACAATAATAAAACAAGTCGTGTTTCAGCAGACGTCGTGAACAGAGAAAATAATAGAGGCAAAGTTGGGCCAACAGTAGCCAAAGATAAGAAGCTATCTCGAAAAAAGACGTGCGCAAGAAGCGACCAATTAGCTTGGATCATGTAGCGGAGGATCCTATCTCGTCACGTAGATAATGTTACACCACTATCTATTGGCTGGAAATGAATCAGTAACCGATGACGTCAATGGACCTTCACCGAATCAGCTTTGCACAAGCCCAATCTGGGTCGGAAGTGAGCATTTAACCTTTGTATTGTCAGTTGCAGTGGTATCATGACGTGGCTCCGTAGCGATACTTATTACTCAGTTCCTGGTTGGGTGGTAATCACTAGTAGTCGGTATCGAATTGTACCATGAGAGCTATGGTTTTTTACGATAGTAAAATTTTAAAAACAGTTCTCATCATTTGGAAGTAAGGTCATCTTGTGGAAATAACGTACTCCAAGTATTTGTTCCGAAAAAGGATGAGTCGACGGGAGAGTTCGGGAGGTTAAATCTTGTTAACATGATTGCAATAGTTTTCAATCGATATTAGGGTTATTTAATGTAAGAGGTATACCCGGGAATAAGAGGAAGGATTGCGTTGACTTGTCTTGCGGATTTCGGATTGTACTGTGATGGTGTCTGTCTGACGAATATATTATTCTCCGATATAGACTGGTTTTGCAAGTGGCTCGTGGAAGTGTGAAAGTTATGTATTCTGATTTGATGTGATTTAATCTAATTTCTAAAGTGAGTGCCAATCTTGTAAATTTAGCATATGATTATCCTTGTTTCTTTTCTTTGAATTTTTGGTGTTGTTTAACTGGGAAAAATGATCTTATGGTATATTTTACTTTACTGTCTACATTTTAAGGGAAAGATGACGGGTGGAAAAGTTCTTCTTATTTTTTTCGTTGAGGAGACACTGTATTTTTTTTTTTTTTATAATAGTCAATTAGGTCTAAATATCTTTGTACTGTAAATTTTGATTATTAGAGCTATATTTATACTTTTATAATATAATATCATCTTTCATATAGAACCTTTTTTATCAGATCACTGCAAGTTTTATTTGATCGTTACGAAGCAAACTTTTTGTAGCAGAAATGTTAATGTACAGCGCCTAGCTATTCAACTATAAAGTAGGTGCCCTTAATTGGGGGAAAACAATCCGCGGTCTCGGGCAAATCGACTTACTAGAAGAACCATTGCTCTAGAAAAATTACAATTTCTATCATTTACTAAAACCAATATCGTTTATGGGTTGTAAGGTTGCAGATAATACATTCATATTTTCAAATACATCGATTAATATGGCATTTCTAGTGAAATAATTACTTTACGGTAGAAGTAACAATATTATTGATTAGAAGATTATGTAAAATTGCTACAAAATTATGGAAATATAAGAAGTCAGAATAAGTAAATAAAAAAGGATTCATCCTTTTTTGGACCTAATATTTTGCGAACACCTCATTTTCAAATACTTTAAGAGGATGAGAACAGTTGGAAACTTTATATATTCTAACTTTTAAATTTCAACAGTAAAGGGGAGAGCTAAATAAATTCAACACCGCAAATAACTCCCTTATTGATATTATAATTAATTATAATAAAAGTTAATAAACACTGTCCACTAATTTTATACAAGAAAATAAAATAAATGAACAGTTATATAAATAAATATTGTGTTGAGTAGTGGATTTTTTTAACTGAACTAAGGAATATAACTAGCTTTCTACTGATATTATGTTATGAATGTACAAAAAAGAAAGACGAAGTTGGACTCGGAAGTAATTTTAAATGGCACATAATATTATAAAAAATGTATGTATTGAAATTACCGCGAATTCATCTTGAGAAGGAAGAGCCTGGAATAAACGTGGCCAGACATTAAGCGATGGAGGAAAAGTTTCCGCGGTGAAAGAACACGTAGATGGGAAGATAACTGACTCTTATCTGAGTGGTAAGCATTAAGTATCATTCTTACACAAGAACCTAAAAGAAAGATTTTATGTATCGCGAATCTTTATTCATGTACTGAAAACTAGAATTCTAATACCCACAACCAATGATATAGAGGAACAGTCTCTTATTTAAAATGCAGTATCGATGATGTTTAATTTCATACTTAAAAAAATAGTTTTAACTCAGAATAGTTCAACCAATTTAAAAAATAAGTCACTTCGAAATCCAACTTTCTCTTCTTGCAGTAAATGAAATGCACTATGTTGAAATAACGTATTATTGCATCAAAATCATTACAACTGACATCTTCACGATTTAATAAAAAAAAAAGTTATAAACGAGTTCCACAATATAAAGACTCTAGGATTCTTCAGCGAAAAGATTGAGAAACCGCTGCCCAAGAAGTATCATCAAGACTTATTAATTTATCAAGTGTTAAATTAATGTTTGTATTTAATCAGAATTTATTTATTTTATTCACTTTACATGTTTTTGTACATACTAATTGTATTAGTTAAATTTGTCAACGACAGATAGGAATACATACAAAAACCAGGCTTCTGCTTTGTACCACCAATCACTGTTTAAAAGGTTCCTCCTGCAGCCTACAATGCAATCCCGAATCCACAATAACATCTTTAAAGCAATCCTCCCATCTACGCCTCTGGTTACTTACCTATCCTAACCCCAATTAAAAATACTTGAATTATATTAACAGAATGCTTGCTCCGCAATTCCGCTTTGCGTATCTGTATATTACCCAGCCTATAAGAAGAGGTACCTACCTAACATAGGAAGAATAATCTGGTTGTAGAGAATGATCTAGCACAAATCTTCTCCCTGCACAACTTTTGTTCATTACATTCAAAAATATATTGTTATAATTGGAAAAACAGTATTAATAAAAAAAGTTGAAAATAAGTATTGATCCAAGGGATAACAGTCAAATATTTTTACAAATTTAACTGAAATAATTTTAATATAATGTATTAATTTATTTTATTTTGAATATTTTAAAGAATTGAAGACCAGGTTTGGGGCGCCAACTTTCTATCTAATTGGGGCTAGGGAGAGTCAAGGACTGGGAACATAATAATGCATGAGAAGTTTCCGTATTTCACACACCTCTAGCTATCAACTCATATAATTCCAAATCGGAGCAAAATATGAGAGACTGATGTATCCAGGACCGCAGGTTCATTTTATATTTTTAATGAATTTTTTTTTAAATATAGCTTTCGTAAGAATCTTTCCTGATGTAGCACCGTCATTTCTACACATGGCACACTACGCACAAAATTATCATATGTTATGAGAGTAAAAACCTTAAAATTTTATATTTTTAGCAATAACACAAGGGAACAACATTTTTGTTGCATGAAATATTTTGACTAATATTCTACTTCCTCGAGGTGCTGATTTAAGATCTGAAGTCAGTTTGTTTGTATCAGCTTTACTTTTGGGGTTATAATTATAAACTGTTTTTTAAGATGAAAATATTTTTTATTAAGAAAACTATTAAAAAAATTACCACTACATATCAAAAAATTTTCTTTTGTAAGATTTTCTGGCTTGATTCGGTTCACGGGGGCTGTTTTTAATGCTCCAACAATAGTCCGCCATCATGTGAGCATTCCAGTGACCTTGGTAACGTTCCTCCATAGTTCGAATGTCCTGATGGAACCGTTCCCCTTGTTCTTCACTCAGATCACCAAGATTTTCAGGGAAACGGTCCAAATGGCTGTGGAGGAAGTGTACTTTGATGCTCATATTACAACCAAGCTGCTGGAAGTGTAACAACATTAGTTCAATATGCTCCGCATAGCTTTCTTCCTTTTTGTTTCCCAGAAAATTTTGAGCAGTCCAAACGAATTCATTCCAGGCATTTTTTTCAATATCAGTCATGTAACTAATAAAGTTTTCATCCTTTATCAACCTTCTTATTTGGGGACCATCAAAAATTCCATTTTTAATTTTTTCTTGGCTCAAATTAAAGAACTTCTTAGAGATGTATTTATAGCAATCACCACCCTTGTTCAAAGCTTTGACAAATTGTTTCATGAGCCCTAGTTTGATATGCAAAGGTGGCAGTATTATTCGATCCGTGGGCACAAGGGGCTCATTTATTACATTCAGTTGTCCCGGAACCATAGATTGCCTGGAAGGCCAATCTTTTCTAATCCAGTGCTCAGACCTAGCTCTGCTGTCCCATAAACAAATAAAACATGGATATTTTGTATATCCACCTTGTTGTCCAAGAAGAAAATTCACCATTTTTAGATCAACACTTATCAACCACTTTTGTTCGTTGTATTTGATTCTATCCATTACAGAAGCTACAGTAGCATATTCTTCTTTGACTGTAGTTGAATGTGCAATCGGTATCGAACCCAGCTTATTGCCGTTATGCATAAGTACACATTTCAGGCTACGTTTAGAGGAGTCAATAAATAAACGCCATTCATTTGGATCATACTTCTGTACTCCCATTGCTTTCAATAAACCAGGAACATCTGAACAAAAAGCAAAGTCGTCATCTTTAGAAAAGAATGACAGCAATTCTGCCTCTCGGTTACGATAGTATGAAATTCTTGTTTCTGGGGTTAAAAGATTTCTTTGCTTTAATCGAGAAGCTAGAATCTCCGATGTCTTTTTAGAAAGACCAAGATCTCTGATTAATGCATTGAGGTCTTCCTGATTAAAGAGCTGGGGCTCAGAAGTAAAATCAGGGTAAGAATCACTTGTCCGACTTTCATCACTTGAAGAATAGTTTTGTTTTTCTATATCATGATCATTTTGTACAGATGAAGAAGCTTGGGGTACTGGTGCATCGCCAGAGAACAAGACTGGTCGAGTAACAGATAACAAGTTTGGATAAGACCATTTCGACCGGTTATTTTTATTAATTCCATTAATATCAATCACACAAAAATAACAATCATCTTGATGATTATTAGGTTCCCGCCAAATCATTGGTGTTTGATACTTAAAATGGGGTCTTTTCTTATTTGCCCATAATCTCAATGACTCAACACATGTTTTACATACCATATGAGGGATCCAGTACTTGTCACGGATGTCCAAAGCGAATCCAAAGTAATCAAAATATACCTGTGTTATAAACTCTGACACACTTAGCCTACAATTTTTGAATGTATATTCACCACAAATGTTACAGAAATAGTTTGGATCGTTTCTACAGATATTTCTTAACTTGGACATTGTTATTTAACACAAGAGCACAAACTTTTTCACTAAACAACTCAGTTGAATTGAAGTTTGAATGTGACTAGTACAAATATATGTCTATCAGCTGTTTGCCAAAAACAAAAGGTGCTGGAAAAAAACTGAGGCTAGATTTGTAATCACCAACCTCTAATTAGTAAACAACAGGCCTAAAACTCCATGCAACAAAAAATTAATAAAAATTTGTTCCCTTGTGTAATCTATGATAGATGTAAGATATTAAAAAATCTGTTTACTTAAATACTTTTCAAATATCACATTGACTAACTGTTCGGCACAGCAGTACCTAGGCCTCCCTGTCGAGTCTCCTCCACACCTCGTGATCCACCTTCTCCCATGTCTTTCTATCTTGCTCTAAGTCATCCATCTAACGCAGGCGTGTTCTTCCTCGTTTCCTCTTAAAATATCATAGCACAAGACCAAAATAAAGCAAATATTAATCCTAACAAAGCTATATAGTTACTGATCGTTCAGTAAGAAACTTACTATGATCTGAAACGTTTCTACCAAAGAGATGCGACATTTGTTATGACCAAAAAAAAAACATTCCAATACATGTTACATCAATGCAAGACGATGTCAGCATACCTAATTATGTCATACATACTTACTGGCAGAGGGACACTTGGCCTAAATGATATCATCTGTTAATCAAGAGAATTAGTTTTATTTTGAAGTTCATATTAATCACATTAATCCTTCATTAAAATATATTAACTTTTAATATTATCAATTTAACCTTGCAATAATTTAAATTAAGCTTTTATAGTTCAGTATATATGCATAAATAAAATGTACAATTAAATCAAGTAATAGCGTAGCCGTGTAGGGTCAGTTATTATTACATAAATGACGCAAAACAACGCAAAGGTTCCAAATTCCCTGGAACAAAGATAAGGATTTATTTCACAAGGAGGTATAAATAGATCATGCGGCAAAGATGTTTATGATAATCCGGAACCGTGAACCAGATGGCTCCAGCAGCGACCTATATGACGGCTCTCAAGTTCTGCCTCGGTCACCCTGACTCCATTCCTCTTGTTGTTTCAGGGACAACAGTCAACTGGAGCGGGTGGGCGTTCGCTCCGCCATGTCGTTCTTAGTTCTCCTTAGTCATCATCGGGCTAAGCTCTGCTATTTCTGGAAAAGAAGTGAGCAAATTAATTCCATGAAGGAGAAGGTAACAAGAAAGATCTATTGCAGTAAAAAAATATATCACATATTACTTACTGTATTTGTATATTGTACTGTTATGCACCACTTTTTTTATCGTAATCTTCCTTTTTTAACTTTTACATACATAACTTTTACATACTTGAAATCGTCCACAACACCAGATAATTAGAATTGTTAAATAAAAAAAACTATATATTAATCGTATATGTTTGAACACCGACTGTCAGATGTTACCAGCTGGTCAGATAAGATTGTTATCGTTTTCCTAAGTACGCTATTCGATCCTAAAAAAAGAAAAACAAAAATTGTTACTGTACGATAAGCTAATTGTTCAAAGTATTTGTGCTCTGTATTTGTTAGCAATAGAGGAGAGGATGTTGTAACTTAACTGTTATAGATGTAAATATTAAACAAGAGTGAGAGTATTTGAGTTGAGATGAATATTTTATTATTTTGGGATTGTGTTGCATTTTAATTTTAATTTTATATCTATTGAATCCTTGACAATTTTTCTGACTAAAAACCCCATAAAATTATTAAATTGAAACCAATAACACAAACATTTACAAACAAATTTCTATTTTTTCCCCTCACAGTTCTCTACCAACCAATTACTCCAACAACCTGAGAAAAATAAATCAAGGGAATGCAATCAATTTTACAAAATAAATCGACTTAGTTACATAATAAATACTTAATTTAAGGATTTTCTTCTGCTAGACACGAACAAAGCTGCCTTCTGAGTTAATGTTTCTTTTCCAGTACTTCTGAACTCAATCTTGTGTCTTTCAGTATTTGGCCATTCATGATAAATTGTCCTGAACTCCAGGAAGATCTTTGTACTTCAGTAAGTTGGGACAGCTACAAACATAATTCTGGTCATTTTGATTCTTTTTATGGAATTACGCAGTACTCTGTTGGCGTGTGTCCATAAGATACAACGAACTGTATTCAGAAGATTCATAATTTAAAGATACTCTATCATTGGATCACAAGTGGATTTTGAACCCGATTCCTATCATTCTATCAATCTATCAAGAAATAACAACGAGCCCAGCACTAATTGTTCAGCAGCCTCGTAACAAGACAAAAGATGAGTGGGAATAAAGCAGATGTAATTACCAAGAAGATACGGTGGCATGTCCAATCCTTTCTGTTCCCCAACAGCGGGGGCCTTTAGAGAACGAATGATCCTTTTCAAATCGGTCGTAAGGTACGTCATGGACCTGGTTTAGTGGAGATGAACCATGGTTAAGATGAATCGAAAGCGCACTATAGACCAACTCTTATAGGCTTGTTAGGGAATGCTATTTGAGGGAGATTAAATAATTTTACAAAGAATATAAATACAATACTTTTATTTCACTGATTTCCGAGCCATATTTAACAACTTTTTAAATGTTTATAAATAAAAATAAAAATGGTATTCCTAATGATGATAGTGATTTAATGGTGTATTATAGAATAACTAAGATAACCAACAAGTGTACGTAAATAGTAAGGATTCACATCAGCACGCGGATACAATGGTTAAGCAAGAGATAATGGATGTCCTTCCAGGGAGGTCAGTAGCCAGCGGGGTCACCCTCCAGGAATACTCCGCCTCGGCAATTACTACAAGAACAAGATGGCATTATAGTTAACATTGTCCCTTGGGATGTCATCCTATTGTATCAAGGCCCACACGATACAATATTTGCTAAAGGTTTTCTATTTAATTCATTTTAAACGAGTATATTAATTATTTTACAAAACAATTATTTTCTTTAAGATAAACTGAAAATATGGTTGTTTTTGATAATTTAATTGTAAGACTGATTAAAGTGAGAAGCAGCTCAACAATAGGGTAGCTCAATATAAGTGCCCTGAGCTATAAAAGTTTGAGTACCCAGGCTAGAGACCGGTTCTAGTAGATAAATTATTTATATTCTTAATTATTGAAATCTGATTTATAGGCTAACATGAGTGTGTATAGCGTCATGTAATGTCCACTTTAGATAAAAAAAGAAGATAATACATAGATTAGTATATTATATGTAGTATGAAATAACATAGGTATATCACAGCGATCAATTTTTTCAGGTCAAAGCGTAATTATTCAATAAAATCGCTATATTTCCATATATCAAATGAAAATGCAATAATAAGAGCAATTATGATATAAAATATAGTTCTCTTACTAAAAAGAGTGAAAGAAAAGAGTGAATACAAAAGAACGTAAGGTAAAAAATTCCTATAATGCAGGTATGTTTTTTAGTTCTTAGAACTTGTCTAAGGAAGTAATCAAGGAGATATTGCTGTTGGAAAGTAGGAAGAAGTCACTTACCAAATAACTTGGTATACCAGCCAGGTAACACCAGACGTGAGAGTACTTGGAAAACCCAAAAATAAATCTTATGAAACATCTTATGGGTTTCTTCAATACCATCCAGCAGGTTTATGTAAATTATAAATATAGAACATATACATATAATCAAAAATATACACAAGGAAGAAAATTGTTCGGGTGGAGGTAAAAAAAATCTCTTAAATAGGGAGAACTGCTTATTGGAAAGCCAACGTTTCGACCCACATTGCAGGTCTTCTTCACGGCTAGTAGTGAGGTCAGGTTGACAATAGACTGTGTTCTGTGATATGTATTACGAAGATAGTCCGCTATACGTATCACATTAATTTAAATGAAAAGTATCCTTAGTGATTTCGATAAGGCGTAGTAACCGGAAGAATACATCTATGGTATAACTATATCAATAACAATTTAATAACCCCAATATCTCATTATGATTCTTATGTAAGATTTCTTAACAAATTAAATAAGTGTTGTAGTTATTATCACTATGTCAATAATTTATAATTAATTACAATTATTCCTGCTTTGATCAGATCAAAGCTGTTGACAACCGCTCGTAACGTTCATTCAAAATATATTCCCCTCCCCATGGCTCTACAGCCCTTGAAGGGCCCTAGCCTCCACAACGCCTCTCCAGTCTTCCCTTTCAGCAGCTCGACCTCTCCAATGTCCGATTCCCATCCTCTGCAGATCGTTCTCCACATCACCCAGCCATCGCAGCCTAGGCCTTCCTCTTCTTATTTTTCCTCCTGGTTTGCCATATAATAGTTTCTTAGGGTACCTATCTTCTCCCATTCTTTCTATCTGCCCAAGCATTCTTATACGGGTTGATTTGACATAGGCGACTAGGCCTGGTTCATTGTATAGTTCCTGAAGTTTTTTCAAGAAACCATTCAAAATGAAAGAAACCCAAATCGGTCTTATTCAGAAGAGATCGGGTCTTAGCAGAAATTTGAAATATCATTGTTTTAGATACAACTTTCCCAGAATAGAAGAAGTTTACAGCAACAATGATATGTTGTTGTTTTCTTTCCATTGTAGTAATTGGAAGCTACAGACCCTGAGGTCATTAAGATGCCTAACTTACCAACCACGTAACTGTCGCAACCGAGTCATATTCACCATTATGGTTAGATAGGTTGGAACTCGGTAGTAAAAACCCGCCTTGTTTATTTTAACAGGAATGGGGTAGTAAGTTAATCCAAAACCAATTGTAGTGATAAATGATATTTAATTATAGCAACACACCACTTTTAGTAGTTACAGTGATAATGAGTCAACTTCAATGCAGTTTGTTCCTAAAAAAATTCCTCTAGATAGCACCAGCGTAGCACTGTGAATTGATAAGGCATTCCTCCCTGGAGTTTTACCTTATAAACTTAGAGCTTAACAAATAATATTGTCCCTTAATTTTGCAATACAGAATTCCTAGAGCACAGAGAACTCCTGAGCAATACACAGCTTGGAACGGTAAAGGCCGGAGTTGTCGAAATACTTCTGAGAACAATTCAGTGAGTGATGATATAACCTTCTACCTGGATCTATCCTGGACCTTCTACCTGGAGAAAAAACCGGTTTAGGTACACTGCATCGACCAATTATTGAATATAGAATTATCTAGGTTTATCTTGTGTAACAAAAGAATAAAACCTCCGATGAGGAATGCCCTCGATTGCATAACATATTCCGTGAGCACAATAAGTTAGAATTAAGACATTTTTATCTGATAGTCATTTAAGCTCTAACATAACTTTACATCAAGAGCTCATGCGTACATTGTACATACTTATCAATGTCAAAATCCCGTACGCAATTATTGTAGTTTTCTATTGTGGACAAAAAACTACAACAAACAAAAAAATATTTATTAACAAAAACAAAATAATAAATAGAAAGTTTAAAAAAAAAAAGTTAAAAAGATATTTAGAGAAAATATGAACAAATCGAATGTTTAAGAAAAAAAATAAAGTAAGTAAGTCAAAATATCAGTACGCATTTCCCATTTTTCTCCGAATCTAAGAACCAGAGAATTATTAATCGACTGGCACCTAAGTAACAGGTCGCCACTGGATGATCTTAGAGTTTCGTCATTCTTAAATGTCTTGAGTATTTTTATAAGAATATTGCAACTCATTTCCAATTGGCTGCTGATTAGAGACATAATACACCTAGAACCCGACGATTTCCTTAAAAAGTCTACATAAATACATTTAGTTTAATGTTTTAAATAACAACATTCTTTAGCGACCAAGAAACTACCCCCTATAAAAAGAGACATTCAAACTACCCCCTCCAAACAACTAAAAAAAACATTGGATATGGTACGTCAGTTATGTATTTCAACAGAGTTTACTTTTTAAAAGATTTATTTCTAAAGAACACATTACATAGAACAATACGGGCATAGTGACAGACAGGAACTTAGACTCGACTTAAACTAGGACATGACTTAGGCATGACTGCAAATCGACTGCTCTAGTGTATTTTGGAAGGCTTTATATACCCGCTAAAAGATAAATAACTTAATAATAATAAGGACAGAGTACAACATGGTAAGGCTATACTTCATAACTCTAACTTAAAAATAAACAAATTAATAACAATAAGAACATGATAAGGCTATAATTCTAAACTTATAATCCTATATATCTCATCATAACTGTGGTGTGGTTATAATAACATTAATATTACATGATTAGATTACATAAATAATAATAATCATTATTAGTAATAATAGAGGAGAAGAAGAACAATAGGTATTATAAGAATACACAAAATACTTTGGATATAAGTATATGTAATTGTGAATTATAAAGCATTTCGTGACGATTTGCAGCAGTTTTTCCTCTGGAAGCACCTGTACGTTGTCATTACCTACATCTAACAGGTGACCTTTCTTTTCTCCATTAATGAGTTTAAATATTAAGAATAAAGAATAACGGTTTGATTGACTTCTACAATATTAGTTATTATAAATGAAGGACTTCCTTACTAAGAGCATCGTTGGCGCCTTCAACATACCTATCGTAATAATACTGAAAGTCAGAAGGACTTTCCTAAATGATCCGAGAATAAGACCTTTATCCTAGCGAAGAAGAAAAAAAACAAAAAAACAAAAGAGCATCAATATGGTAAAGGTTGTCAGAGAGGCCAAGTTAATTTATGCAAAATACAAACTCTAAGATGATCCCGCTAAAGTTCAAGGATACCGCCATTGTTACCAAAGCCATCTTAGCCATAGTTCTTTACCACGAACAAGCGTTAACTATCACTTCCCAGGAATGCAATTCAACCCGAAGATTATTGTTATTGTAATCATTCATTTCTATCCTGATGATTGAGGTAATGATATGTTATTTCGTAGTAAACTCATAAGTTTATATTACACAGGAATTCACTCCTTCCTGATAGAAAAAACCCCAAGCAGATATAAATTTGTAACCTAACCTAAATTTGTTAAATTGGGTTGTTGTAGTAAATTTATTAACAAGTATCATTTAATAAATTTTCATTTGTATGTTTTCGATAAATAAAAAAAGTTAAAATCTATGGTGAGAAATGTTCCTTCTTTTTAGGTCTCAAGTTATTTAGCTTGCACATTTTGTGCCAAACCTAATTCCATAGCAAAAAAAAATAAACTCCATAAAATTATAATTCTTCCACTTTGTTGATTAATAGTTTTGTATGAGAAGGAAAATTGGTCTTTAACATTGATAATTGATCAGCATCTTATTTTTTTATGTCGTCCTAATAATGTCCATAGCATTATGATTCGATATTTCCCTATTCTTAATTGTTGTGAATTATATATATATTGTAAAAAACCTAAAATATATTCATCGGATAAATGATAAGTTCAGTTTACTGCCATAGTTATAATATAGCGAATATAATAGTGTTTCTAATGTATTAATTAAGGGAAGACTTCAGAATAAGTATACTTTATTATATACCATGGGAAACGTCCTTGCCCGAGGGTCCTTTGGATCCGCCCCGGAATGACCACCTGGAACAGAAGACAATTATCCTGACCAATGAGTTAATAATTATCCTCACCGAATCCTGATCCTGCCTTCCTGGACCGCCTTGAGGACTGTCCTTCCAGGGCGTGGTCCTTCAGGGTCACAACGGGACATTGCAGGAACACTTCCACCTCTACCTCTGTAGCTCAGTTTAGTTCCTTCCTCATATGTTATAATTAAGTACTCAGTCATCTAAATACACAAAGGTATAAATTTCCTGATAGTCCAATTTCAAAAATATTTGATGTTTCTTTCCCTATATTGGTGCAAGTATTTTCTTTTAAATTAGCATCATGAATCTTCTGGCAGATTTAGCAATTCGAGTTATCGAATAACTAAACAAAAGTAAAAAGTTTTCCTTATGTCTTAGGGAATTAGAATTTTGTTTAAAATTACAACATTAGTTCTTGAGAATAGTAAATCAAAAGGATTATTAATGGGCTATTTAAGGTTAAGCCGAAGAGTATTCATAGAATACGGGATGTGTACAATCCCCCAGTTCTTTCTGCCACCACTGCCAGTAAGTTGGTTTCCTTTTCTAGGCTTTCGATGCCCACATTCTTATGAGTATCTGGGCATCTGAGCCTTCTGGCAGCGATGACAATATTCTATACTCTTTGGGTTGTAATGCACTGTGACCCACGCTGCCGTGCCTATACTATTGGCACTTCCAGTCTCTCGGAATCAAACTGAGCATGGAAGCAAGGCTCTGAGAAATGCCAACCACCTCTTCGGTATTAACTTGCCGATAATCTTGGTTGCTCATTCTCACTATTATATAGCGAACTTCGGGTTCAAGTAATAATACAACTGCTTTAAAATAGACAAAAGAAGAGAAAAATTTTTAAAAAATAATATATGTGACTAAATTCGTTTTATTTTGTTTTTATACAATATTCCTTGCAATAAAATAATTCTGTTTATAAGGAAAATAATTCATCATAATTCAAGGTCGATTACAAAGATGGTCTATCATTGAAAATAATAGACGGAAATGGTAGCCATTTCTGCCTCATTAAATTCTAATGAACAAATCGATACAATCAATCGGCAATCGCCAAAATTACAATCGACTTGATTAACTGACACGGTAGTATACCACGTGACCAATAGCAAGGTCCCTATTGGTCGAAACCCCTCCTTACCAGCGTATTCTTTTTTCATTCCATTGGTTGATCCCCTTCAGGGCCAGTATTCATGGCTGAATGCTGTCTGCAATTTAACTCCTATAATGCCTGCTGCATATGTAGGCAGGACAATTATAAGGAAATATATTTGAGAAATTGACTTAATGCCCGCGATAATTCCATGTTTCAAATACCATGGAATAAAATGACTTGATTTAGAGAGCAGATTTGTCTTCAAGTTCAGGAATAATGTTTTTTCTATTTGTTTTCTATTTGTAATAAATATTAAAGAATGTGAATATTCTACTATTAAAAACATTTTGAAATGCATTATTTTCTTTAATTGTAACTTCAGGTTGTATATATCAGGTTGTAATAAGATGGAATTTTATTCCTCATATGTCTTTCTCCTTATTTTCATGGTGTTTCTTTTCTAACTAGTACTAAGCGAGTATTTTAATGGTTATTTTGGGCGGATAGAGCTGTGTAGAGCTCAGCTCAGGCCTAACACTGTATCTCACATTGGAATACAGGCAGAAGAAGAAGTTAGTTTGGTATTACTTTAAACTTTTAATTTGAAATATATGTCGATTATTCATTTCATTATTTGTACATATATAGTTTTTCTTCCCTATATTTTATCCTGATTTTGTCGTAACTTTTAGCGATTCACGACTCATCCAGGAAGAAATGTTAATGTTACAGTTATTATTTCAATAATAATACAGAAAATGTATTATTTTCTGATTCATGACCTGTGTACTTTGACGGATCCAAAGATTTTTTGAGGACACATCTCTCCCAAAGAAAATAGCTCCACCATTGTCCTTGGTCAGAGCCAATGCCTCACAGTCATACATTACTGTCCCCCTAATTATAGATTTATACAACCTAGCTTTCCTGAAAAGACTTTGGTACGGGAGAGCTTTTTTCAGGGCATAGAAACACCTGGTTCCTGCTACCATTCTACCCTTAATTTCAACTTCTAACTTCCTGCTCTCCGTCACTACTCTTCCCAGGTACTTGAATGTACAACACTTGTGGAACGTATTTTCACCCAAATCAACATTTCTTCTTTCCCTGGTCTGTCTACTGTTTTCCATATCTAGTCTTTTCAATATTTTTTCTGAGTACCAAATATAGTGCTGCTTGCTCTCTCTTATTTCTTCTGCAGCTCTGGCCAATGCCGTTTTGGTTCTTCCTGTGATCGTCACCAAAAGCATTGAGTGATCCTGTAAATGATGCAATGCGGATTTATCCTTATACCTTTAATGGGAACCTAAAGGGTTTAATATTACCGAAGATGATGGGTGGTCTTAAGCCACTGTTGACCTGAAATCTATTTGAGATGCCTACTCTAGTTTCAACCTTGAAACATGCCTTCCAGGGCCATCTTCGTCAACATATTAGCACGCTAGTGACTGTAGTGTCTCCAATAGTCTTCCTCTGTCCTCACTATCGTACGTCAGTTTCAGTTTTTAGTCAGTTTCATTTAAACATCCCAATCATTCCACAGCACAAGGGATATGTAGTAGGTATCAAGTTTTCTCAGACAACCTAGCGCCTCGTTGAGTTTTCAGGTAAGAATAAACCTATTCTATACATTACATTTATCAAAAATGTAATATAAAAAAATATTAATTAACATTTTTTTACTTCCTGAAAGTTTTTTACAAAAACTTTGAATTTTTATGAATTATGAATTTCATAAACGTAGAGTTTTGCATTTGTTATTTGATGTGAATATATTCGTTTGTTAAAAAAAAAATTGAAAGATTAGAGTGGAGTGAGCAAGAAAGAACAATGAGATTTTTTTTTATTACATCAGTGGTTCCTACATAACTAGTTAGTTTCGTTCTAGTTAGAAACTGTGTTGCCAAAAAAATACGAATCTTGGGCGAGCTTTTACATCATGATAAATGGTTAATAAAATTAAACGATCTGCTTAATTATTAAATAAATTTAGCACAATTATAAATATAATAGAAATAATAAATAAATAAATGATTGGTTAGTTAGAGTGTACGAGTAGTGTTGGTTCAAGCGTGGCCTATCTAACCAGTTGCCAAACCACTATTGCACCATACGCGAGCTAACGCCTTTATGAAATCGAAGTTTTAGCAATTTATCGACTTCCGTCATACAACAGCTATCGAGCAGATATTTATATCGATATGAATATCTAAATATCCTCTTCAAATTTGGTGTTTAGATGTACTGTGATTTGATTTCAGCTGATGGTTTATCATTCAGAATTCTCTACTTAATATTCTGTTAACAAAAAGTCTTTTTCGCAGGAAAATATTTTTACTTCGAACCTTAGGTAATGTAATAGTGATGTATATTGTCATTTTACGGACTTTTGACCTTGGAAAAGCCGCTTTAGCTAAGAGTGGAAACTTGTTTTTCTATTCCTCTAGCCTTCATCACTTCTAAGGTACCGGTTCTTATTCAATAACTATAAAGACGATGGCATTTCATTCTTTTTATTTTTTTTTTAGTTCTGGTTTCTTAACAAGTTTGTCTTAATATATATACGAATCGATTGTGGATAAGTCAGATTGTCCCCTCCTAATTATAACCTAAGTATATACCAAAGCAAGGATAATGAATATTACCTATACAAGAATAACTGATTTGTGTATTATCTTATAATTTACATATACATACTCCAGACAGATATTTGCCTGTGTCATACGACATATCCGAGGACATATATTACTTGCAGGAGAACAGACAGCCTGAAGGGATTCACCCAACTCAAGCTGCCCATATCAGTCCCATTGGAGCCGATTCGCCAATCTGTTGGGTTCAAGGACAATAACAAATCGGTTAAGATCCATGAGTTTTGGCTATTTGGGCTTGATTGCAAACGGGGACTTATATTACGTTCTCCGAAGCAGACCCTCCTCGTACCAAAGTATTAATATTGTTTTAATAAATACTCGGTTAATTAATAACTAAATAATAGTATTTTCATTCTTTATAAATATAATAAGAATGTAGAATCCTTTATAAATAAGACAGTAGAATCACCAGTTAATAAAATTTCATTAAAAAAACAACAAAATGGAATCTACTATCTATTTTATTGGTACCATCTTTCTATCGCCTATGGATATTTTCGGCTTCCTGAATTATCAGTTAGAGAATTTCAGATTCCTTCGCTCCTTATCCAGTTCCTTTGTTACCTCCTTCTAATTCTTCCTATTTTATTTTTTGTTATTAATTTGCCCCACTATAAAGAATCATCAATTTCTTAAATCCTTTCATTTTATTGTTTTGGTTTGTTTTGGGGCCTAAATATTATTCAATATTCAAGATTCAACGATAACTGGCCAATGTTTATACGAACTTTTTTGTTGAACGTAATCAAGGATATGTTTAAAGAAAATGGTACTGATAAAACTTCAAAGGGTTGATTTTATGTTTTCTATTTTTGGAGGAAGTGGAGAAGAGAGCATCCTGTTTACGTTTCTATAAATAATTTTCTTCAATAATATTAACCGTGTAATGCAGACTTGTGTAAAGCTACTGCAATGACCTAACTTCTTCCTTGAGGACTAATATCAGCAGCTTCCTCAACAAGGAATCGCGATACATCCTTCTTTCTTATATAAGGATAAAATGATATTTGATGCTTACAACTCGGATAAGAGACAGTAATATTCCCATCTAAGCGTTCTTTCACCGCGGAAACATTTCTGCCATCGCTTAATGTTCTCAAGCTCTTCCGGTTCATATTTATTTAGCAATGGTAAGCAATATTTGCTCAATACTAGTTAATTTCTTGTATAATAATAAGAACGAAGATAAAAATTCATACTTTAATGGTTTTTACCATTCTTTTTATTACCGCGATTTTGCATGATCAATTTTACTGTTGAAGTTAAAATCGAGAAATATTCATTTACTACTTACAGAATGGGCGCCAGACATAAAACATTCATGACCATTTACACGAACTTGATTTACCTTTACTTTACTGTTATGTGCCCCCGATTTTATTCCATTACCGTAAATATAACATACTTTAAGTAGATGATAAACCACTTTGCGCACACTAAACACATGTTGTGGGACAAGAAAATAGTGAAAAACACTAAAAACATATATACAAAAGTATGGTATAGAGAGTAATACGAACACAGAAAGTAACAGCGGAAGTCTAGGATATATCAGAAAATAATATGAATAAAATAGTGGCAACCGAAATGGACTTCCTCGAAAGAAGTTGCAAATTATCAAAACTAGACAACATTAGAAAAACGCTAACAGACGTGAATCGGCCAATAAATAAAATAAGGCTTTGTTTGGGCATGTAAAGAGAATGCAAGACGACGGATAGGCCAGCAGCATGGATATCAGCAGAACACAGGAAGAAAGGACGACAAAGTAGGAGTTGGAGAGACAATGGAGTGGAGGCAATGACCGCCAGAAATTTAAAATAAGAATTTTATTGTTATATGATATAATTTTTAAAATATTTTATTTGAAAAGAAAAGATATTGTTGCGGGCGCGGGAATTGGCGATTCCTAGAAGAGAACAAAGCCCCCTTGTCGGCAGAGATGAAAGAGGCCTTTCCGGAAACTTCGCGATCCGTCGCGTATGATCTAGATCTGTCATTCTGTATATAAACAGCATCTCAGCGCGAGTAGGGAGAGAGTGTTAAAGCACACGGTACGGTTAACATCGGAAACAGTGATAAGTGATAAGCCAGTGTAATAAGTCAGTGACAGTTTGTGAGTGTAATTGTGTGACAGTTTGTTATATTCAGAGATTCTTACGGTCGGTGGACTTTAATTAGTGAACTGTAAGTGTTAATTAGTAGTAATTAATTAGTTAAGTAGCAGTTGTAATTTTATGTGCTTTGTACAAACTTATGTAAATAGTTAAGCTATTTAGTAATAATAATATCTTATATTATTGTAATAATTAAATAGAAGTTAGGCCTAGATTATAAACATCTAAAATATTGTTATTGTAAATTTATTGCAGTTAATAATCTATTTGTTAGTAATTTCCTTGTTTAGTTTCTTTGTTAGTAATTGTTAATAGTTTAATTGTATTCTTTTATCACTTTTGTAAATAAATATTAGTATCTTTAATTAAGGAATTGTTTAATTCATTTTAATACCCAGTAGCCCGTAACAATATGATGAGGACCGGGACTCGCACTCGGGTCTCCTACTTCTCCGTTGTTATGACAGAAAAGAGTGGAAGGAGATGCAACGACAGCTGTAAATGTCAATTTATATTTATTTTAATACTTTTTTTATTATTTAAGAGAGTTTATGTCACGGCATAAGAAAATCAATTTCAATAAAAAAATTCTGCATACTGACTTAAAAATACCAACGGTTGAGAACACAAAGGTACGAACATACTACAAAAGCATTCAAGAAAAACTACACGGACATCCAAACCCATTAATAGAACAAATTGAAACGACTCTTATGCCTGAGAATACTAAGAGGAGATTAAAAAGAATGTGGATCAGGGATCTACTGTTATAGGAAATTAAATCAAGCCACGAGAGACGCTGGGTAGTTTTCTTCTTCATGTCAAGCTTCTCATGCCATTATGTTTTATTTTACCGTCAGCTAATCTGCTGATTGTCAATTTTTGTATTAGAAAGGTGTGGATACAAATATAAATTGAAAAAAAAAATTGTAAATACATTTTATACCGAAAACTCTTTTTTACAAAAAATCATAGAATCTTTGTGTACACAGTAATATATATTTTCTCCTTTGTTAGCCAGGCTCTAATGAACATTCTAATCACGTTTATTCTTCCAACCGATTCTTATCAACGTGATCCAACGTTCTTAGCATTACATAGTTCCAGCTTATTGTTTTGTATTCCTCTCATCTTTCTGGATTCCTCTGATGAAGAAGAGCAATAACAAGAGAGAGATCCTTGAGACGACCGTTGGCTAAGATGTCGTGACTCGTGAGAGGTCCCGGTCACTCTCGTCCAGGGAGGAAAGGACAAGGCCGAATATGATCCTGGGCTTCTTCCGTTTGTCAATGGCCGACGTGCAACACCATGAGATAATATAATAGATTCTTATCTTCTGCGTGCCAACCTTTAGGTGTACTTCCTCGTCCAGTCTCACTTCTATTTTGTTTTCCAATAGCCGCCTTTAAAGTTCTCACGTGTTTGATGTATTTGCACCATGGCCTGATTCTTACTAAAATCAGCATCATAAAATATATTTAAAAGCTAATCATGAGTAACAATTTTCTAAACATTTATTATATCGAAGGTAATTATGGTTTTATCTGAACCTCTTTTTTATTATTTTCACATTAAATTTACCAATATATGATATATCTCTTTTATAACCGCTCCATCACCACTTAGAACTCAATCCCATCTAATTATCCGGGATATTTCTTACTTATGCTGTCCTCTAAGCAAATTATTGGCTTCTATGAATCAGAAGAAAATAATGGCTATTCTATTCCATCGAACGCGAATAATTATTTAGCATAAGAAATCAGTAAAAACTTAAGCATAAAATATTTCCATATTTAAATAAAAATCGAAACTGTCAAACAAATGAAAAATGTGTGTCAGCTCCGACACGCGACTTGAGTTTACCCCTTTCCGTTTCTAATGAATTTTAAATGTGTTCTTACCAATTAAGCGCGCTCTACTGATACTTATCATCGCGTATTCTTGGTTTTTAATTTGTAAATTATTTAAAATTAATGTGAACTATTTTAATTAAAATTATCAATATATATACTTTATTAATCGTGCCAACGTTTTGGCCTACATTGTAGGCCATCTTCAGGGCAAACAGTGGGTGCGGTGACTTGTTACAATACTAAAACTGAACTCACACAGATGTATATTCACGGTTGCAAAATACATCCCAAGAAAGGTTATCCTACCCAATGCTTTAAATGTTAGGAATTTGAAAATTAAAATGTTAAGATGCAGCGGTTCACTTTTCTGTTCGCGACTATGCGAACTCAAACAGAATGCTCAAATTGCGAGGGAGCGCAAGTAGCTTCTTATAGAAAATGCCTCCATAGAAAAAAAATAAAAGAAATAGTGATTAAAAGGATGGAATGATGGAAGGATCTAAGCAGATCGGTATTAACCAAACATACCCAAACTAATGACTAACAGCATGATAGTTAACCCAGGTGTAGAATACGCATCTCTTCTGGCAACCGAACCACAACCGATTTCTTCCCTGTCTTTACATTTTTGAATTGGGCCCCATCTTCTGAGTCCGGTAGAGGTGTATTTAAGCTTAGCATGATCACTGCCTTTCCACTTCCTAATACACCAATCCCCTGTCCTAATAGCACTACACACTACACACTGCACACTGTACACAATTAATTACTCACTGCACCGCCTAGCTAGATAGCTAGTCAATTTCCTACTCTTATCAGAGCTACGCTGCCCTGTCGTCTGTTGAGGTTGCATCCAAGTGATATGAACGGACCACAGCTTAAAGCGGAATCTAAATAAAAGTAGTAATAGCGTTTTTTTTGGGGGTTTTTTCTCATCCTCCAAAATTTTATTAGTGTTTGTAGTAATAGTGTTTGCTTGGATAGATGACCATAGATAACACACGAATCTCTCCCTGATTAGATTAGTCCCGGAATTTAACTTTTACTTTTTATCTATTATGTAAAACAAATAATCCAAGCTTATCGAGAAGGGAACGTAACGGGCCTTTTTTAGTTAAAACTCCATTTTACTCCTCATAAAATTTTCATACCGCGGGCTAAATATCAAAATCGTTTCTTAAGAAGTAAAATCCAATAAATTTTATTTTTTGTATATTCAAAATAATTCCTACTCCTATAATAATCTTTATTCTTATGGAGGTTCGTTTATTTAACAAGTTGTAAAAAACTAACAAGTCTACCAAAATAAATAATCAAGAACCATCAAATTACACAAATATTACAAAGGTGTCATTGTGTGAAAAGGGTTATTTAATTTAAAATGTTATTGTTTTCGAAATAGTTCATTTTTTTCTTTGTATAAATTAACCTAAGCTAAGTTAGGTTGTTCATGCGGCTTGTTCACGGCACGCCGTAAAATGTATCTAGAAGGCGGGGATCAGGAAATTTCAGGTGGAGGACCTGACAACCCCGCAACCAAGCTGAGTTGTTCCAGACACTTTTGCGAAATGAGGTATGGCGAGTAAGACGGTGGCTACCCATACCGAAGAATGGAGAGCAGGTGAGAAGAAGGCCTATTAAGAACCGTGAACAATGCAGTCTCGCATCTAAAAATGTAATTTTGTTTCATTTGTAATAATATAAATTGTAAATCAGATCAATAAAAAATATGCAGTTTAATGTTCTAAAATTCACGATTTTTCATACAGTCCATCTCTTTTATACAAACCAGCGAACGAAATTAAATGTTAAGATCCCCATATTAAAGGGATACCCTTACTTTGAACAGTCATCAAAATAAAGTACTTAGAAAAGTACATATATGAGCAAACCCCCAGTTTCTTTCAGTGCTTCCCCTACTCTCTAAACTTTTCATAAATGAAATAAGTATACATTTATATAAAAGTTACAACCTGCTGATTTTAATATAAGAGTACTAAATATACTATAAGTACTTTTTTCTCCAAAGAAATATTGGTATATTCTATGAGATATTGTTTACCAAAAATATTCTGCTTATTAGAATAAAACAAATGTTTCTCTGAACTTTGCAAATACAAGCATAAGCATTTATCCTTGGGGATAGGTTCAGATGTCACATTGCCATTTATAGATAAGACAGCTAGAAAGTACCCAGGGTTCCGTTGTAGATAATATTCTAGCGGTGTGATAGCTTAATTAAATATTCTTCAATAAAGATGATATTTCATAAAAATTTCTATTAACAGGTAATTAAATAAATAGAGGTGAATAAAAGTTCATCGACCTTCATTATTATTCATTATTTAAAATGTTAGCAAGTTGGATAGGAACTAAGGGAATAATGTCCAATCACAGTTCCTTTTTGAAAATAATCAGCCAAAACAAAGTCTTAAAACTTACTATTAAAAACTAAGTATAAATAGATATTATTATGCTCAGTTATCTTCTCAAACAGTTTCATTTCGGAAAGCAAGCAATTTTTTTTAGCAAGCAAGTTTAGCTAAAATTAAGTATGATGCCTCAAAGGGTATTTACGATTATGATAATGATAAGCAAGCGATTACATTGAATAGGTGAGGATTAAAAAAAAGTTTAGCTACAATTTAGACATTTTGGAAAAAAATCTGGTTGAAAATTGGCTTGCATATATAGCCATTGAGCTCAAAAACTACAATACTATTCAAACTTCTTCATCAAACTCAAGGGTCGGTATGCATTTACATAAAAAACTCAGTGTACAAGTATCCAAAAAACCATTTGCAGTTTCCAAGCCCAGAGAATTTTAGTATGAAGTCTTCATGCCAGTGTACGACAAAAAATATGTCAATAGAACCTAAATTTATATGACTATGATTAATATAAATAAGGCGAAGTGGTTACATATGAACTGTCTTCAAGGAGTACATCATTCAATTAGAACCAATCAATCAATAAATCAGATCCGTTTTAGGACGAAAAAACAGTAAAAAGAAAGGAAACTAGTAGAAAACAATTATTTGTTAATGTTTCAAATGTTTGTCCTTCTTTTCACGCGGCAATGAAAATATTATAAATGCAAAGTTATCGATTTTTAGATTTCTTGTTAAATATCAATTATGGCCAGGATCCCTGAATCCTGTTTTCCTTGTTTGGGCGTGACGTCATGGAACTCAAAATCAGCCACTGGTTTATAGCTCAAAAGTCTTGAGGTGTTCAAATCGTAAAAATACATTTTAATCATTCTAAATATATTGTATTAAGCATTATAATTATTGTGGTATGAAGATTATTTTTTCACTTTAATTTTCTTGAGAACAAAATCTTGGTATGTAATTTATGCTCAATTTCTTTAACATAGAATCCTCTAAAATCAGAAATGGGCCGCCGTTTCAGGCTACTTTAACACTTACTAGACACACGCTCGAAGCTCCCAGTTAATTACAAAAGACTCATGACTATTATAAGACCTATTTGGATTTAAGGAGAAGAGCGACTCAACAAAGCCACCGAATTCTTATCATGCCCAATCCCTACAATCCAAAATCCTCAATACTCCTTACTTTGTTACGACTAAAATAATCCATAATGTCCCATTTGTTACTGATATGACGTACTTCAAACCTAGCTACTTCTTTAATTCTCTGTAATCCCACGTGGCAACTGAAAAGAAGAAGGCCTCGTGACCTTCTAAGTTGAAATTTTTATTTGACTAATAGTGGGTAGTTTCTCTACTTGCCTTTTTTCATGCCATTAGGTTTGATTGATTATATTCACTTGTTTTATTGTTATAATATAATTTTAAATTTCAAAAAATTATTAAGAAAAAAATATATATAATTTCAGTTCATTTCTTCAAAACGCAAAAAAAATAACTGACCCTATCGATCGTATCTGAAAGTGCAGTACCTCTTGGTTTACATTGCAAATCATTGATAATGATTCAATAGTTCACGAAACTCTAATCTTTAGTTCATCAAAAACCTCATTTTTAACAGCTACTGTTTTAATTCTCTCCGATTCAATAAGAGACTTATTTTGTTTTTTATCTGATCAGTAAGTGCTCCAAATTAACAGGCACGTGTTCTGTGTTCGGACGGGTAAGCTGCAAGGGTTACTTCATGCTCTGGAATTCGTGAGTCAGAGGTGTAAGGTTTGATCAACCGATCAAAGAACAAAGACAAAATATAAAGAAAAGGAGGTTGCGAGTTTGGAAGAGTTAAGGAATGTAGTTGCGATGTAAAATTTCTTTTTAATAACTTTGAAGAAAAGTAAATTATTTGGTTTGAGTGTCTTATGGTCAGATAACGAGCTATATTGCCTAGAAAAATCAGTACCTTCGCCATCGAAAATTCAGATTTCCTCGGCTAATAGAGGAAGATAAAATCCTTTTCTTCAGAGAAATTCATGAGATCCGGACAGAGGGAAGCGTTTACATTTGAAAGGAGTTGACCGTCATCCGAGAATGAAAAAATGAAAAAGAAGTCCAGGACTTGAACGGATAGATTACACTAGAAGAATTTCTGACAGCAGTGCTATATATATGAAACAGCACCTAGCGAATAACTGTGCAATCAAAAGTAAAAGGAATTTTCTCCTATTTTTTAAAACTAAAAATATAGCTTCTAATGTCAACTGCATTGGTAAATAACAAACACATAATTTGGGGGGAAAACCTGGTATTTAAGTGTGATCTCAGACAAATAACCACCCAGCATAACTGATTGCTTAGAGACAGTACAGTCTCTGCCTTGTAGTGTTATAGTTTATTTATAAATATTCTCAAAAATTTGATTAACAACTGTTAGAGGTTTTAGGTACTAATTACATATGTAGTATACTTAAATAAATGACAAGGGAGCGTAGTAGTAACAGTATGTAGAGCGTTGAGTTAGGTCGAATCCAGCTTTGGCAGATAAATTATTTAATCTTGTAACAGCCATAGAACATATAGGATCCACAGACCCTTCTGTGGCTCACACAGCGTCTATAAAGTGGGAACAAATAATTTGGGGAAAAACCTAGAAGTCAAGTGTGTGATTTCGGTGATTTAAATCACCTCCCTGTACAAACGTTAGCTTAAAACAGAATTGTTACAGTTTATTTGTCTTTTTTGTTTTTAAATATTCTCAGAAATTTGATTGTTAGAGATTCTACCATGACCACAATAATATACCAAACAACTGCCTACGTAATAGCTACTTTATATTATTCTGCCCTTTAGAACTTAAAGCTTTTTTTGCTAACTCTGAAGATGGTTACGCGATACGCTCCAGCGGTATTTAGATACAAAATATATTTTATTTAGAGGTCCCAGCTTAATAAATCGGACGGCGCGTAGCGCGCACTCTGACCCCAGCTATGATAGGTATGACGGGACACGGGGAATTCGGAGGAGGAGGACTCGGATTAGAAAGTGAGCGGGAGGAAGGGATGGGACCAGGAGCCGAAATGCCAAGGACTCCAAAAGGTCGGCCGCCTCTCCGGCGATTTGCGACACCCTGAGGAACTACAAGAGGATGGTCTTAGCTACACCTGCCAAAGGGCACTGTGTGCGACTGATGTAAGAACAAGGAGGAAAGAAGACAACAAGTTAATTAAATGTGGCCGATGTGGCTAGACTGTTTCCTCAGAAAACAATTGAAAATTAACAAAAATTAAAGAAGCAGTTTTCTTTTTCTCTATACAATAAAATAAATTTCTTCTCAATTATCATGAAGTTTTCACATGAAGCTTTTTGTTTTAATTGTTGGTATAAAAACCTTTTTCTACGCATTTTATATTATTCAAGTCATTTAATTATTTGATGTTTCTGACATTTCGATTTATGCGTCAATTTGTTAGTATCTTGTGAGAATGAACGTGTTTCACAGATTTAATGCTGGTTATTAATTAATAAGTATAATATTTACCATATATAATATGTATTTATATACAGGAAATTTTTTAAAAAACCCCCAGTTCTATGATGATAAAATACAATACGCCTAATATAACTACAGAAGTACAAACGATGTCCTTTTATGCAACACCTGAAAATCCTGCGTGGATGGTTAATCGGATAGACAATCGCTTTCAACTAGCAAGGGGATGAAATATGCAATAACATGGAGATCCTTTCTCTGGCCATAAGTTTGCACAACATATCTTTCACATCCGTGTTTGGGGAAAAAACAATCGAAGATCTATAACTCACACTTTATGCCTGACGTAATGCGAAGATTGGCGTTAAAGTAGTTATAGATCACAGACCGTAAAATGCATTGATGTTTATACATCGATACGCTGCTATAATAATCAATCGATATTTTCTCAGGGAAGAGAAAATATCAGTTCCCGAAATCAGTTTTTCAAGCATCTTGGCAACGGTTAGATTTTTTTTTTATCTCCGTCCTCGACCTTTCTTTCAAAATACATAATACTTCCGATTATGAAGTATGAATTTTATAATACGATACAGTATTTTCTACTATTGAATCATATGTTTAATATGTAATATTATAATAATAAATATTGAAAAGTAAAAAGAGACCTTACATAAATGTTAAGACCGTGGGAAAATTTCAACGAAAAGCCCTTAAGTCTCCAAACTAAAACAGAAATTGAAAATATCTGTAAAATTATAATTTCAATTCCTGTTTTAGTTAGGAGACTTAAGGGCTTTACGTTGGAATTTTTCCACGGTCCTAATATTATAATAATAACATTTAATATATTAAAATAGGAAAAATAAAAAGGTTTAGACTTTAAAAAAAAAAACTGTACAACTACAACCCGTGAACGGGTCTGAGGTTCAGTACAAGTTAGAGAATGTACTGTTTCAAGGACAACCGTTGTATAGAGAGGTAATCTGTTCTAGATCACGCTCAACCGCCAGGATTCCACCCCTTATTTTGGGTACCAACTTTATACAGGCTGGGTTTAGACCCAGGAGAGCCCTACATCCTATATGATCCATCTCCAGATGCTAACAGACTTTAAACTTTTAAAGTCATTTTTTAAAAAGTGGCCATAAACGTATTAAAATATGGCAGCGTATCCATATTTTTTTTAAATCTTATATATTTCATTATCTTAATTAAAATAACCAAACATTGTTTAGTTATAAAATTCCAATTGCTTGCTTAAGTTAACAATAAGTGTTTGGTCCCAATGCCTTTTTTGGGTTGGCGTAAAAATTATCATTAAATTTTAATTTATATACGTATTTCTCGCATGACAATATTGCTGAAGGGTGTGGCGATGAGAGCCGTTTAGCTTCTCTACGTCCTTGACACTCTTTTCATTTCGGGCCGATATTTTTTGGTTTATTATGTTCAATATCAATGAACCTTGGTAAGTGTGCAAGAAAAAAATTGATAACCTGGCTCAAAATTTGAGGTTTTACATTTCAAAAGCCCAAATATCGGATAAAATATAGATAAATACGTCCGTGATCTTTCTCCAAGACTTGTAAACCGATTTTCTCTATATTTGGTACCCATGATGTTTCATCAGAACACCATATTACAATTCTCAATTTAGTTTCAAAATGAGAAATAGCCACAAACCATAACACAACTCTGTTAAAATAGAGGGGAAATTTAAAGTATTTTATAGTCGATATAACAAAACCTTTGATAAAACATAGTCGGTTATTATAAAGAGTTTAATCATTCCCGAATAATTATAATTAAAAAATATCTCCATTTAAACCACAAAGCAATGCTCAGATAATTGAATTATGTTTCAAATGAGCATCAGGAATATTTCTCGAGACGTAATGTTTTGATATCACAATAGTTAAAGGGATGTAGACTTGGTCTCTAATAATTTATAATAAAAATTAGCAAAAATATATTTTTTTAAATATGTGCCACTAGAAACTGAGAAAGATCTTGGGTTCATTACATGACAGAGACTGTACTATTTCTTAGAGGAAAAGTTGTGCAGAGAGGGAGATTACTAGATTACGCTCAACCGCCAGATTTTTCCTCCTACTTTGGTTACCAACTTTACAGAAGCTGGATGAGGCCCAGGAGGGTCTTAAATCCCGTAGGATCCATCACCGGCTACTAACATATTAAATAAAAGTCTGCCAAGCAGCGAGATTTGAACCTTCGGTACAGAAACTCAGCGCTCTACTACTGAGCCACTTCACTCCCTAGCAAAAATATTTACTGCAGCATAGTTACTTGAGGGAAAATGTAAGGGGAAACAGTGCATTAATTAAATAATACTGAAATAACCATCTAATGTTCCCTATGGTACCTGAGAATCGTTTCTTGTTTGTTTTTTTGGGAGCTACTTATAAGATCTGAAATAGTTGCATGCTAACAGCTCCGTCCCGAAGACAAGGTTACAAACGAAAGCATTTCCGGTTGCACTTGCAAAAGACCTCCTGAAGAGAGCGTGGGAGGCTGACTAATCAAGAAGGTAAATATAATAGCTTCCGATAAACTATGTCTGGGTGTGAGAATGGGCTAATTAGCTGGTTTAATTGCAGTGTCAAGATATTGTAGAGGTGCTGAAGCCCAATGCAAAGAGGCAGTGGGTATTCATGACCCTTTTAAAATGCCTATTTTAATAAAAATAAGTAATAATAAAAATAAATTCTTTATTCATTCTAGGACTTTTAGAATAATAATTATAACATAATAAATTAGTTAATTGAAATAAACTTAGAGTTAGCATCACAATTTAAAAGAAAATTAGATAACAATTATCATAAACAAAGGAAACAATAAATATTTAAATATTTGAAATTTAGTTAACAAAAATAAAAAACATCAACCACCATTTTAAAACGATATTACTGACTGGGTGAAAGATGGATTTGAAACATTATCCGATTTTTTCCTCAGCGACGAGGATCAGGTAATGAAAGATCAGCCGAAACTACGTTTCCATGTAGCGTGCGTGCTGTTTTATATCAACGTGAATAAATTATTAAATTTATATCAACGTAAATAAATTATTAAATTTCAAAATTACCATACCAGAAATGATATTTTAGTTTTTTTAAAAATACATAATGTTTTATATAGTTTGTGTGCTGTAATAAGTTACTAAATTTAATTATGGAGTACTTCTATAGATTTTAATTATGTGATGGAAAATTTATGGAGAAAATAATATTTTGTGAGTGAATAAGTGTAAACATTTATTTGAAATATGATGAAATTCCCAACCAAAAAATATTTATTCTTTGAAAACAGACCAAAAAAAAATTTAGTCTATGAAAACAGACCTTTCAACATTTAATTCATAGTTTATAATTAACGTACTGCTGCAGATCGCAGGATCGACATGAGCATGATCCAATGATAGGAAGGTATTGTAATCATGTTATCATGTTTTAATTGCTTTTAATTGTAATTTGCAGGTTTTGAAGGTTCCACACTTTGCTAAGCCTATGATTCTAAAAACAGCAATAATTTCAATACAACATTTACTATATATAATATTATATATCAAATTTTTGTCCAAACCAAATCAAATTAAGCAATACCAAAGTTACTTATGTAGTGTTATTACTGAAGCTGGTATATATTAAAGTTAGTTGGAGATAGTTGTGACTCAGCTGCGGAAGTTGTTGCTCTCGAACGGTATCGAACCCTTGGCCCAATGTCACCCAGTCTCAACATGGCGGCCTTTCTAACTGTCCTCACAACGGTAATTGTACGGCAATGTCTTGCAGTCCCGTTTGTCTTCCAACTACTCAAGGCTAATTTGCAATAATGATGACAAATTTTCTTATTAGAATTTACTATGCCGGTAAAAATCCAAATATTATTTAAATCGGGGTCAGTATGTTGGTGCTGGGTTATTGATCTCTACATCCCTCCAGGGGCTCACCCAGCCCATAAAGTGGGTAAGATGCCCTTAACTCCAGGAAAAAACCTGGCGAAGGAGCGGGGTCGTTTCCAAATCACCTCGTTCCACAACTGTTGACTTAAAAGCAATACTGCCGTAGAATTACTGAACCCATTATGTGTTATAGATGTATCAGGATAAAGCTATACTCTGCTGGAATATGATAGAAGTAGCCATATGTTAGTACCCATTATTATTTACTAACCTCAAACAAATAAGAAAGATTTATTAGTTAATTTAGATGATTAAACATTTTTATTTGAATCCTCTTAGATTTTATGCAAACTGTTTTAATCTGGGCATAATCGTTCTCGAGATAGAAACCATAATAAAAAATGGATCTCAGCACATTTCTTCATAAATCCTATAACTTTCTAGTATTTTTACTTGATAATCCTCACAAAGTTCATAAGTCAATTATAATATAATAAACATAAAATCATTCATAATAACTACTAACCAATCATTATCCATCGTAGAGTAAGTAATATATGACGTATACAAATATAAATCTTTATTTTGAAGAAATAAAAATTGAAAAAAAAGACAATTACAAAAAGATTGCTCAAGAAGGGAAAGTTGATCATTGCGAAAATGTGGGAAATCGAAAGACACAAAAAAAAATTGAAACAGCAATGAATACAAAATAACATAACGAACCAGGATTGATTCCCACACACTGGTATACACGAAGCTTTATTGAATAGTCTTCCTCATATTATTTCAAAGTATATTTTAATGTTTGTTATTATATTTTTTAGTATTATGACTATTCGCCAATACAAAATAAAATGGTATCCTTTTAACAAACTAAAGTTGTAATGTCACTAGTCTATTTTAGCTGCATATTCTTTCAATATAAATATAAGTTTATTGAAACATTTTTTGTTTTAAAGACTAATAATTCCAACGACTCCCAGTGGCCAAAAATATTACCGAATAAGTTGGTAGATATAGTAGACACGGCTGTATGACTTAAAATCTTCAATATTTTAAAACAAGGTGGTTCAGTTTCCTCTCAATAATTAATTTAGCACACTAGAGTACACCATACCTGTTAAGGTATAAAACTAGATGCTGAGATGTTTGTGCTTTAGTTTGAGGGTGATTTATTCAGATGCGGAAATAAAAATAAATACATTTTAATTGAAGTCGGTGAAAAATTAGTGCTTGGGACTAGTGTCGGATAAGACGAAATTTATGTTCATTCGCGAAAAATGCGGCGATCTTGGTCCTTTATGAGGGATCAAGATTGAGCATTTCGAGTTTGTTCCTCCGGGTAGGAAAAGTATTATAATTATTTCCGTATATATAAATACATACATATATATATATATATATATATATATATATATATATATATGTATATATATATATATGTATGTATGTATGTATTTATATATATATATATATATATATGTATATATATATATATGTATGTATGTATGTATTTATATATATATATATATATATATATATATATATATATATATATATATATGTATGTATTTATATATACGGAAATAATTATAATACTTTTCCTACCCGGAGGAACAAACTCGAAATGCTCAATATATATATATATATATATATATATATTCCAAATATTTTTTTAATATGAATAAATGGAGATTTGAAACAAAAAAATTCGAGTTTTATTATTTATTGTCTATTATTTAAAACTGAAAGACGAAATTCAAGAAGAATTAAAGGCTCGGTTAAAGGCAGATATACTTATTATTTTTGGGTCTCAACATTACGCGACTCGCGCATTTTGTTATAAAAACTATGTTATCTCCATATAGGTGTGAAGCTTGGCCACATACCTTGATGTATTAACAAAGTCATAAGGTATTTAATTGATGCTTCAAGCTTGAATACATTGAGAAAAATAGGCTTTTATGTCCCATGATAACAAAAAAAAACAACAGAATAATAATAATTGTAATTAATTTGTAAATAATGTCGCTCAGTTAATTCCTCAAAGGTGTGTAATCCTCAGATAAAAAAAATTTACTTTTAGTTGCCAAACTTTCAACATGATAAAAATAAATGAGATCTAATTGAAGATACGTGTCGAATGGCCAAACAGTGGATAGGCTTGGGCTACTCTCTTTTTAGAAAGTGGATTGCTGATAATGGAAGGTTAGGCAGGTGTTTAGCTTTATCTTTTAATGTCCTTTTCACTTTCAATGATTGAATGTTATGAGTAGATAATCATAATTCAGATTACAATGCATCTTAACAAGACAACTCAATCCATTAACAAAATAATGAAATATGTAATGTAAAATAGAGATGACTGGGGAATATTACGATCAAATACATAGACTCCAAGTTTTCCAGCTCATTCTTTCAATTTTTGCTTCGGAGCCATTTTCACCCCCCCCCCTTTTTAGTACCGTGTTTAAAAACGAATACGATCAGAAAAGGAAATGAGTAAGATATGACATGGTATCTTAAAGGTAAGAGATCTCACATCCAACATTCTTTCAGGTACATTTGTGTCAAACATTTTATCTACTATAAACATGTTTTTTACCAGAATCTATATAATTATCGTTGAAAAGTGGCGTAAATCGGAAAAATGAGACAATAATTCTAAAATCAGCTTTATTACCACATTTAATTAAATAAATAACATCATTATTTTTAGTAGGCCGTAGTTTTATAAAGGGTAACCTGATCTGTTATTTTATATAATAATAATAAAATAAAAACTCAATAATCACAGCAAGGTCATCTGAGGACCATTCAAGGCAAATTGAATAAAATTATTGCTCCTTTTTTTCCAAAAACAGAATCACAAAAAATAAAAAACAAAACTGAAAGGGTTTATTAGCATGGCCGATGACACACGCCTTTTCCGAAAATCATTTCGGACGTGTCAAAATTAGGTCGAGTATTACGGCAACTGAATTGACTTGTACTTCATTGAACCAAATCCCAGGACCTCTATTATTTCTGGTGTAATGAAATTAAATCATAACAATTATTAGGCAATATTGACAGGAAAGTTAAAAATATTTACAATGCTAGATACAGATGAATCAATTAAAAAATTAACTCTGTCTTAAACTTTCCATGTATGTATATTATAAACATTTATTTATGTATATATTTATTGAGGTAGATGGATAAATAGAAATATGTATATATACTGACATATGTAGATATATGTATATATATTGAGCAGTATATAATGAGTGATGTACAGAAGTAAACCTTGTCATCAGTTTGTAAGTACGAGTACAAGTCATGCATGAACATTGTCTTCTTAATCTTTGCCTAATTATAACATGTTAAAGAATTAATTTTATGTTTAGAGTAATGTATGATCTTGATGAATATAATTATTTACTGTAACTCACTAAAAACCCGTTATTGTTAGGGAACAATAAAATCTCGAAACGTCGATATTTTTTAATTTATTGACACTGAATCTTAGAATCTCATGAACCCGAAACCCTTATATATCTTTATTATAAATTTATATAAATATAAATATATATATATATATATATATATATATATATATTTATATATATATATATATATATATATATATATATATATATTTTGTAGACTACTTGACCTTACTTATTGTGTATAATTTCAGATCCACTTTCAGTTCCAAGGCGGTTGCAACTTGCTACGGTATAGAACTGTGCTTAAATTGAAATTACTTAGAATAAAACAAGAAGCAAGATTTATAGTCCATGATATAACGCAAAAACTACATTTTTTGAGATAAATAGTAAAATTTTCATTGATGCCCTAATGCTTAAAATCGCTTGTTTGACAGTGCTTTTTTCGGATATTCACAAAATTCGTTTATGTTTAAAATTGAAATAAAACAATCAGTTTGAGATCAATTAACAGTGGTTAAAGTAGAATTTGTTTGATTTTTCTTTTAATCGAAAACTATTTTAAAACCAAAAGTTGAATAAACAAAAAAATTTACGAAAACTCCACCTTACAGATAAATTACCAATCACTATCAAAATAATTTTTAATTCAAACTATCAGCTATTTTATTAACTAATAAGAAATTATGTCCACTATACTAGCACTTGCGTACTTTACAGAACTACGTCCCCTTTAAATAATTAATGTACAGAATTAATTATTTAAAAGTGACACACTGGATCAGCTGTCAAAAATCCATGGCTGCCGCAGGTAACAGTCTCCTCTGCATATGTAATTTCCATGGTCTTCCATAACTAGCTGTTATGTCACAAGTAAATTATAAATTGTTTCATTCCTGGATTTTAGGAAAATAATCCAATAGGCAGTTGAAGAAAAAAAAACACAATCAGCTGTGCATCAACGATACCGTAATGAAGTGATTAAATGCTTCAATAAATCTTTGGAGTCAAGGTTATTGAATAAGATATGAACGTATTCAATACGTACTTCAAGCACTTATCATCTATCCTTCAAAGAGAAAATAGAAGTGAGTATATGATATATATGATAGTATACACCCTTAATTGATGAAATCAAAAAATTAAAAATTGATTATTCACTTCATAATCATATTCCAAATGAGATGCACTATACTATAAATAGACTTTCTCTATAATAAATATTAGATACGAAGAAAGGTTATAATGTCCGATAAAGGCCCCGCATAGAAGCCCAACTAGAAAACTTACATTATGATTAGAAAACGACACTGTGACTCCACATTTAGGAGGAAGTGCTTTCTCCATTTTTAATATGGCCGCCCTGGATTTCTCCCTTTGTGGTGGCATTGTGACCATGAGGGGTGGCTTTTGGGGCTTCTAGGGTTTGTCCTTTATAGATCTTCGCCGGAGAAAGCATACAATGTCCGTCCGTCCTAGTTCATGCACGGTTAATGACTTCTGATTAATTCAGTCAGTTGTGTTGGCGCTCACAGCCTTAATAGATAATTCTTTCACTCCGAACTAGTCGTTGCTATATCCATTGATACTATCCGATAATTTAACATAAACTGCTAAGGGTATAAATAAAAAAATAGAAAAGAAAAGAAAGTGGTCAACAAATTAGCTAGACCAAATGGGTCTGGGGGCCCGCCATTAACTAAATGAAACTAGCTCTAAACAGAGAAAGTTCATCTAGAAAAATTGTCTCAATGATTTATTGCCCCGACATAAAATTTTATTTTATATCTTTTTTTCGTGGTTATTAGAATAATTATTTTTCCAAGAATGGAAGAGAAAAACAAATAAATTGTAATAAAACTAGAAGAACTATAACTCAGTAAGTCTCTAAAAGCAGTGTAGAACTATATATTCACCAATGAAATATGTAGGTTAAATATATTTTTATCACTGAAGAATCACTGTTTCAATCGATTGTTTGGGATGGACTGATGAATAGAAGCTCATTACACCCTCCATGTCGATGGGAGAAACCAAGCTTCCTACATCCTGCGAGGAATAACCTCCCGCAAACTAAAACAAGTCTTCCCTAACCATAACAAATATAGCTGCTCATCGAAAGATCAATTCAATTAATTGTTTAGAATTATTGCTGATTTTAGAACCTACCCATCGTTAAGAAAATAAAATTTGATAATTTCTATTATCAGTGAGGAAATAACAAGATTAATCAATTTTCACTTAGTAATGCAAATGAGCAACGCTGATATTTTTATTTTTATTAATTATATAGATAGATAAATAGATATTGAGTATATGATATATATGGTATCTCAGGGTAGAGTGCTGAGTTGCCGTGACGGAGGGCCCAGTCTCATATCTACCTGTGGTAGATAATTTATTAATCTGTTTACTGCCGAAGATCGATTCGTGAGACCCTCCTGGAGCTCACCCAGCCTCTCTAAAGTGGGCCCCACTTCCCAGCACAACCGTTGTGGGAGCAGCACAGTACAGTTCCTACCAAGTACTGAACCCATGGCTCTTCGTGGCCGTAGTGGTTAAGATTATTTATTTTTATTATAATACAACAAACATATTCAAGAAAGAATATTGATATCTCGCTACCGGATTTTAGATAGCATGTATGGAATTTTTCGTACAAATCCTTATCAATCTAAAGTAAGAACAGGGTTACCACATCTGCTTCTAATGTATCTACTATAACATAAAAACATATCGGTAAAATATCGACGATGATATTGACATATTTATAAAAAACATCAATATTTTTACATCACCAGTAAGTATGAGACACCAATTTGGTATAGAGTACATGACGAGTAAAGAAGTTGTAGAAATGATAATGGCTGAATTTCTTTGTTTTCTAGGTCGGAGGGTTAAGACTCAGTTCGATCTAATGTGGGCGTCGAGGAGTGGTCTACATACTTCTCCGGTCACTGCGATCCACGATATCACTATTGGTTTTATAAATATATCGTTAATGTATGTATTATTTCCCTCTGCGTACCGTGGAACCTATCGAAGGATATGTGCCAAACAATCATATCGTTTCTTGAACAATGAGTTACCTCATGGCAACTTGAGAAAGCAGGCACAGCAGAATAGATAAGTAGGAAAAATATTCATATTTCAATATATATCTCGTGTAAATATGTGTATATATATATATATATATATATATATATATATATATATAAAGAGAGAATGGAGAGGTGTACGTCGGAATGGAACATAAAATTCTTGCATAAGCCGATGATATAGCAGTCCTCGGAAGTAATGAAAGGGATATCAAGAGACTCGCTAAGAAGCTGATAAAAGAAGCAGACCAAATCGGCTTACAGGTAAATGAGGAAAAAACAAAATACATGATAGTCAGCCGTAAAGTCCACCCCAGAAACAGCAATCGTGGATCGCCAATCGTCCCCGAAAGTAGATAACTTCAAATACCTTGGCTCCACAATAACCTCAACGGATATTCGATATATTCGAATATTCAATGACCTATTAACTGAGATAGACCAGCGTATAACAAGTGCTAACAGAGCATTCTTCGCTCTTTCAATAGTAGTGAAATCCCGAAGCATCTCAAGAAATTTAGGGGCGACCCGTGGTCTAGTGGTTAGCGTAACAAACTACTAAGCCCAAGATCGCGGGTTCGTAGCCCGCAGGTGGCCTTAGGATTTTTTTAAGGGTGTAAAAAATTCTTAGTTACGCCGTCCTTCGGAAGGGACGTTAAACGGGGGTCCCGAGCCTGTATGATGTGAGGTACTCGTTAAAAATCACTATCCTAATTACACCTGGATAGGCAAAATTTAGATGTCCCAATATAGCATCGTCTGTTTAGCCATATCAGCATAAAGTAATGTTGAATGAACAAACAACAATAAGAAATTTAAGTTTAAGGGTGGATAATGCTGTAATAAAGCCGATTCTGATATAAGGCTGTGAAACATGGGCTCTCACCGGCACCCTGAAAAGCAGAATCGAGAGATGTAAAAGAAAAATACTTCGCACGATAAACGGAGCGGGATGGGATGAGAGTCTAAATAAACTCTTGGAGGAGAAGGACCAATAACGAATTGCTCACGGAAACTGGTCAGGCGGTATCTCAGGATATGAAAGCGAGAAGGTTAAGATGGGCGGGGCATGGCTCGAAGTAATCCGTCATATCTATGAATGCCACAATAGTTTGTAAGAGACCACGTAGGAGGCCAAAGACTAGATGGATAGACAGGGCCAACAAAGATGCTCCGGAGCTACATGTAGCAGATCGAAAATATGGGGTAGACAGAGGTGGAGGAGGCTGGTAAAGGCAGCCAAAGATCTACAACGTCTGTAAAAATATAAATAAATATATATATATATAATATATATACTAAGTGGTTAAGTCGAATTTTGTCCAGAGCGAGTTAATTATACTGATGGAAGCGGAATCATTCTCATAGCTTTTTGGTTTGGAATGGAGTCGTAATATAAGCAATAAATCCATGTCCAGCTTATCCGATTATTTACTACAGAATTAACACGATTTCGATTCCCCAAGCACAAGAAATTCAATTTGGACAAAATTCCATAGTTGTAATATTATTAGTAATAAATTTGATATTTTTCCCAAAATATCATAATGCATATATTAAAATTTAAGTGTACTAATTTTTTTTCCTGAAAAAAAAAATTAATTGTGGGTCTGACCGATTAAGTACCAAAAACTTGTGATGTGTACGTTCTTGTTATTTTCAACCAGAATTAATAGTTTCTGAGAAAAAAAACTAATAAGTAATTGTAATAAAGAAGAAGAAAGTATTGACCTAAGTTAAAATTTATGTCTTAAATGTTAGTTTTGGAATATTTATAATACATTTAAGTAAATGTGGACAAATAGCTTATCGAAAAAAATGATTCGTTTAACAGTCATAAAAAAAAATTCATATTAGAAGCCAGAAATATTTAAATTTAAAAATAATGAAAGAGAAGAACAAATTATAAAATACACTGTGATCCAAAAAGAAAATTATTAAATTCATTAACATAAAAAAAATAAATAAGAAAGAAAATCAGCTAATTGGTGTATTAGCTTTGAATGAACATTCATAAACACTTTATCAGAAAAAAATGTTTATTTATTTACGTTTACCGATAAAACTATTGTTTTATTGGTAAATATAAATAAACATTACAGATCATTTAATCTCACACAAAATAAATAATTTTTTACATGATGCTATGCTGAGACATTTTGTTCATTATTTACAAAAATGATAAATTGATACCGTATTTCACGCTTGGCAATATTTCTTTATTTTGCCACACTCAAGTTCTAAATTAATTAGAACAATTGTTACAGAATGGCTTTCTTATAACCCATAACATATATAGCGATTCTAGCATTTTCATTTTTTTATTTTTAAATGTCCCGACCTTGAATTATAGTAATCTATCCCCTTTGCAACGGACACGCCTCCAAAGGAATTGTAGATCCACATATTACTCACTCAGAAACAAAATTACTCTTTTGAGCAGGCCATGCAACAATTACAATTCAACAATTACAAAATTTTAAAAACTGAGGTAACCATATTTAATGATTTTACATCTTGCAATAATAAATATTTACATGTTAATATATAAACTAAGTAAATTATTTTTTTCTATAAGTAAAGAATAAAACAGTTTTATTCAATCAAAATATTTCAATTAAAGTCACAAAACTGTCATTGCATCACAATATTTTATAGTATTGTTATTATAATAAGCCATTTATATTAGAGAAGAATTGGTCGACTGTATCTTCTAATTTAAGGAAGAAATAGTTGGGAGTGCAGTCAATCAAAGCACCTAAATAAGCGTAACTTATTTATTATGTGCCGACGTTTCGGCACATTGTCTATTAGACTATTAGTCTATTAGACTTGGGTCTGAGCTCGCCTCGCTGCAGCGTGTTTTATTCGCCCTGAAGATGGCCTACATTGTAGGCCGAAATGTCGGCACATAATAAATAAGTTACGCTTATTTAGGTGTTTTGATTGACTGCACCCCCAACTACTTCTTCCTTAAATAAGCCATTTATACCTCTAACATTAAGATCTTTGGTATTCCCTGATAAGTATTGTTGCATATAACAGAAACGTACCCTTACAATATTAACATTGCATGAAATAATAAAAATACTTTGGTACTTGGTTCAGTACTAAATAAGAACTACACTGTATCTAATCAAACATTAATACAGTGCAGTCATATGAACGAGATAACGCCGACCCGCCAGATTTTGCCCAATCAATGGGAGGTACCCACTGTAGAGAGCTTTAGTAAGCCAAAGCGAGGCTTGAAGATGTCTAAGTACGGATTCACATCAGTTAATAATTATCAAATACTTGATATTTATTTATTTATACCTATTATATATCATATAGTTAATATTTATTATTTATAATAATTAAAAATAGTAAATAATTAATTTGGCACACCTAGGCCCTAGAGAACAGTGCTCAATGTACTGGCTACTCCACTCCTTTCATATTGCATGAAAAATATTTTATCAATAATTAATTGATTCTATCCACGATGGTAACCTCCTATGATTTCCAATCAATATTTGTTATTCATTTAGATAGAAATTACTTGAATATTTTATTAAATATCAAGAGGAATAAGATTCCATAGTAATCATTTCATCCAAATCATGTATTATAACAACTCCTGCTTCCCGCAAGCTTTTACTAGTTTACTGGAAATGTAGTCGATCCATGCTGCTTTATTCAATTTATATTTTCCTATTTCTATTTGGACTTCCTTCCTTACTCGGTTCTTTTAGTAATTTAGCTCCCGGATACTTTAATCTTCGTTTTCTTTCAATGACCTATAAATTCTTTCTATAAGGTACCGGTTTTTGTACAATTTTTATAAAACGTAGTGTGCGCCGTCACAAGTACAACCTGAAAATTCGCTTTCAGGATATCCATGTAAGAACTGAATAACCTTAAGGCAATTCATTTCCTTAGATTTTTCGTCAGTATTAAGTCCTTCGCTTTTACTAATTTGTTTGCCCAAGTGTCTACCTTTGTAAACATCAAACCGTTTCAATCGAAGTATTACATTGAAGAGGAATGAAAATAACAAACGTAACTAACTACTATACTGCTTTATATCTATATTTCCTCAGATGACTAAAGAAAAGATGTGGGAGGGGGCAAACAATATTGAATCACGACAACAAAAAAATAGTAGTTATTCTTATTAATACTTAAATTGTGTGAAATAAAATTAAAGCATACTGCTATTCCTTCGTGAGAAGTCTCGCTTTGATATATATCCTCTCTAATATTTTGGAACTATAAACAAAATCGGGGAAACATGTTTATTCTTACAAATAAAAATATATGGCATTGCAAAACAATCTAGTAAAAGCAAAAAAATTGTAACACTAAAAATTGTAAAAGCAAAACAATCTAGAAAAAATTGGAAAAACAGTACTTGATTTTGTAGTGGGAGATAAATGTTTCTTGTAAAGGAATACGAAATATGTTATATTTTGGTACATTGTTCTCTATAATTTATAAACATGTAAATGTTACAGGCATAAAATAAACTACTAAAATATAAAACTAAACTATAAAATAATTTCCAATCTGAACTTGCGCTTGATCAATGGTACATTATGGTCTTGTATCACTGAACCTACCTATCAATAAAGCATCTTTTATTTTAATTTTGTTTATAACATTTTACAATACATAGTGTAGGTTAGATGGTGGGATATATAATATTATCCCAACTTATATTAAGTTGGGATATATATTATATATCCTAACTTAATATAAGTTGGGATTAATATAAAGGTTATATTATAAGATTAATATAAAGTGATATCTTATATATGTCTCTACAAGATTAATGTAAAGGGATAATTATAAGTCCCTATAAGATTAATGTAAAGGGATATATTATATAATATATCCCTTTAAGATTAATATAAAGGGATATATTATATATCCCCATTATATTATATATTAGTGGGATATATAATATAATGATAATATATGATTCCGTTGATATATTTTTAAAATGGCTTTAAACATATGCATTAATCTTCACTGCATAAATTAATGCACTACGATGTATAATAAAAATCAGATCTAATTTTAATATGAGGATGGAAGTAGTTGGGGGGTGCAGTCCAAAAACATCAAAGAAGTCAAGACTTATCTTTTATTTGTGCCGACGTTTCGACCTACTTTGTAGGTCATTTTCAAGGCTAATGAGAGAGGCGGCTGCAAGTAACTGCAAGTGAACCGTGCAACCTACAAAGTAGGTCGAAACGTCTACACAAATAAAAAATTAGTCTTGACTTATTTGGTGTTTTTTTTTTTACTGCACCCCCCAATTATTTCTATTCCCATTATATCATCGAGTCAACTATTTCCCTCTCTAATTTTAATATATTTAATAATCTTCTACAACTCTGAAAGAAGACTGCATGATTTATTTATTTTATAGTTACCATTGTTTGATTTAATATTATGCTAATACACATTAAAAAATAAATTAAATAACCTATTTATTTAGCATGCCCAATTAATAAGTGACAGAAGCATTTTAAATATTTAAATCTAATAACCGGTCATTTATAAGGTTACCAAAAAAGGACAATACACAAAGCCAAAAACTTGTAAATGATAATTTTAAAATAACAGATAGGTGACTAATTGCTGGTGAAACCTCGAGTACGCTGTATAATCAATCAAAAGTGACTTTTCATATTAAACATATATCCGCATTTTAAACACCAAAATTCATTTAAATAAGTGGTTCCATTAAATCAAATTACAAGTTGCTACGCCTGAATTAATATTTAGGTCAGCATATTCCCGTACCAAGGTAAAAAAGAAGTTCTGTTCTAAACCGGTGGTTGAATTCGATTAAAATAATGGCATGAAATCAAGGAACCATATGAAGGTTGAAGTACGGAAAATGAATTCACATGTTTAGATCCTTTTTTGGCTTATTTTTTTCTGGCATAACTTATCATTTTGAATCCAAAGGGCACTAACATAATGGAAATTCAGGAACATAGTAGTGTTTCTGGAACATTTATGTGATAATTCACGAGGAGGAATTTGATTATGTCATAAGATAACGATCAAATAAAACATAAATTTTACTGTTTATTATACCCATGTACCATAAAAATTAATACAACTGTATATAGTTTATATCACATCCAATTTTCAGTATTAGGTACTATTAAACTGTTTTTAAAATTAAATAGTTATACTCAACGCACGTTTTACACTCTTGGCTGATCTGGAATGTTAATCTAATCTAATCCTTTTAGTACTCTTAAATATTATCTATTTGTAATTTTTTTTTTATTTGATGGTGATTATTTAAATATTTTGTTTAATATTGATATCACATAAACATATCAGAAAATATATGTCCTGGTCGGGATTCGAACCCGGATCTTCCGCAACTCTAGCGCGGTACTTTACCAACTAAGCTAACAAGCTCGTTGCCAGGCCAGACAAATCCATTCTCTTCACCGATCCTATATCCCCAGTTCTCGCAATTTTTGCGATGTATATATGGGGAAGAATGTCCATTGAACATTACTTTTTAATTAGGATCTGGTTGACGTAAGTCAATTTTATATTTATATATATTTTTTATTTGATGGTAATTATTTAAATATTTTTATTTTGAAGTGAAAAGATTGCAAAGAAGAGAAAAGATCACAAAAATTGCGAAAACTGGGGATATAGGATACTAACAGGTTCGTAACCAGGCCAGACAAATCCATTTTCTTCACCGATTCTATATCCCCAGTTCTTGCAATTTTTGCGATCTTCTCTCTTGTTTTCTCTTCAAAATAAAAACATTTAACTATCACCATCAAATAAAAAAAATTAGAAATAAAAATTGACGTACCTCAACCAAAACCTAATTAAAAATTAACGTTTAATGAACATTCTTCCCCATATATACATCGCAAAAATTGTGAGGGAATTTGAAAACTGAGAATATAGGATCGGTGAAGAGAATGGATTTGTCTGGTCTGGTTACGAGCCTCGTAGCTCCATCATCAGCATAATCTTTTCCTCTCTACCGCTGTGCAGTGTTGGGGTGCCCTCCATAGAGCTTGACCCAGGTGTCCCTTTCTTGGACCAATTCTCTCCTCTTGCTCCAGTCCAGCCCTCGCTTCCTGAATGCCTCCCGCACCCCTTCTTCCGAGGTTATCCCTGGTCTTCCTCTTGGTCTTCTTCCGTATACTCTCGTTTCATATATTATCCTGGTCGTTCTCTCCGTCCTCATCCTCAGGAGGTGCCCAAACCATCTTAGTTTACTTTCTTCAAGAGTGGTTTCTACCGGCTGTACCTCAAAGTTCGATCTTATTGTTCTGTCGTGGATCCTATCTATCCTGGTCCTTCCTTCAAGCTTTCTTAGGTATCTGATTTCCATTGTCTGGATCTGCCCTTTGTGTTTTGAGATAAGGGTCCATGATTCGGAGAAGTAAGATAGGATGGGCAGGAACGTAGACTTGTAGACGGATATCTTCTCCTTCGTCACCTCTCTTTTGTTGAGGAAACCTTTCCGGACTGCATTGAACAATTGACCAGCTGCTTCCAGCCTTTGCGTCACCTCTCCATCAATATAACCGCTTTCGTTAATCCAAGTATCTAGATATTTGAAATCCTGCACCTGTTCTAGGACAGATCCCTTCGAGCCGGTAGCTTAGTTAGTAAAGTAACGCGCTAGAGTTGCGGAAGACCCGGGTTCGTATCCCGGCCAGGACAAATTTTTTCTCTTCAAAATAAAAATTATCTATTTGTAATATTGTGAGGGACATATAGATATAATGTACGGACCTGAACTTGCCTTTGTGTGAATTAAATCCTCAGTTTGCTACGGACGAGCAAAGGTTACATGCACTGTACTTGAATAAGATGGACTCCGCAATTCTTAAAAATAATCCCTTCACGAAAAAGTTCTCTTGAACAAATCCTTATGAAGGATAATAATTAGTATTAATCATAGTAATTATAGTATTAAGTATTAATTATAATAAATAAGGATTCTATTTATTTAGCTGCAATAGCTAAATAAGTAAAAGGATCTCAGTAAACTTTATGCTCTAGAGGGCAGCTAACTCAAAGACTATATCATAAAAGTATTAGGTAGCTTATACGATTAATGGGGATGCCCAGATTATCATTACAACTGCGTAAGGTGATAACTACAGAGAGCATATATTATATATTATCTGGCCAGAAGGCTAAATGTTACAATCAGAAAGCATGTAAGTGGCAGAAAATTTAACACATTAATTAATGCTTAGGTACTATCTTGAATATACCAGCGCGCTTAAGTCCAAACAACATTTATCGAATACATTAGTTGAGTTCTTCATTAGAATGAAACAATATTGGAAGGGAAAAAAGGAAAATAATGAATGTAATTACATGTGGCCTTTAGTTGGCCGAAATTAAAAAACGAAAGGGTTTAATTCAACGCAAGGTTCATATTCAAATATTTTGAAGAAATATCGTGAAAAAAATCAATGTTGAGGGACAAATTTTTAAAATCTGGAAAAAAGTACCAATGATTTTGGAATAAAGTTCGTAATGCGCTTATTTCGTTGATCATGATCACGGCAAAACCCAGATAAGTATATTTTTGAGAATTATTGAAGAAATTATTGATTTATGAAAAAAAACTTTTTCTGAGAATTTACCGTCAAATGGATATATGTTTCAATAATAACTTATACTCGCATAGAGCTTAATATGGCGGGTGAGGATGAATCAAAATAATAATTTAAACGGTTTTCTAGGAGAATATGAGCTTTTATACAGAGTAAGTTAAAAACATCGGACACGTTCCATGCTTAAATAAAGTCTAATCAGTTTAAATATGTTTTTTAAATATTATCATCTTTAAGTATAATCCGTTAAATTCGATCACCACTCAACTATTGCTTGTTGCAACTTTTCTTTAGTATCGGCAAGAAGGACAATGTTATCACCGAACAGGTAACATTTTGTGAGGATTGTACTGAGATTCCACTTTCCCAACGATGTCCATGCGGTCCCTGTTGCAATTTTTATGGACTTCATCTATTAGTGTAATGAAGAGCAGCAGTGATAAGGCTATCTCCTTGCTTCACTCCCTGTTCCATACGGAATGGCTTAGATGCTTGCCCATTTATACGTACTACCCCTTTTGGGTCTTAGTATGTCGATTCTATTACATATTTATAAGTTTTTTGGGGACTTTCTTTGCTTGGAGGTCTTCCCATATACATTTCCTAGGAGCAAAATCAAAAGCTGATTGCAGGTCTAAGAAAGCATGGTACATGGTCTTACCTCTCTACCACGATTTTTCGAATATATTTCTTAGAATGAAGATATTATCCTGAGTTTGCCTCCCAGGACGGAAACCAGCCTGTTCCTCTTCCAAATGATTCTCCACCAGTTCTCTGAGCCTATACTGAAGGATTGATGTGCACATTTCATAGACTACTGAGGAGAGACAAAGTTGCTACAGTCACTTTGCTTCCCCTTCTTGTATATTGGGATTGTGACATTTATTTCCCTATCCTTCGGTATCTTTTTGTTGTCCCATACTTTCTGGAATAGAGCCTGTAAGACTTTTATCATTTCCGGTGAAATGCAATCACATCCTGCAGCTTTGCCGTACTTGATTTTTTTCTTTAGCTCTTTTCACATCTTCCTCCCAGATAGCTTCCTCATTGTCCTGAATATCTTCTATAGTTGTCTCGTTGGGTTCCATCACATCAGTTCCAGAAAAAAAACATTCTCATAATTTCTTTTCCACCTATCTAGAATTTCTTCCGGCTTGCCAAGGATTTTATTAGCTTCACTCATAAATTTCTGATCCTTATAATACTTTTGCTTCTCAGGGCTTTTGTCTTCTTCCAAAATATTTTTATATTTTCATAATAATCCTTGTCCAGAATTCCTCCCATTTTAGCTTCTTAGCTTCACTGACAGTTATCATTCCGTCTGAGCCTATATTCTTGTAGGTTCTGATCTGTACGCAGTGACTTATATGCTTTCCAGCCTTCTTTCTTTTTATTCACAGATATTCTAACTTCCTGGTTCCACCACTTAGTACATTTTTCATTTGTATTAACCTTCTTCAAACCACATATATTTGCAGCAGCTAATACAACTGTTGACTTAAACTCTCTCCAGAGTTCTTCAAGTTCCATTTCCAACTCAATGGCTCTCAATCTTTCTTCTAGAGATTTGGTATACTCTTCTCGCTTATCGATTGCTTCTAGTTCTTGTATATTAATTTTTTAATAGCACTTGGTCTGCTGTCTGCTCTCTTTAAGAATGCATGTGTTTACTACCAACAGCAGGTGATCCCTGAGCAGCTGATTTCGGCGCCTATAATTACTTTTATATCCATGAAGTATCGCCTCAGATCCCGATCATTAATAATAAATCAATGATACTGCTTCTTTCACCTGAAGACAAGTTAAATTTATGAACTCTTTTGTGTGGATAAAAGTAATTCCTAATCATGAGATTATTATCGAGGCAAAATTTGATCAATCGTTGGCCATTATTATTCAATGTCCTTCCCCCCTCCCCCATGCAGACCCATTACACCATGTGCACCTCTGTAATCCCCCCAAGTTCTGGCGTTGAAATCGCCGATCAGGATGATGTTCCTCCTTTTATCCGGCATTGATTTATTGTTCTCGCCAAGTCGGTATAAAACAATTCTTTATCCAATGCAAATGCATCCTTGGTTGGTGCAATAATGTACAAATTATAGAAATTGGAAAGTAAAATATTCAATTAAATGGCTCCAGAGACCTAGCGAGCATGTTAAATATACACCACCGTCTTCTCCTGCCATAGTGGAATAGAAAAATACTTGTCGAGTCTGTCTGTACACAAAACCACAACCGTACACCAATTTTTACGGCCTTTTTGAACTTTTCCCTACAATTTTAAACCTAATATCTTTGCCTGATTTACTTATTAGGATCAGCGTCTTCTTCAAAATTATCAGTTTTAGAACTTAAATATTTTGCATCCATCGCAGTCAGTTTTACAAATCCTGGATATTGCTCATAGATAATAGATTCTATAAGAATAAGTCAATGTTAACCTGATAAATATTCTTGATTGTATCGTTTACAAAAGTAAAAATGGGTATCTGCAGATTTTGCAATTGTTTTACATTAGAACACCTATTCATCTAGTAAATACTGAAACACAATATTTTACATCACCTTAGGTTAGCATAGTTCCATAAGATCACAAATACACCACCTTTGTTACGGAACTACGGAATTTAAAAAGTTATTAGGCACCTCTGTGGTACTATGGTAACCTTAATTTTGGTTATATCGGTTTCAGTTAAGTTTTGCGAAAGAGACACTTTTTGCAAGAAACGTAAAAACAACAGAAAAATCTGCAGATGTGCCATTTTGGATTAAGTTAACGATAAAAAAGAATCACTATCATGCTAATGTAGACTTATTCTCATATACAGGCATAATTGATATGGGATTTCCAGTATTTGTGAAGCTGATTGTTATGGAGGAAAAACATGTAGCTCTAAAATTGACTCTCTTGAAGAAAATGAAAAAGAAATAAGAACTTCGCAAGGAAAGAAAACAAGAAATGGAACAAATATGATGTTCCAAAATGACAGGAAGAGATGCAAGAGTACAGTAACAGACTCGACACTTTTCTGAGGCAGCCGGACTTCATTGAATTTATACTTTCCGATACAAACAAATCCGAACAATATAAGTTTAAGTTTCGCAGGTTGTCGATTGGAGGTTAAGTCACAAGTTGTAACTTTTGTTTTTAAATAAAAATAATCGTTATTTTTAGTATGGAATAAAAACTGTTATCATAATTACACTCTTTATTTCATACTATAAATAAGAATATTATAAAAAAAAAACAAATGAAAAATTAAAACATCTTGTGATTAATGCCGAAGCGACAACCAGCGGAACTGATACCAAATATATTATATACTTGTGACGCCATCTCTCCTCTCCCCCCGTATCTATATTTATCAAATCTTCCTAATATATTCAGATCTAATTTCAGAAGACATAGATCATTTTTTTGTTCCCAGAGATTATTGTTTAATGAAGAATATCAATAGCAAGAGCGTTTAAACTTTATTTTTGTAAAAATATAAACTGAAAGCGTAGGTAACTGAAAGGTTATACTGAAAACTGATGTATATCTTCTGAATTTAGATCTGAATATATTAAGAAGTAATAAGGAATATAGATATACTGGGGGGAGATGACGTCACAAGTATATAAAAGAGAGCGCGCACACTCTGGCGGTAGTGAAAGTGAAGCAGGGCCTACCCCCCACCATCGAGGCCTAGGATCAGCTCTTCTCCCCGCAGCCCCCTCAGTCAGCAGTCAGTCATGAAGTGGGCAACACGTATTGCCGCCGTTCTACTAGTCTTCGGCATCTGTGAGTACTAACGGCCATTGATTAAAATTTTATCTTATAAACAATCTACAGCCTTTCGGATACACGTTTTTTAGTTACAATATATCAATCAATCAATGTATTATTGATTTTTGTTGATTTTAAATAGCGTATATAAAATTTGTTATTCGGAAGGGAACTGATAAGAAGGAAACAATTTGTTGTTTTCATTTTTTTTTTTTTTTTATCAGCTCTACAATGATTCAATAGTGACTTAATTTGTATTATATTAAAAAGTATTAATCATACTTCTGTATTATTTTCATTTACACAATATTTAATATGACGCCATCATATGAAGACAATATTAATATTTATGTAAAATCGAATAAAATTTATTAATCAACTGCAGATTAGGCTCATAATCCGAGCTCGGAGCCGCTCCCCTTTCCTTGAGCGTTAAAGTCTCCGAGGCGCATACTCTACTGCAGCATTGAAATCACTGACCTGGGTTCCCGGTACCGTTGGCTAGGCATCCCGTTCTCCTTGCCGGGAAGAGGGCGACCTCAGGGCACAACGAGGTCACCCCCTCCTCCACTTCTTACATAAGCTCCCTGCCACAAAAATGCCTCACATTGGAGCCCACTTTCACTTATTTCTCCTTCAAACACTTCCAAATTCCGTTTGAAATAAGAGAAAAGAGTTGCCTACCCTCTACCCAGCCAAAAAGATTCTAGTAGTTTTATCTATAAAGAAGAAAGAAAAAAAGAAAGGCATCTAAAAGGAAAAATAAAAGGAAAAAAGTATTCGCGTTGCATAAAAAGAACCAGTTTAGAGTTAAATAACCTATTGCGGAGGAAGGTTCTGCGCAGCGGAAAAACGATTAGCATAAATTAATTTGCGAGAAGGCTGTAAGGGGGGATTGTGCAACCCCACAAGATAAGCGCATTGTGCGCATGCGATTGCTACGCGCAGGACCTTTCATAAGACAAATTCATTTGTCGAATCATCTGTTCACGAGAAGAAAGGCGACAAAGGCTTTCGCAACATTGCGTAACGAGGGAAAGAATGCTGTCACGTAACAGGCAAGTGGCAGCAAAACCTGTAGTCCCGAATTTCCAGACAATAAGTATATTATAAAATTGAAGGAGAGATTAATTTTTATACGCCGTTCTAAAACGTGTTCGACAACCTGTTTGTGATATAACTTAGGTGCAATCCTACGTGAATACGCAAATCTCCGTCAGAAAAAAAAAAACTAAATTTAATTTGATGAAATGAATATTATAAATACATACCCTGTAATTTATGTAAAGCCAATTTTAGTTCATAAATTTACATAGTAAGGCAAATAAAAATTTAATATTTTATATAATATAGATAATTGCTTAAGAGAGTAGGTAATAATCTTATGAAGATAGAAAAGGCTCCAAGGCCGGAACACGTTTGAACAGTTAGCTTATTACCAAACGTAAAAGTTATGGAACAATACTTTCAGGAAATTGTAGCCTAAAAACTCTGAGCCGCTCGAAGGTGAATTTTTTAGAATTATTCAAAAAAATGACTACCCTTGTTAAATATTATTCATTAAATGTAATATTTGATAAAATCATGAACAAAATCAAGGGTTTCTAAAATACGAAAAACACTGTTAAATATTTTTTTATTTCCTCGGTTAATTTATTTCATAAATAATAATGGCTTTAATTTGGAAAAAAAAAAACATATTAAACCCGAAAGTGGACCATCTTGTGACATTTAGGCGACCTTTGCATACAAATGGTCACGCGGGCCGATAAATTCTGGAAAAAATAAGTAAGTTGGATCAAATTCTCACGAGAATTGTTTTTTGTGAGTTTGATACAAACAGAAAAAACAATATTAAGACATTGGGAAATTCAAATTCGTAGACAATTGTAACATAAATAAGTATAAAAAATCGATTTCATTCTGTTTCATTGTTAAACAAGATATTTTTGTATAAGTTTACATTCGTTTTCAACAGCGATTAATAATTCCCTAATTTATTACTTACTCAGATAGCCAAGAAATATTGAGTTTGTCCACTTTAGAAAGATTAAAAACCGAAATGACAATGTAAATCTTATAAAACTAAATGAAATATATCCTTTACGTCCTAAAAAAAAGTTAATCGGGTAAGGTAAATAAATAAAAAATAATCAGGCCCAAAGTATTTTAAATGCGTATAATTATTGTTCCTATTTTATTTTTATTGACGAATATAAACCTGAACGAAGTCGATCACAATAATATAATAATTAACCAGTTGATGATACTAACACTGGCTAACTTAAATTGTTCTGTCTACTTTAATAGGGAAATTATTCGGTGCCATGCACAGGTTACAATGATGTTAATTATACTAAAAATTTTAGAGTTACCTAGTGCCTTTATGTCTATACAGAATTGCACAGACAGAGAATTGTCAAGGAATCACATAAAAAGAAAATTTGGTATATCATAAATCGTAAGACTTCCTTCAGTATATATTTCTATTGACTCAAATAACTAAATGACTTTAATTAATATAAACACATAGCATAAAATTTCAAATTAAATGTATTTGACTGGAAATGATTAAATGATTTAATGAGTTTTGGAGATTGATGATTTGAAATTTTAAGTTAATAATAGGTTATTATAAATTAATAAGTAAAATGGTCTTCACTTTTTATTCAATCGTGATATAAAACATTTTTACATTCAGTGATAATTTTACGCTAAAATAAAAACAAACGAAATTAGGTGAATATTGTAAATGTAAAGTTTGGATCACAGATGATAACATGTCTTCTTCTTATCAATCCTCCCCAGAAAAAACTAAACAAAATGTAATGTAAATGTATCTGAAGTACAAATAGATAAAAATTGCTCTGAAATCAAGGATAACATTTAGTGAAAGCGAGAAAGCAGGAGTTAGAAACCAGACATTTCGTTTTCAAGCGTTCACTGATAGATAGTTCCCACCGAAGGAGTTTCCCTTTCTTGTTTTTTTCTTTTTACATTTGAAACGAATAAGAGAGCAGCGAAAAGGACCTTTTACAGCTTTGAGGCTCAACTTTCACCTTTGACTCACAGTACTACTGTACGTGCCATTACGCTTATATAAAGGCATTATATTATCAGTAATTGCAAACTAATAAATTACTAAAATTCCAAAGGTTAAGTTAGGATTAATTATTATCCAATATCAGATAGATACAATTCATCGATTTGTACTTTGATATCAATGTTTTGTGAAATAACTAATAAATGTTCAAAACAAGAAGATATTTTCTTATACCATAACCAATTTAAAGAAAAAAGAATTAACTTTTAATAAAATAAATAATTTAAAATATGCTTTTAATAAAATTCTATTAAGTATAAGTAACTACCATAACGTTCCAGTTCCTGTTGGGATCCTACCGCGTTCTTTGCTCCTTTACCATACAATTGAAAAGTCCTTATTCCCTTAACTGTCTAGTGAGTTACCTTTCGCGGCAGTTGGCACGTTACAATGTCTTGCATCACGCCTCCTCCCACAAGGCTCTGACATATATAGACATTCTAAACCTCTTCGTAAAGAGAGGCCGTGTGGTTTAAAATAGATATTTTTTATATAACTGAAAATATTTCAATAATTATCTCATAATGTTCACTAATGAACTAATAATGGGTATATCTATTGCACATTGAAATAAGGGGTTGTAAAAGTTTTAGTACACTTTAAGGATAGGCAAACACATAATATTTACTATAAATAATAATATAAACACATATAATATATATATATATAAACACATTATATTTACTATTCACATCATGCTCAGATTTGAAATATATTCGGAAGATCTTAGATACCCCCGCTCAGAATAATTTACCTGTCTAATTTCTCCCATTCATCATAAACAAAATTAATAATTCAATATAAATCTTATTACTTGCAGTTGCCGAAGGACTTCGAGTGAAAAGACAAGAAGATGAGGGTGAAGAAGAAGAAGGCCAGTCAGTTGACGAACTTTGCAAGGATAGGCCCCCAGATGAATATTTCAGGCTAACAGTTACAGGAGACTGCAGAGACGTCGTAAGGTAACGATTGGGAGTGAAAAGTAAAATAAACTATTCATTTTCATTAAATAGACTATTCATAGGAACTCTATTCATAGGTCTCAAACTATAAATTTTATAGAAATGAGATTTATAGCTTTTACAATGATATTTTGGATACTTTGGATATGAGCAATAACTAATTTAAAAAGAAAAAACATAAAAAACAAATAAACGTCTTCAAAGAAAAACATCCAAGCATTAAATAGCAAATCAAGAGATAATGTAGTAATGTAGAATGTAAAATAATAACATATACATATGCAGTATTGAATAGATTATTATTATTACATTTACTTTTAATTCATTACATTAATATTGAAATTTATTTCATTGTACATATTATATTTATATTAAATGCATTACATAACAGAATATTTAGATTCAATCTTTTGCATATTTCATAATTAATAGTTATGTTTCTCTTGTTTAATACAGCATTTTTTACTACCTAAACTATTGAATAAACAAATGGAAATTTACATATATGTGGTCAATTATAGCACATCAATTATTGATATATCAATGTATGAGTATGTAACATTTGATGAGCAAGGTTTTGTGTATGCAATTCCAGAATTCTCAACTGCAAGGTGGGTCTAGTATCCACAAAATTTTAAGGCGCTCCTCTTTTTTTTTAACCTTAAATCGTAATTTTTCCCCTGAAACTGTCATCATATTCTTTACTACCCATTCTCCTAAAAATTGGGTTTTTAATGTTTTTTTTCTCGAAACAGATTATACTAGGATTGTTGCTTTTTCTGTTATTACTGATTTTATTTCAGGAAAGGTTTTAAGCTAATGTTTACAGAATTGTTTAATCATATTACTGCGATCTGCCCTTTTAGGAGAATCAACAACGTATACACTTTGAGTTATAGCGGAAGATATTAGCAAATTATATTTATAGGTACGTTCCCATAAATTTAATATTTTTGCGGGCAGGGGAGAAAAACTTTTTTCTTACCTAAACTCGGTTACGTTTTGATTTTTCTACCTCTTATTTATAGTAGCTTTGATTAGTAGACTCAATTTTGAAACTAAGGGTAAATTTCTAAACTCAACAATGAGTTTATCGATCGTATTGTAGATCCACCAGATATGACCCTAAACTCATCGAAAAAAATCTATTCTTTTCATTAGTCGTCGGGGAAACCACTTGTAATCCATAGGTTCCATCGATAGTTTTGGTCTATGGTTAAACGAGTATCACAAATATATATTTTTAGAACCATCAACAACTAAATCATTTTCTTTGAGATGTAACTTTTTTTTTAACCGTTGGAGGATGTAACTTTTTGCTACATCCTCTGAGCCATAAGCCTTCCGTTAAAATAGATTATATAATTTAATCTAACCCCCATCTAATCCCCATGCATTTCGATGTTCACGGGCTTATTAATTTAATCTACAATAAAATTCAATCGATGGAATAAGTGTTGAGCTTAGAAACTTGCCCATAAGTTACGACGATTACATCAGGCTATTTTTCTGGTTATATAAATTTATTTCTGTACCGTAAGATAATTTTTCTTTAAATTAATAACTAAAGTTATTTTAAATTCGTGAAGAAGCTGTATAGTCATAGCACTAGCACAAAAGAATTATCATCGATACAGAATGCTTAGGCACGTGAATATCTTGATAATCCTTCCGTTTGTTGGATCGTCATTAAATTTTTTTTTTAATTCGGATGTCCACTCACCTCATGACCCTCTACCTAAGAGATCAATTCCTTCTCCGTGGACTATGTGGATGCGTACATTTGTGTCTGACTTGCTCTAGGTGTGATAAGGGCGCAGAAAACGGGAAGACGCGGCTGGCCGGGGTCAGGTGCCCAAACGGCTTGGCCTTCGACATTGACCGGCAGACCTGTGATTGGAAATCAAATGTAAAGAATTGTAACGAATTAGAAAGTAAGTAATAAGGCGATGGGGCGGCATCGAGCGGAGCAGCTGTCAACGAAATAAAAACCTATTTTAAAAGGAAATATTCTAAAAACGGGGAATTTAAGTTTTCAATAAGAAAATAAACAAGCGAAATTTGAAACAGAAACATCAGCCGTCAGATTTTCCTTGTCTTGAGCCAATAAAAAAAAAATAATCTATCACAAAAACACCAAAAATGAGCTCAGAAGTATATAACTAGATGAGCAAAGTTCATCTGAAATCATATTTTTCTCCTTTGATAGTTACATAAGAGGTAAAAATTTTACCATCAAGGATGACTGTGGTACTTAAGATAAAATTTATATTTTTTTATTTGACATTTTTAAACATTCAACAACTATAAGAATTCTTCCCAACACACCTATCATTTCTATACAATAGGTATTTATTGAAAACTTAAATATCTATAATTTATAAAAAAAAAAAAAAAATTTATTAGTACCACTAGCTCACCCGAGTGTATAATAAATCAATAAAACTTTACGAGAAATAAAATAATTTGACTTTTAGCTTACATGAAAACAATATAACACGAACAGAAACTTTTCAGCTTTTTGTTCCGTGTTATGTAAACTGTTTATATATATACGTCTAGTGAAATAAAAAGATTTCCCTGATTATGGAAAATTTTACGGCTGAGTATTTTTTTTATTATATTTATTATGAGATAAGCCTTTCTGCTCTATGCCGCTTCATGCTATTTTGTTATTATTTTTTCTTATTCATAAGAACACCTTTTTGAACTTTGTCTCTCAGGTGTACCAAAGCGGGCATGAAACAAATCAGTTGCCCATCAGGATTGGCTTTCGACATTGATAAGCAAACTTGCGATTGGAAGGGTAAAGTGACCAACTGCGATCGACTCGACAGTAAGTGACTAGGCCATGAGAAAGAGATATCCAAAACTGCAACAGAAACTCTGGAGAAAGACAGATTTTTTGAAAATAATTTTGGGGAAACGTATATTAATTTTTTTAAAACATGCATGAGGAGGCTTGACGCACATATTGCAGGATGTACCATGTATTTTTAACGTTTTTGCACTTCACAATATCGTAATATGCTAAAATATTTGTACAAAGAAAAGCAAAATAGTGACCTTTTGCAGCCAACATTAACGGAACCCAATACATTTTCTCTTTCATGTTTCAGGTTACAAAAAATACTTATGCTGCATTTAATGTACCATTAGAGAAGAATATTTGATTAATTAATTTTTTAATATATTCTCATTCCGGAATATATTTAATCTTGTAATGTATAGAGCATACTTTTTCATACGTTGAATATATTTATAAAGGGGAACAGTACAATACCGTCCTAATAAAAGCACTTTATAAGCGTCCAGATTACTAAATTAAAGGTTATCTGTGTCAAAGACCATGATGATTATTGCAATGTTTCTTATATAAAACATATTCCGGACTTTATTAATACCCCCCCTCCAAAAAAAAAACAAAGGTACATCAGGTATTATGTGCTGTGTACACCATTCTTTCAGAACATATTTATTTTTGGATTGAACTTTAAAACATCATGTTCCTGGTCTGTAGTTCGCATTCACATTACCATAATTGACGATATACCTCCAAAAGTAGATGCGTAGGTGTGATTTCATTCCGAAAACACTTCTAAAATATTGTTTTGTTAACATTAAAAAGTTCATTGTTTCCAAAATAAATTTTCTGAGCGTTAAACAAGCTCCCAAATTGACCAAATGAAAAATAATTATAAAGCCATATTTAATTTTTAAGGTTGTGTACAATGAATGTGTTTCAATTAACTTTGACGCAAAGTATAAACCAAGCCAAGCAATATTCTTTCATAAATGTTCTGAATATTTGGTGTACCAGAGTTTACCCTCGTGAGTGTTGATAGTAACTTAGTAATGTTGGCTTTAACAGTCGCCGTGGCAGTAGTAGTTGCGACGAATTAGTAGTAGCTTCCTTTGAAGCGAGGAGCATGTGCCAGTAGACCTAAAGCCTTATACCTTTACCATCTCCTTTTTTATCCTTAGCATCTTCTGTGTCCTTAGCTTCTTTTTGTGTTGCTTCTGCAAATGATTTGTCTAATTTATTTCATCTCATTTGTGTTTTACTAACACCTATTGCATGAGATACTGTCTTGCATGTTGTTAAATATTATCAATTGAATCTTCTTTACTCTATTTCTATAACAACTTTCTTATAACTTAAATACCTTCAGGTTTTAAGGGAAATACCACATAGGGAAATACAACATTAAATTTTAAAATTGGAATTTTTAGATTATTAATTTAAATGCTAAAAAAATATCAATAATCCATTATGTGGTATTTAATCTTTTTATATGATTTTTATTTAACAAACTAATATTTCTATATGTGTATTTTACTGAGGATTTTATGGGAAAATAACGTTACAGTGAAATAAAATCTTAATATTATATTATAAAAAAATTATTTTTTTCAAATTTTTTAAATTATTTTTCCATAAATATAGCAGTCTTTCTTATATATTGTGTGTTATCTTCTTCTCTGAAGTAACAAGTTTCTTTTTCATTGCTATTAGCTAGAATGTCGTTCAATAATGATTAGTTAGCGGTAATAAAAGTCAGTTCCAACATGAGTTGGATTATATTTATCAAACTGTTGGACCTATGCGGGTTAAGGGTTTTGAAACTGAAAACCTAACTTTGTATGCTTCTAAAGAGTTGATGGTTGTCGAAATTCGTCTTGGGACAGTTTTATATTCCAAAGAAGAAACATAGTGATTTAGTAAAAAAATAAGACATTTTAGCTAATAGTGTCGTGTGATTAACAATTGCTGAAAAGACCTTTTTTTTCTTTATATGTGTTCAACTAAAGTAACAAGCATGAAGGGTTTAACACCCGGAATGTGTTTCTGTGTGCGCGCCACAAGCAATAAGTTTCTTTAACATAATATTACTGCTTCACACTTGGAAGCGTGGAGAGAGGCTCACTATTTCATACACATCTTTCCTCTATGTTCACTTTTATAATGTTTCATCTCTACAGAATAACACTTCTGTGTGCAACTCTCTCTTTCATAATGCTAACCTTTTTCTTTCATGTGTTTAATATCATAATTTATCCTTTCTTATCCTTCTTTTTACATACGATAACCATAAGGCGACAATTCGTTTTGGATAACAGTCAATATGATAGGTTTTAAAATGTTTAAGAAAGTTGGTCACACATTCGAAGCACTTAAATTCTTCTTATTCATTATTTTTTAAATAAGTAATCGAATACTTAACGTATTATATTTTTATCCAGAACCGAGAAAGGTTATGCCCATCTTGAAGACAGATGAACCAGTCTGCCCCGAAGGAAAACTCTCTTGTGGAAACGGAGAATGTATCGACAAAGACCTCTTCTGTAATGACAAACCAGACTGCAAGGACGAATCCGACGAAAACGCCTGTAGTGAGTATTATAACAGTTTTCAATCAATAGCCAACTATACCTACTCAATTAATTATTTATAGATAAATTTAATAAGATAATGCAGAGGTTTCGGGCTCAGAAGGTTAGGTTCTCATGCCCGTTGAAGAAAAAACTATTATATTACCATTTTGAAGATTACAATTTCCAAACCTTTTACTGCTAATGATATAAATTATGTATATAACAAATATGTTGCTTGATTGCAGCCGTCGAATTGGATCCTAACAGAGCACCAGATTGTGACCTGACCCAGTGTCTTCTTCCAGACTGTTTCTGCTCCGCTGACGGAACCAAAATCCCAGGAGCAGTTGAACCAAACCAGGTAAGGATCCCCATGGAGTCAATAACCAAAATATCAATGAAAAATTGTTCAGATCCCGTTTCGAAACGTTTGCGAAACTTCCAGATATTGTGAATTCAACATTCATATCCCTTCACATCGTACTCGGAAAAAAAAAAAACATATATTTTGTCAACATTTCCATACTGTCCAATAGAAATCGGGCACTGAGTAAGGAAAGATCCTAGCTGTTTCCTATCTCCATCCCTCAATGAAGGCATTTATTTACAAGTATATAAATATATACCGCTGATAGTGTATGCACTAGTTTATCAAACCTTGTATTTTAACGATTGTAAAAATATATTTACAGATTCCACTGTTTTAGATGGTTACGATTGTGGCTTTGCCTTTTATTATATTTTATTAATCATAGATGCTTTGCACATTATAAACTGTACAAATGGCCTAAATGTAGATTCGTATATACTCGTTTATCCATCAGACTGTCTCTCAAATAAATAAAACCTGAAAATACAATTTGAAACCAATTTTTCATGATCCAAAAAATAATTGTGTTACATTTTTGTAATTCAGATTATTTTTTTTTTTTCAAATCTCCATTCATATTAAAAAAAATTTACAATGTATATATACAATACATAAGTAGATATATATATGCGGAAATAATTATAATACTTTTCCTACTCGGAGGTAAATAATTCAGATTAAGCTGTCATATAATCATTTTCAATAGAAAATTCAACCGAAATATTTCGGAAAGGAGTGAGGTAATACAGCCTAATGTACAAATTTCTTTATGAATGTATAATATTAACAAAAATAAATATTTATTCACGATACTTTGCGAAACGTAATGATATTTGCAAAAATAAGTTACAGTTGGTTTTAAATGGCATTATTGGTAGCTATAGATATAAAAAGAAAAACAGAAACCTCCAGGTTCCGTTACTTTCAGTAGAAATGGACTACAGCGTTTCGATTCTTTTGAAAAATAAATATTTTGAGCGACATAAATTACAATGTTTTTATATTTAAGTAGAATAAGTCTATGTTTAGGGCAAAAAACTAAACCAAAATAAATAACCATAATATTATCTAAAAGCTTCCAGATTTCCCAAATCCGCTTAAATTTGAACTTTAGTGTTGGTAGCTAATTCTTAATAAAGTTAAAGATCAAGTCTTAATTCCCCTTGTCACATTCCATATATTTTAAGCTTAATAAAAATCCTTGTTCCAGGTCCCACAGATGATAACCATAACTTTTAACGGAGCAGTCAACGTCGACAACATCGACTTATACGACGAAATATTTAACGGCCAGAGGCAGAACCCCAACGGTTGCCAGATTAAGGGAACCTTCTTCGTGTCCCACAAGTACACAAATTACGCTGCCGTGCAAGAATTGCACAGGAAAGGAAACGAAATAGCCATCTTCTCATTGACCCACAAAGACGAACCCAAATACTGGACCGGAGGCTCTTACGACGATTGGCTCGCTGAAATGGCCGGTGCCAGGTTAATCGTAGAGAGGTTCGCCAACATCACCGATGGTTCCATCATTGGAGTCAGGGCTCCCTACCTCCGTGTCGGTGGTAACAAACAGTTCGACATGATGGCCGACCAATACTTCGTCTATGACGCTTCCATCACCGCCTCCCTTGGTCGTGTACCAATCTGGCCATACACTCTGTACTTCAGAATGCCACACAAATGTAACGGTAACGCCCAGAACTGCCCATCCAGGTCTCACCCTATCTGGGAAATGGTCATGAACGAACTCGACAGAAGGGACGACCCAACCTTCGATGAATCCCTCCCAGGTTGTCACATGGTCGATTCTTGCTCTAATATCCAGACTGGTGAACAGTTTGCTCGTCTACTGAGGCATAACTTCAACAGGCATTTCAGTACCAACAGGGCTCCATTGGGTCTCCACTTCCACGCCTCCTGGCTGAAGAGCAAGAAAGAATTCAAGGAAGAACTCATCAAGTTCATCGAAGAGATGTTGGATAGAAATGATGTCTATTTCGTAACTATGCTTCAGGTAATTTGATCTTTACCTTCTTGCTTGGTCTTTACAATACTATATATTAATGAGGTTATAAAACTATATAGGACCAAGTCTGCTCTCAGGGGCGATGAATTTTTTAAAATATGCCAAAAAAAAATCGCATATACATATGAAGAATGCTAATCAAATCTCTCTCATTTTTATTCAGACTTTTAATATTTTGATACCCGCATCAACATTCATATCCCTTCACATTTCCTTATCAATTTAGACTCCAAAAACTAATTATTTTCGAGATAAAATACCCAAGGCCCTTATCCGACTTGCGTAAGTGTCCTCATAGCAATACCACATTTATGGCAAAAATGTTTATTATATACAAAAACTTCTTGATTTAGCGGGAAATTAGTTTTTTGTAAATCAAATTAACTAAGTTTAATAATAAAACTAAATTAATTTTAGGTCGAAAATCATTTAAAATAATGACTAATTAAATCAATCTTTTCTTATCTTCAGGTCATCCAGTGGATGCAGAACCCAACAGAATTGAACTCCTTGAGAGACTTCCAGGAATGGAAGGAAAAGTGCGACGTGAAAGGACAACCAGAGTGCTCCCTGCCCAACCCTTGCCCACTCACCACTAGGGAACTGCCAGGACAGACCATCAGGCTCTTCACTTGCATGGAGTGCCCCAACAACTACCCATGGATCCTCGACCCAACGGGAGACGGTTTCTCCGCTAAATAGGGCTCAACACGACAAGCCCAACATTCCTACTTTGTACTAGTACATCTCAAGCAAAATGTCTCTATGGAGTAAAAATGAATCTTTTCGGTGGAATTAATGATGCGATAAGAGACTGTGTTAAAGTAAAAAGTAAAGAGAAAATTATTTCTAAAAAATACTAAAAAAACAAATCATGAAACAGTAATGCATCGTCTGTACAAATGCTCATCAGAGTTTTATATAACATTAGATTTGTTGTTGTTTTTTTCTAAAATTTTGTATACATTTTGGAATGTAGTTATGTCTGATAACTTTTAAGAAGATATCCAATGATGTCGCCTTCTCTGACTTGCATTCTTACTTAGATGTGTATTTTGTATGTTCGATGCTAAATTGTATATTATACGAGAAGTAGATTAAGAAAATGTGTAATATATATATATGTTTAAAGGAGTGAAGAGGGATTTCGAACCGTGCTATGTGTGTTAATTATGAAACGAATATGGAATCGAATTCTTAGGCTTTAGCAGGACAAGAAAACAGAATCTCGCTAAATAACTTAACTTTTCCAGCAAGGCATCGAATCCCTCGCTCTCTCCAAGGGCAATCTGTGTTAGTCTTTGCTCTGTGAATTCTAAGGCTGTACAAAAAATAATTTATATATTTAAATACATAAGTGCAAATATGACCGTTTAAGTGTAAATTTGTATGACACAACAAAGTATTGTAATACTCAAATATAAATATTAATAAATAGTATTTTTACTACCAATCGTTCTTTTTTCTATAAACTGAAAACCTAAACTATGGTTCCCTTATTATATGAAATCATGCCTGAACTGTTGTTTTTCATCTCCTATTAATCCGTCCTACTGATCTCCACTATCCCAACTCCATCAAGTCTACATGCAAATCAGCATTTGTTTCTGAGTCAAGCACTATCCAGTAAGATTAGAGAATAGAGTACATATTTTATTTTATTAGTACATATTTTCCATAAATGTACAGCTCCTCGCGGAAAACTGAAAGAAAATTATTGAGAATGTCATAAAATTTGACTATGGAAACATGCGGTTTCCGTGCATTTTTTTTTTCTGAATTTAAAATTGGACATTCGGCAACCCAAAGTGCAAGAACCATTACCACCACGTTTGGGGAAGAGTGTTGTAACGAAGGGCCCATTTTCGGTATTTTTGAGGAATTTTCATCTGGTGACAAAGATTAATTCATAAATTACTCATTTTTCCTTTCACTCAGAGGTGAAACCATCAAATCCACATCGTACTGCAGAGCTATTGACATAACACAAGAAAAATTAAAAAAACAAAACAACTTGCATTGGATAGTCGGAAGGGGCCTATACTCTTCCCAAAAACGCCAGACAGTGAAGAAACTAAATAAACTGGGTTGTAAAGTCCTCCCACATCCACCTTATCTGCCAAACTTTGAAATTTAGAGAACTTTCTTTTGAGTAAAATACTATGCATGTTTGACTAATTTACAAGTCAAAAATGCATTTTCTGATTTTATTTCATCACGAAAACCTGATTTTTTTCAGCTCTGAGATTGAAAATTTGATAATACGAAAAATATATAGAAAATAATGGTAAACAATGAGATTGTTTTGATTTCATAAAGTTGTTTTACTGAATAAATTACCCTTTGAAAACGGAAATTTCATACAAAATGGCAGTGAAAAACCAAATCAGAGAAGCTAATAGCGCTTTCGCACAGCTCTGCACTGTGTGGCATGCCTGGGAGTTTTCGGCACCTAACCATCACAGCCCATCTGCTATTTCAAGATATTTCAATAGATGATTACTAAATATCTTGGGAATTTGGTGCCCATGCAACGTTTCCAATGAGAATCTGTTGTGAAAAATAAAAGTGAAAATGAGGACAATGGAGGAGGAGATGGATCGGGCACACCTTAAGGATGAAGGACACGCCTGGGAAGCTCTTGGAACTTCCGGAACCATCAGGTTAGCCATCAGGAACTGCATTGAGTCGGCAGACCGAGATAGTCATGGAGGACTTCTGTCCTGGAAGAAGAAAAAGCAACGAAACCATAGGCGGACCACCAATAAGGAGATGGCTCCAGACTAAAGAGAATAGTAGGTGACAATTCAAGAACTAAATTTAATAATAATGTTCGAAAGACCCTATTATTATGAAGCAATATTAAGTAGTAGTGTTGACCATTAAAATAAATAATCTGATAATGATAAGAATATAACTTTCACTAAAATAAATAGATCAAGAACACTGATGAGCAGGGTTGCGAGGTTCCTGCGGCTGATCTCTTCCACACTTGCATAATAAAGAAGGATTGACAAAATAAAACCTTAAACTACTAAAACTCAATTAAGAATTAACTTTAGATGATTATATAAATAAAAAGATGTTAATAAATATTTTGTCAAAAACGTGTTATAAATCACTTTTTGTGATTTTGACCATTTAAAATTCATTACTTTATTTTTTTAAATAATTTTAGAATAAATGCTGAATAAGAAAATCCTTAGTTACGCCGTCCTTCGGAAGGGAAGTTAAACGGGGGTCCCGAGCCTGTACGATGTCGGGTACTCGTTAAAAATCCCTATCCTAATTAAACCTGGATAGGCAAAATTTAGAGCTCCCACTGTAGCATCGTCCGATTAGCCATAGCAGCATAAAGTGACGTTAAATGAACAAACAACAACAATACTGAATAAGTAGTGTAAACTGAGTCTTAAAACCTTGTATATTTAAATTATCACAGAACATCATGTCATCTTACAACAATTACAGAAAGAAATTAATTTAAATTTCTTGAAAAAAAGAAAACAACTATTTGGTAATTCAGAACATAGATATCATAATAAAAATAAGAATATATATATATATATAGAATAGAATAGATATAAAAATAAAAAACATTAAGTTGGAGAAGTGATAACAATGAATTGAAGATTTCCATTTGAAAAATTAAACATAAAGTAATACATTAAACACTTCTTGTTTCTTTATAATATCTTTGGAACAAAGTAATATTTAAAGTTGATGAGTCTTATATCAACACCTATTGAATACCAGTGCCAAATAAAATATTTAACGAGAATTAATAATATTCATTTTGATATATCAATAATATTCTATTGATTCCATGTTTAAATATTCCGAAAATTAAAACATTTAAAGGTTACATATTGATTAGTAGTCACCATTTTCATGAAATTCAGTGTAAATACAGAAAATTGTGTTTAAATATTTCTGTTAATAAAGCATAACCATTTTTTTTTTTAATAAAAAAAAGGGTAGGTTATATAAAGTCTTATAACCTAAAGAAAATTTTTAAAATCAAAAACAAATTTTTCTTTCATTGTGTTCATTAAAAAACAAATGGTTCTTTCATTACAAATCCTCTGGCAAAAAGCTCGATTCATATTGATATTTCTTGCTGATTGGGCAGCAGAATGACCAAGTTTTAACTTGCAAAAAAAAATAAATGAATACGCTCAAAAATCATGTTTCATTTTAAAATAAATTAAAATCTGTATGGCTACGTGGGGAAATGACAAGCAATGCTAGTAATAAATTGTTCATCATAGATGGTAAAATTTTAATGACGCAAAAAAAATCATCCTTTATATCAGATTAAAAATATAATAATTTCAAGAGTGACAGCCAACTATAGCTAACTCTTTTTTTTCTCTTTTTTCAAATAATATTGTAAAACATCTGGTCTCTAGAGCACTTTATATTGATGATTAGCACAATAATATGATGCAGGGAATACCATAAATAATGGGAGAGTGACATATGTGTGTGTAGTAGGGAAATAATTTCATTACATTCAACATTTAAAAATCAGTGTAAATCACTTAGAGTAAATTAAGGAATTTTTTTTTCAAATCTTATGTTCACTGAAAGTGAGTTGTCATTGAAAAATTTCATTTATTTAACGTTATCTAAATTGATTTGAAAGACCTACTGAGAATGAATAAAAAAATACATGTATTCTTTAGATTGCTAAAAAAGCAGCATAAATATTATAAAAGCTGGAAATTATAAAGTTTCAACTGAATCTAAAAGATAGGTTACAGTGCATAAGATATTTTCTCAGAGTAAAAGGCCAACACCAAATCCATAAGATCACTCTTAATGCAATCCTCCCACAGATATTGGTCTTCCTCTCGGACATTTAACAGTTGGCTCAGGACTGGGATTTGTTCGCTACTAAGCCCAACAACTTTACAAGCCCATCTCAACCTTTGCAACACTACCACTTTATTAATTTTAACCGAGTGCAATCTCTTATTTTCTCAAGTAGACTCATATTTTTTTGGAGCGAATATTCTAAACAATACCTTATTTTCTAACACCCTAAGACGTTTATTCTTCAACATTAAAAGCCATGTTTCATACCCACAAACCACAGATGGAAGTATGATGTTTTATAACTTCTAATTTTTACTTTTCAGAACAACAGGTATGAGCTTAATAATGTCCAGACCGAAAAATTACAAGCATTTCCTGCCTTTAATCGTACCTTTATTTCCTCTTGAATTTAGTTTTTTCATGCCAATATAGACCCCAAATAAATGTTGTAAAAAAAAATTAAATTGGCCTAAATTTTTGTGAAAAGACCCTTACAGTAGGTAAAAGAGAGGGTTTCAGAGAAGTCTTCAAGTATCAAAATAAAAACCAGGCATAACTGTATGAAAGCTATCATAATCAAGCTTTATAAGGTGTCACAAGACTTAGAAGAATCATATTTTCAATATTAATTATTAAATCCTAACCAAAGACTCATGGTCACTGGGATATTGAAAGGAGATAAATATTTAAAAAATATTTAAGGCAAGTTTATATCCAAAAGCAATGATCAATCTAAGAGTTATGCAATTTATTTAAACTGCCTGAAGTTAAGTCAGTTAGTACAAAACTGTGCATAATGGTAATGATGGGAAGACAAGAAGTGTGGAGTATACAGATAGGCTAAAAAATCAACACTAAAAGCAAGAGTTAAACTATTCCTAAAAAATAAGGTCAGAAGTATGTGCTAGAAAAATTCAGTGGATCATTTCTCTGTAATTAAGTTTTGCTATGGAACTATAATGGAACTTCTCTTAATGGGCATTATTGGACCAGTTAGTCTACTTTTGAGATCAAAAGTTATTTAAAAACCAATCCTAATAAACACTAAAACTGCATCAAAAATAAAGCAATAATAATAAAGCATTGTAATTTGGAAAATTCAACCAAAACTAAACTAAAGAGATTACAGCTATTTTTTTATACTTGTACACATGTACAAATGGCCTCCCAACCAATATCTTGTCAAATGTTTTTCAAAAGAAATTAATGTTCTTATCAAAGTTTTGTTTCTCAGTGCCATTGGTTTGTTTAGCAGTACTTTAAAAAATAAAGCTATCTTATCACAATTTAAAACGTCTTTTGCCATAGCCATCACTTAAATTTTTAATTTTCGTCAACCAATCACTAACCACATTAGCAACAACTACTGACTGTTCTCCACAGAATGTTTGAATGTGATACCTCGCAGAACTAAGTTAAAACAGTTAAATAAGTTGTTGCAGTAGTTTTTTTTTAAAATAAAAACATTGTACTGAAATACGAAACACAATTTAGATAGTTGTAAGGTTGTATTATAAGTGAAAAAAAATGTGCTACACTGGAGAGCAATATACTTTTTCTTTTTTTTTTTTGAAACAGCAATAATTAGGCTACTGATAGTAAAGAATAATACTGTTAATACATAATACCTGAATTATGCCTTTCTTTTTCACCTATTGCCCACTTTTTATATAAAAGAATATTTCAGTTTCCCTGTTCATTTATTACATGTTCCAGTGATTAAAAGCTAAAAACAATGTAAGTAAATAATTATAACGGAGTAAAGAAATTATGATATATACAGAGTTATCAGTTTGTTAAAAGCATCCAGCCAGTAAGGGAAGTTCCACTTGACAAATTTTGCAGAAAAAAAAACAATAATAGATAACAACATACAACATACAGAATGTGATATTTTATAATTATTGAGCCTTAAAATAAAAACAAAGTTTCCTTAATAATAAAGGAACATCGTAAAAAGTTTAAATATGAATACATACATTATTCACAACAGGAACTGAAATCAAACTAAAGATCCATATTTCAACAGTTCATAGTTATTTTCTTAAGTACATTGATCAAAATAAAATAGATCAAGGATAGCTAATAAGCAAAATGAAGATTAAAAAAAAAATATGAAACAAAATAAAAAAAATTTTTTTTTTTTTTTTAAAGAGAAAAGATAGGCCCTCGACCGGGATTTGAACCCGGAACCTTTGTCTCACCGTGACATCGCTCTGCCAATTGAGCTATCAAGGCCCCTCCCGGTCGAGGACTAACCTTCTCTCTTTTAGATCCTAAAGCCCCAGTGTACTCCCGCCATTTTTGCGATGTATACACTAGAACGAAGTTCTTTGAACATTAATTTTAATTTAGGATCTTATTGACTTTCGTCATATTATTATTTATAATTTTTTATAATTATTGGTCATTTTTTATGAGTTATAAATATTTTTATTTTTTAAAGAGAAAAGATAGGCCCTCGACCGGGATTTGAACCCGGACACTGGGGCTTTAGGATCTAAAAGAGAGAAGGTTAGTCCTCGACCGGGAGGGGCCTTGATAGCTCAATTGGCAGAGCGATGTCACGGTGAGACAAAGGTTCCGGGTTCAAATCCCGGTCGAGGACCTATCTTTTCTCTTTAAAAAAAATAAAAATAAAAATATTTATAACTCATAAAAAATGACCAATAATTATAAAAAAAATAAAAAAAAGTTTGAGCAATTTTAATTCATAAATGAAAAAGTGTACAACTTAAGGTAACAATATAAATAATTAATTAAAATTATTAATTAAACCGTCTCAACATCAATAAACAATATCACATTTCCATCCTAGACATGTGCATGCCTAATTGAAATAACCAGACTCCTAGTTTTAGATAAATGTTAGTCTAATTCATACTGGCACTATTAATTTGATTTTAGCATAGACAATAAGAAGATAGATTACAAAGCTGTCTACATCAGATTCATTAAATTTAACAGATTAAAAAATAAAAATTATATTAACACACTGATGTTTTAAAATTCTTTAAAAAAATAAATACAAACTAGCAACGATCTCTAAAAGGAAATAAATAACTGAAAAATATCGTAAATTTAAAAGAAAATAATAATAACCTGAGATTTGTACAAGAAAAACTTAAATCCTATGACATTATTAAATATGACTACTCAAGATTGACTACCAAATAGGACTCTCAAACTATTGGCACATTTTTTAAGACTATGCCGAGTCACTATCATTACTAATCAGCCTACGCCTGATATTCGGACTGTCCTCAATGCTTCCTTTGGAAACATGATCACCTGAAATCAGATAAAAAAATATGTTTTTTCTTTCTTTTTTTTTAGAAGTAAACATATAGCAGTAATGAAAGTTAATTATTGCATAATTCAACCACGAGTAAAGAACTAACAACTTGAAGTTTCACCAATTAAAGCTAGCAAAGAATAGAAAAATTATAACACTAAATAAACATGATTTTTTTTTAATAAAATGATAGAAGGGATTTTCGATTAAAATTAGGAAATCCCTGACCCTTAAACATGTGTAGAAATGCCGTCCTCAAACCCATTAATATATATTTATTTTTTTTATTGCTTCATGATAAATGATTCATAAAGTAGTTATAAAGTACAATTACTGCAAATTATAGTAAATTAATTGGCTTTAAAATTAAGTAGAAATAGCTGTGACAGTAAAATGAGATATCTAATAAAAAATTTACAAGATCCACAAGACATAAACTCCCCCATCTAAAAATTGATCTTACCCAAGATCTTAAATGTCTTTATTAAAATAATTTTTATCTCTGCATCTTTACATTTTTTTTTTTTAATTTACATTCAATTGCAAGGGATAACAATCGACGGTGAAAGACATAGCACATTTGGTTAAGGCTGAATTTAAGAGGAAGAATAGAATGTAATAATTACCATAAGTATAAATTTATATCACATTTTAATATTCAACACAAATTTTAAGAAATTAAAATTAATTATAAATGTAAATATCAAAAATAAATATCATTAGATCACAATTTACAACATTCATGCAAAAAGTAAAACAAATTAAAGTATCCAAATTCCAGATAAATTTATAAATGTTTTTAAGCATTATTATCTCTGAATGGGCACATTCAATACATTTCTTTGGTACTAGTAGCTCAATATGTGCCAAAACATTCGCATAATCACAATGATTAATTTTAGCCATAAAACAGTTGCAATTTATTAAAAAATGTTACATACTTATGAATGATCAGGCTAAACACATTACTGCTCTATGCCACAGCCCTGGTAAAGGGCATTTAAAAGTTATCAACCATGTTATTCATTTCTGGTTATTAACACAAAATTTTTATAAAATAAGTTCAGCAAATAAAAAGCTGGGTTTTCAAAGTAACTTGTTTAATTTGTTTAAGGTACCAGTACCAGTTCTAATCTAAATAATACAGTTATAACTATTTCATTTCCTTAATAAAACTACTGATAAAAAATTTACTTTTTTTTTATGAAAATTGCAAATATTAAAACTAAAAATAAAGTTCTATTTTGTAATGTAAATTTGAATTCCTTTAAAATAGAAAAATCTCTTTAATTTTTTTAGAATGCCGTATGGGAGTTTTCATTCAGGTAACAAGAAGTAAGTTTGAACCACTTCTCCAGCGACTCTAATTGTGGAATTTCGAATGGGATGGAGTAATTAGTATTTGCACGTTTCCACGGTAAATGAAAAATTAATACAACTTCATATGGAGCACTTTTTTTTATTTGATTTGCTTAGAGCTCTATAAAGAAAGTAGTGTAAAATTCTGACTTTAACACATTAACGACATGTGCGGCACCGGTGTGCACGACCTGAGTACTCGTTTGGGCCGCGTGTTCACATATCCACAGGCAACCTTAATTTTCCGTGTGTGCACCGGTGATCGCGCGGCTCCAGTAAGTAATTTTAAGTAATTTTTAATTAAGGTTGCCTGTGGATATGTAAACACGCGGCCCAAACGAGTACTCAGGTCGTGCGCACCGGTGCCGCACATGTCGTTAATGTGTTAAAATACTATCAAATTAATTATTACACCAAGAAAGAAATATTCAGAAAAATAGATAATACAAACTACACTAATTTCAGGTAGTACTTACCACCATCTTCAGATGACAGAGAATTCTGCTTTGAAAAATTCAGAGGCGAAGAGACATGTGATTTAGGTTTATCCTCCTGTAAAGCATATTTCATGCAAACATCAAAGATACACAAAAGGTTAATGGAAAATTTTGAAGAAAAACACAACACAGCATTAATTTGTAAGCATTAATTTGTAAGCATTAATCCCAATCACAAACAGTTTCTATAGTTTTTTTTTGTTATTATTGTGTCACCTTTAATAAGTCATTCAAGTCCATGAAGTTCAACCATTCAGCAACTTTTGAGTTTGAAAATATACTTAATAGAAGACACACACTTTCTCAGAAATTGCTGGAAAAAAATATTCATCATTTTGAATTTAGTTTCTATTATTTTATTTTTCATTTCTAATTAAACCTAAATATAATGATACAATGTAATATTTTACTAAAAAAATGATTCACTTAATTTTTACTTTTTAACGAAAAATAGATTTGTAGACTTATATTTTTTAATAGTAATAAAAACTATAAGGCTTCGCGAACCCTAAGGCTTAATGCCAATACCACAAGTTTCTGTTTACAAACCTTCATCCATTGTCTGCAATCTAAACCCGAATCCATTAGATAACTCTTAACGCTATCCTCCCATCTATGCCTCACTCTACCCCTTGGATATTTACCAGTTCACTCAACACTTAACTTTTTAGAAATTGATTCATTACTATGCCCAACAACTTTACAAGGCCATCTCAGTTTTCCTGATATTATCATGTCAATTATATTCACTTATTGCATGCTCTACAATTCAAATAGTTTGAAAAAATATCATAAACACCACAATACTTTAATTAAATTAACAGCCTTTGTTGTTTCATTCATTTTATGAACAGTAGAACATGCGTTAACCAGTCACATCAGAACTGAAGACGTTGGTCAGTTTCAGTTTTTAATCAACTAATTCGAGGTTTAGTTATTTCAATGGGAAATATTAACAGAAATATAGAATGACACTGTTTTATGATATATTTGATATGTATGTTCAAATTTGATTTAGCAAAGATAAATGTGGTTTGAGACCATTTATTAGCAATATTCATAGACCAACAGAAGTTATATAAATGATTAAATCTGGTATTTAACAAGTTGGACAGAGAGGAATCATACAAAACTCAAATTACATATTTTAAAAAATTGTAAAATATGTCAAACAAAAAAGGTAAAGAAATAATCAGGATAGATGTGAAATTAGTATATACAAATATAAGGGAGACTGATAGTAAATTATTACTAAAAAATTAAGAAAAAAGATAATTATTTTTAGCTTTTTCCATCCAGCCTTTACTAACTATAAATTTTTATTTTATGATAAATGGGCCAGCTATTTCTTTAAAAATCAGGCCACCACTAGTGGATTTTTCCAATCTACGATTTTTCCAAAGAAACCACAAGCACTGAACTTCGTCAACAATGCCAGAGGATGGTCTTTCATTATCTGACAACTTTGAAAGTTTAATTCAGTCTTTAGACAAAACTCTTTACTTTAATTCTTATCCATTTGCCAATCATTGAACGTAACTTTAGTTCTTGAGAAACATTTGCCACAAGCTTATCATTATCAATTATCTTCAGAGACTAGGAGCCATCTCCATATTCGGAACACATTTACACTTCGAACTAGATTCACTCATCATTAATTACAAAATACAAAAGCCTGATTTTACTTTTTATTCTGTTGATCCAAAGGAAGGTTAATGAATGGCTGATTTACAAGGGTTCTACTTCCTATTAATTCAAAGATCAAAACAGAACACTACTTTGCTATTAGCTGTTTCTGTGGCTAACAACACTGTTTATTGAGCAATTTGTTCGTTACAGTGAATTGTTGCTGTAGTTGTGTTATTTAATAAAGTTTTTTTTTTAATACTAATAGTTAAAATTATTATAGTTACTACTTTCTAATTTCTCCAAGTTTTAGTCATAAACTTTGTCATGGCAACATAACATTTTTTTTTTAATTACATGTTCCTATTTATTGGGATTTATTTATATTATACTTACACTGAAATTAACTTTTAATGTTAGATATATACAATTTTATTATTAAATAATAAATGATTAGTTTTTAATATCAATGTCTATACTTTTTTTTCCATAATAATACTGTACTTTTATACTTAGCTTACATTTAGAAAAACAGTGTGTGTAATTTTTCTTACTACTAAATGATAATTTTTTTTATTCTCACGAAGTTTCTGAAACTGTCCTATGTTCTCTTTTTTATTTTTTAAATTGTCCAACAATTGTTCTGTTCTGTAAAGGATTTAATATGTATTGTATTTGAAAAAATATAATATAATTTTTGTAATTTCTAAACATCTGTTCTTGGGTACCAGCCAGTAGAAGTTTCCTACTGGTCAGACAGAATTTAATCTATAATATTGTAATGATTACCTGAAAATATATCGTCCACATCACACATCCAGAAACACATATAACAGACATCAGAAATTGTATCAATAGCCAGACGATAATGTTTGTGGCTTGAGTGTGAGAAAACAGTTCTTTGCCATTTTTAATACACAGCAGAGCTTCAGAAGCCATGATTGCACCATACACCCAACACTGTGTTCCAACTCGTTTACAACCGGGATCAGTTACATACATGTAATACTGCCTGAAAATTTATTTAAAATATATTTTATAGGTTCATAAATTTAGAAATTAACAATAAATATAAACTTTGATTATATATAGTATGTGACGAATTATATATACTACAAAATTATAATAATGGGAAAAATGCCATTTGGTATATTTTATTGATACACTTAATTATATTTATGTTGACATAATTAGATAATTGAATTAAATTATCTAAATGGTATAATTTTCCAGATTTTGTTAGAGAAACCTACAAATCCTATTTTTTTTATCCCAAAATTAATTATTAAAATGAAAAATGCCTCACTTGAAAAAACAAATTTCAATATCAACTCAAGTTTGAGGCCTTTTGAATGAAAATGGGCCTTACAAAGGTTGCACACCTCCACGATTAGATTGTCTTGTGCTTAACAAATGGTGAATGTGAAAAAATTGGCTGAACAATAATTCCCTAATTTAAGTAAAGAACTTTTACTATCATTTACCTATGTATGGAATAAATGGTAATGGAAAGTAAATTGAATAAAGAAAAAAATTTGAAAAATTAGTGTTAAAAAATGTTGAACAAAACTGAAACGGCATAATATTTAATCCAGGTATATCCCTAGTAAATAGCTACTTTTCTCCAAAATCTTTTAAATCTTATTTTAAGTAAGGAGGTAAGTGAAATTTGTGCAATGAGTTAACCAGATTTTTATTAGCTATAACATTTTTATTTTTAAATGACTTACAATGAATAAAAATGCTTTTTCCCAATTTAGCACTGGATTCTTTTGATAATCCAAACATCCTTGGTTTAATTAGTTCAGATTAATGACAATCTATTGCTACAATTAACTACTTAATTTATAAAAATACCATTCAAATACTTCAATTATAATACTACCTAAAGTACTTAAACGTATCTTACCTAACTGAAGGAGCAACTATGATTCCAACAAAACCCAATCTCCAGATAACAATAGGATGCGTAGGAGGCATTTCGAATATATGCTTAAGGAAGAACGTATTCAGCTCAAGAACTTGCCAAAGAAGAACTAATTGACATATTGCCCAGAATCTCATGTAGGTACAATTTGGATCTAGCCATCGAACATGGGTCCATGAACTAGGTGTAAATTGGAGGACAGCTCGCTTAATTTTACCAGTTGTGGTTTGAATTTCGCTAAAAATAAATAAAATAAAATTTAGGATTTCAATAAGAAAAGTGTATGACACTTTTTATAAATTATATCTTTATTATATTACATGTAGTATAATATTTCTTGAAATAATATTTATTTTGCCATATTGAGGACAAAACTTTCATTGTAATTGAAGTAATACAAGCAGTGATGAACTATAATTTAAGGTTGGTAGTTGAAATATAATCAACATTAGAAATTTAATGGAGAAGTTCGAAAGGAGGTATGTTCTATTGATACCATATGTACATGTCATTTTCATTGGAAAAATGCTGACTTACACGAATTGAATTCTGATCCCTCTAATTTTGTGACTTTAAATTTTTGAACAGTAAGCAAGAAAAAAATATTAAAACATATAGTTGAATCATGGAGAGGTGGCCCAACCCAAATAAGGCAACATGAATAAGAAACCAAATTATTATGTGTCAACTTTTTATCTTAAGTTATTAAATTACATCATACCTCCATTGTTTGAAACAATTTAACAGTATTTGTGCATTCTTTGAATTTTACATTATGGACATTCAAGAAAAATAGGTTAATTTTAATTTCTGCTTTCATCAATTCCTATTTATCTAGAAATTCTATCTTTTTACCTTTGGCTGATAAACACAGAAACTTCGCTATAATTTCTGTCATGTTATGTAAAACTTATAAAATGATCTGTGAAATATAATCGATGGCATGATTCTGGAAGGTGTTCTTTCGTGCTTATTTTATCTTCCTTTTATTCTTGAATAATATAAATCATATTGTAAGGCCCTATTTTTAAAATCTAGTTTATTATTTTTATAATCATTTTTATTGGTGAATTAACAATTTAATAAAAACTTTTGGAAGTTATTCAGCTCATAATAATTAAAAAGTATAATTGATATTCTTTTTTTTTTTTTGAGTTTCAACAAACTTTGGGGTACTTCGAATCAATTATAAGTGAATGTTCTGTGTCTGTGCCTTTATCCCCGCCCAGTATCGCTTCATCCTCTCCGATTTCCTGCTTCTTTGATATTCTTTTATCACATAAAAAAAAAATAATAAATAAACTATTGTTTTGTTTTTTTCAAGACAGACTTAAATCTCATCCTGGTTTGATGGTTAACATGCTTAGACTTGCCATAAAAAAAATAAAAATAATAACCTTAAAAGAAATCCACATAACAGTTACCAGATTCACTTTTACAACCAGAACATTCTTTACAATATTAATTTACTATAAATTTTTAAAAATACTCACTTGATCCCGACCCAGTTGTAATCTCTCATTTCAAGCATTTTACAAACTTGTAAGCCCAGCCAGATCCCTAGGGCATTACACAACATCACATCTAAAAGAAGAGCATCCCACCAACATTCGGTAAAGTTTGGCAGTAAATGAGCAAAAGCTACCTAATGAAAACAAGATAATAAAAATAAAACAAATCTGAATAAAACTATAAATTACAATGTTTTTTTTTCGGATGATATAATGTTTGCTGTGACTCACAGAATGGAAAGTTTAACTGAGCACAAGGCAAGTTCGAAAACAGGCATGTTCAACACTACTTTGTGGAGTGGCAAACTTTTATTGTGTGTTCTATTAATAAAACAGTTATGGCAGTTTTGAAACAAACAAAAAAAATGGAATAACCGTCAATAGGGTCTCCCAGGTATTCATTTGTAACTCGAGTAAAAGTACTTTCTTAGATACGTGTTAAGTAGTAGATGAGTCACATTCGTGAATTGATTTACATCATAACTTTTTTCATGCATTTTCTTAGAGATAAAATTGATATAAAAAGTTTAGGCATGTTGTATCAATATTGTTATATCCATTTGAAATAATAATAAAAAAAAAAATTGAAGCCAATAAAATTGGTCTACCCTTAACAGGCATATTTTTTTTTTTTTTTTTGGAACTAGTCAACTAATTTATGGCCCTACAAGAATACCTACCTACTTTGTCAAAGTAGTAAGAAAAGTGAAAATTAAAAGAACCATTATTAAATGTTTATACACTCAATGGTTTTAAGTCAGACACAACAAAATTAATATTAACACTAGATATACCAGCTGTTTACGTATACCTATTTGTACCAAACCAGTCAAAATGACAGGTGCATTAGAAATAAGGCTTATTGTGGTTTCCAGTCTATATTTACTCTTAAAAAGGATAAAAATAAAGTTGAACAATATTAAGTATAATAGATAAATGGATTTATAGACATTGACAAATAACAAAACATTTAATTGTTTACAGTTTGTAGCTCACAATTTCTACATGTGTAGATTTTGCTGCGTTTACACTTTCCGCATAGACTTTTTTTGCATTTATTGCAAATATTTGCAGTTTTATTGTTATTGCAATATCCTATTCGCTTTAGTCTCAGCAGTTTGGGATAAATTTATTGAAAACAGTAAAAATTGCTTCAAACCGGGAGCTTATATTACCGTGGATGAGCAACTATTTCCATCAAAGGCCAGATGCAGGTTTACTCAATATATGCCAAACAAACCTCAAAAATTTGGCATAAAATTTTGGTTCGCGTCCGATGTAGAGACGAAATATGTGGTAAATGGTTTTCCGTATTTAGGAAAAGACGAGACACGAAATGCATCAACCCCCCTAAGCGAATTTGTCGTGATGAAACTTCTTGAACCATATACCATGAAAGGTAGAACTGCAACAACTGATAATTTTTTTACAAGTATTCCATTAGCGTTAAAATAAAAGACGATAACGAAAGATACAAAAGACGCTTCTGTGGTATATGTACTGCAACGGTCTCATGATTCTCCCAAAATCATACATTTTTTCATAAAAACACAACCTGTCATTTTGACTGGTACTGGTATAAATGTCAATAACAAAAATTATATTTGTTACTAATGTATGAAAAATAACATTAACTTTATAAAACGTGTTCTCTAATTATAGCAACAAAAGTCATAAATTCATTTGTGAAAAAAAAAGTTTTACTTTGTAGGAATTTTGAATTGAAATTGCACGACCAGTCTAAATGACTGGTCTGGTAAATCTAGTGTTAATAGTTAATATTCGACAGCACAAAAACAGTATTAAAATCTAACTTAGTTATTTACTTTACTGATTAGAGAAAAAAATTAAAATTTAATTGTAAAAGAGTAAAAAAAACATTGTTTGACAAACATATTCAACTAGAATATTTACAAGATATTTAATTAGTTATTTAATCAGATATATTATTAAAAGTGTCTGAATTTGAAGAAAAATTAATTAAACAATAATTATAACTATACTCTAATCAGAGTTAAATTCAACTTCAATCTTATCAACTTAACCACACTCTTTATCTACATTAATTAAAACCTTGGTCAAACTATAGTGATTATCTATTACAGAAATGATAATAAAAAATAAAACCAAATTTATTCAATAAATTGGAAGGAAGATGTATATCTCTTGTTTGTAAAAAACATCTAGTTCCAATATCTATTAAAATCAACAAAAAACATGCTAATATTACCTCAGTTATTTCCCACATGACACTAACAGTCCAACAAATTCCGTAATGCCTCACTAAAATTGCCTTGAAAGCCCAGCCAAGAAAATGAGCCAAAGCAAATGCATCAAGATGGTCCCAAATCTTCTCAAGATTTACATCAGAACAGTTCACACCATATTCCTAAATTTGAAAAGAGATAAATGCAAAATCAAAAACTGTGATTATTCACATTTAACAAAATAAGTGAAGCTGGTATACTACGTAATAAGCACCTTGTCCATGTCGATATGGAAATGTTCGAGGCCTGGGTCAATCCATACCAGTATTTGCCTGACAGTTTTATAACTTTGGAAAAGAAGAAAAATTAAACAAAGTAGGTAAAGAACGCTCAAACCAAACACTATTCTCCAAACTGCTGGATGCGGTCTAGTAAAAGGACCATTGGGAAAGGCCAAAATTGATATAATTACAAAAAAGAAAACAACACAGCATGCTCCAGCCCATATATTGTCATCAGCATTATCTTCATTCCTAAAAATTAAAGTAACTATTATTCGCTAAAAACTTTTTCAAAAACTAAATGGTTGTTGGTTGTAATCCAACATGTAGAAAGAGAAGATTTCCTGATTAGGAAGCAGGTAAAATATAATACTAACTTAATATAGTTACCATAAATACAAAACTACCCTAGATAAACATGCACAAAGCTAAAATTCAACTATGAGCACAAAATTACTATTAATATATAAAAATATTGTTTACCTTATAAAACTAAAATACATAAGCGAAAAAAATGACACTATAAATAAACTGATAGTCCGAGGTTTATAAAAAAGTTCCATCGAAATATTATCAACAGGTCTTTCATTGATAGATGCAAATTTATCCATTATTTGATCGTATTCACTCTTCATTTTGGAACACTCCTAGCACTGATCTTATTATCACTATTTAAAAAAAGAAACTCTTGAAGGTTTCATATCAGGACCTTTAATCTTGGGACGTCATGTCCAATCAGTGGCGTGATATAAATTTGAATCAGAAAAGAAAAAACGACAATCTAGGAGGAGATTCCCTGAAAAGTTGGTGCTGGATTAGATTCTGAATTTTCTTATGATTCGAGCCCCTCCGGCAGATACGAGATAGAGCGAGATCCAAAGAGAAACGAAACTATAATCAACCTCACCCTTGACAGATTGAGATTTAAGTGTCAGGTATAGCTTATTAGACCTTTTTTTTTTTTAATAAAACCTTCTACCAATTAAAATTAAATCGTCCGACCAACTTTGTTCATCTAAAATATAAAAATGTTCCTAATACTCCATAAAAAAAAATCGTATTGTAAATTATTCTTTATTGTCTTATAGATTTCATGGTTTCTTGGTAAGTTTCTGATGATATATCATAAACTATGGTTGAATTTATTTTGCTATATCTTCCTCTGTTGTGCTCCTTAGTCTGGGGGTGCCTCGATCGAAGCCGGACAGGTATTACGAAACCGACCGAGCACCCTCATGAAGATCATAGCTTTTTCTGTTTTTATGTCCATTCCTGGGAACGTGATTCATCAACTGAGACTTGCTCCAGGACGATGCTCAGTTGGACCTGGCTTGAAAAAACATCGTCCCAGTTGACCTTACCTACTCAGCTGCTTCAGACCAGATACACCTTTCATTGGCAAACCTTCAAAGGCTTTTCATACCGGTAGTTCTAGCAGAGTACTTACGTGAGTACAGATCTGATTTTTTTTTTTTTTACTTTTAACCCGTTGAATGGAACATCTCTGAGTTTTGGTCCACAGGGAACATCAGTCATATTGACGGCTATCAGCGTAGAATGTGAGAATGTTTGCATAACCTGCGTAAAACACTGTATATTTTCGAATAACATTTATTAGTAAGGTTATTAAATTGAATACTGTTGGTATATCACTATACTTTCGTACGATAGCGATAAAAAAATTCAAAATTTGAAGAAGAAAAAACATTTATTTTTCATTTGACATAATTTTCAAATGATAAAATCCGTCTTTATTTTTCGACTTATTATTTTATTCAGTCATTGGACCTTGGTATTTTTTATTTGATGCGATCTAATAACATAAAAGGCTCTAGTGCAACATGATGACTTGTTGAAATAATAATAAAGGCTCTAAAGAAATAAATTTACATAGTTAAGTGGTTATTGTGGCAAAACAACAATAGGTATATTCCTTTAAAAAAACAAGAAAATAACAAAACAATGGGTATTCATACTATTGTCCATTGTTGTTATTGTGGCAAAATATACAAAGTGTATATTCCTAAAAAAACAACTTTAGGTTTTTGCCGTATGAAAGAAAAAAAAGTTAAGTCATGCTGAATGAATATTATGTGAACAATGCTAATTATTTACTACTTCAATTCATTTTATAAAGAGTGATTTTATTGATTTTTTCAAACCAAAAACTGAACGAAACTGAATTCAACGAACTGGTGCAAGCAGAACATCCGTCATTTTGACGGGTATGAGTATTACTGCACAGGCAGAACACCCGTCATTTTGACGTGCTATGTTCAGAAATAAGGAAACTTACTTTAAAACAAAGTGTGGTAGAGGGCTCCCGAAGTGATGCAGTCGCGTGTCGATATTAGACCGAAAATGTCACAAAGACCCAGGGCTTACTTGTGCTGCACCAGCCCGTGCTTTTATCAATTTTTCTTTCTTTCTTAACCCCTTTGGCTTTTATTAATATTTGAAAATTAACATATTAATATTAATAATGATACATGGTATCTCTTTTACTGCACCAGGTGCATTTTAAGAGAGGATTGTACATTGAATTTTCTGAACATTAATTAGATGGAAGGAGTGGGGGATCTAGTGATGGGGCTCACTAGTTCTTTCTGATTGGAGGCTTTTATCAATAAAAATGTGAAACAATGCCGTCATTTTGACGTACGTTCCGTTCAACGGGTTAAGAATAATTCAATATAATATACTTAAGTCAATAACGAACATTCACTTTTTTTTTGTGTCAATATTATTTACTTAAAGCTTCGAAAATCACACAAAATCTTAATGACTTCCCGAGAAAAAAAGAAGAAACACCTATCTTAAATAAACTACATGATATCAATCTCAATGGTAAATTTTGGCTAACTCAACAAATATAAAAATCTCTACTAATACTAAGCCTTGTGAGTCCATCTGAACCCCTTGGCTAATATAAATTAGTAAATTTATCTGTCTTTATTTTAAAATTGTTTTCATTCGTGGTCCAAAACGAAAACGGTACTTTTCCAATCTAACGACGACCTACCCCAGCACGCTCCTCTGGCACTTACCTCAACTATTTGGACCCTGTCAGGTTATCCTGCCTGAAATAGATTTGAAATAGTATTCTTTCATTATCATACAAGAGGATTCTTAGGAAATGAAATAGGAGATGATATACAACTAAAATATGATTTTTTTTTTTATTGTTTTTATTTTTACCTATTTTTCTTTTAAAGAGAAACGATTTGCCCGGGCAAATCTTTAAAAGAAAAATAGGTAAAAATAAAAACAATAAAAAAAAAAAAAATATTTTAGTTGTATATCACAATTTCTCTTTAAATTTAAAATATATAAACTACTGAATAAATAAGAAGATAAAATATAACATTTATTATAAACAAAATTCATTAAAAATAACAATATCACATCAAAACGGTGTCGTATATACAAAACAATTAACCAAAAAACATCACATTGTAGTTAAATATAATTATGTATGTTTCAAATTGAAATATTTAAAATAGAAAATAAATAATAAACAATATTGATTAAACACAACAATATCTAGCAACAATTATAAAAAATATTAATTAAAAAGAACAATATGTTACAAAAATTATAAACAATGTTCATTAAAAAGAACAATATTCAGTTGCAGTTTCATATTATGTCCCTTTCTACAAGACATTTTACGGGGAATGACGTTCCGCTCCTGTAGAAATAGCACAGCTGACTTTTGATCAATCACCTCGCGAAAAATCTTCATTAAATTCCAACTCATATTGTATAATTAACATGAAAACAAATAAACGTCCACTTGACACAAACAATAACAAAGGACTAAGAAAGGTTACGGAAACAGTAGCAGGTAGTTAAGGAAACTGACACTTGGGGCGCTGGGGTAGGTCGTCAGATAAAGAACGTTGCCGCACAAAGAACTTAAAAAAGCTTTATTGGTAAACAAACAAAACAAACAATTTATACAAGCTACACTATAAACTAGGATAATGACTACGACTAACTATATCGGACTATCTGACTGTCATCTATGTCTTAGAGCAAGGCTTATATACAATAGTGAGGGAAGGGGAGAGTGCTGACTCAGGAATGTAGGATTATGCTCCTTAACTCCTCCCTTCTCAAGATGCGAAACTCCGGAGAGCATTATTTATTAGGTAAAGTCCAAGGATTAAATATTGGTGGTAATTGAATTTCTTCTGTCTGGTGACATGGTGGTCCAGACCTTGAGGTACATGTACAATATTTTAGGACAAGGATACAGATATGATATACAAAAAGATACAATACAATAATGTTAAGAATATACAAATAATAATCATTTTCTATGAAGGATATATAATCTAAATCTTCTAATACAATAGATGGATTAGGTGGTAATTCGAGTACATCAAATGACATATTTAAAGGTAGGGTATTACTAATAGTATTTTCTAACTTAATTATTTTTGAATCAATCATTATAGTACTAGGTCTAGGACATTGTAGTAATGTTTCATTATCCTTAAGTTTGATCAAGGCAGTTAAAGGTAGGAAAATAGGATACAAAGCTTTATCTTCTAATGTTACATAGCTAATGTTAAAACTAAGGTAATAATCTATGTCATCAATGTATTTAATAAAAGACTTTACATTAATACTAGATGTAATACAATGTTTAAAGTTATTTTAAAGTAAATTCTGGATACAATGGTTGTCGATTTCTTTGACATTTATACAATAATAATATGTGTTAATAAAGGTACAATTTCCCGTGAGGGTTTGATTCTTATCTAATAAAACAAGTTTATAAGGAGTTAGTGTTGTTACAAGAGTATTATTGTGTGAAACAGGAATTGGAAGGAGATACATGGTACTGTACATTTTTTGTTTTAATGGAATTGATATGAAGTAATGAATTATATTATTTTTGATGAAACATCTAGTTTTGCTGATTTGCCATAACGTTTCTAAATCTGTTGATATTAAGGATATGTTTCGTTTTAATAAATATGAAATATCATTATGAGTTAACATACTAGAGTGTAATATGCCTAATTCACAAAATTCAAGGGAATTTTCTATATCTAAAGTTCTTAAGGTTATGTAATTAATTATAGAGTAGAGTTCATTTAAATGGGTTGTTATAGTTGTCATATCTAATGAATTTGCTAGCTTTGAAGTTCGTTCATTATTCTTATTTAATATTAAAATATCATTTCGAAAGGCCTCTATTAATTTTTTATTGTATGATATTTCCTGTTCTACGTTATGTTCGAGGTGATACGAGTTTTTCTCTAATTTTGAAATAATTTGATCATAATGATCTTTATCAGAAGCATCGAGATTGCCAGTGATCCATTTAATAGCGGAACCTATACCGTTAATAAGTCCTCTTTTTGGTCTGTTTGTTTGAGGTGTACTTATTAGTGAATCTATCTTTGATTTTACAAATTGTAGTTGCCTATGTACTGTGTCATAAGTGGTACTAGTTTTGAATGAGTTCAAATTTTGTTCTGCGAATATTAATTCCTCTTTTAAGTGAGTGAAATTAATGTAATGTAACAAAGTATGATATTTGTCTATAGTAAATGCAGGTGGCATGTTTATTGCTGTTATACCTGGTGCATTAGTTAAGTCTGTAATTTCATATGCAGGAATATTATGTAATGTCCATAGGAGAAGAATCATTGTCATTGTCTTCATTATCTGAAACAGATAGTGTTGCAGGTTTTCTTTTAGTTTTATAATTTTTACGTTTTCTTTGAATGTTATCAGAATGTGCAATGATTTCTTTATTTTTATCTTGTAACTTATAAACTGGTTTAAAAGGATTTTCATTCTTATTTCTAGTCCTAACTCTAGCATAGGTTTTGTCAGGAATGTCAGCATCTTCTCTATTGTGATTAAGTGAATTAGTTCTGGATGTTTTTTCGTCCATTATTCTTGATTTTATTTGTTCATGTACCAGTTTTAGATCATTGTGATACCGTTCTACTAGTTGTTCAGTCACTGGGGCTTTGTCTGTTTTATCTTTTTGTGTCCGAATGTTATTTCGTTAGGAGTTAATTTTAATTTTTGATTTAAAGTGTTGTTAAATGCAATTACTGCAAGACATAATTGCTTCTTTAATTTTATTGTAGGTTCTGTTGCTTTCAAATTTCGAAGAATTTCAATTAGCGTGGAATGGGTTCTATTAAGGAGCCCTAAGGAATTAGGATGATTGGGAGTAACATAGTAGGGTTCAATTCCTTGGGATCTGAGTAAGTTTTCAAATAAATTATTTTTATATTCCCTGCCATTATCCATCTTAATTCTGTCAGGAGAGGGATATAGTTCCAAATATTCAATTATCACATCTGAAACTTGGATAGAGTTACAAGCATCAGTCAGTTTGGCGAAAAGACGTTTGGAAAATGTATCAACTATGGTGATTATAAATTTTTGTTCATAATGTAAAGTATCAATCATGTTCTTCAAAGGGTTTGTCTGGAGTTGGTGTAATGCAAAATTTGTTTTAATTGGCTTCCGATCAGTTTTGGTCTTTCTGCATATTTCACACTTATTATAATAATCAGTTATGGTATCTTTCATTCTAGGCCAATAATAATCCCTTTTGAGTTTTTCATATGTTTCAAGGCTTCCCCTGTGACATGTCTTACCGAGGTGATAAGAATTGATTATGTCCAGTTGTTCGTTGGTATTGGTGATATCTAAACATTTTTTCTTATACCTTTTTATTTTTACCGAAGGATAATTGTCCTGGATAATTTGTGATATTTTTAAAAAAATGCCTTCGAATTCGTCACGAACTGTTTCTATGTTTGGTTCACAAAATACACCATAGGTTGTATTTGGCTTGAAAATTTCTAATAAAAGTTCATTTAAATCATTATTCCAAGGATATGCGGTATCAATATAAAATCTAGTTTTATTAAAAGGTTTTTCTACCCGAACTGATTTCTTTCCTCGTTGAATAAAGATTTGAAATTTCTCAATATTTATTGGCTTATCTTGATCAATTATCCAAATTTGTTGGTTGGATGACTCTTGAGAGTGAACTGTGGCAAGACTGCTGGTTTCAACTTCGTGATCGTTATTGTTATGAGGTACAGGATGAATATTACCGATTTCATCAAATTCTTCAAGAAATTCATCAAGTTCATCTGATGAAGCTAAAGGCATATTTGAGGTTTCTTCTAGAATTCTGTCTAATTCGTCATAGTCAATTTCTTCGATGGCATGTAATTCCTGATGGTTTCTGGACAATGCATCCGCAACACAGTTGGTTTTCCCTTCTATATGCTTAATTTCGAATTCAAAGTCCGATAGTTGAAATATCCATTTCATGAGCCGAGCGTTGGTGTTCTTCATTGTAAATAGCCAAGTTAATGGCTTGTGATCTGTGTGTATTACAAACTTTTTACCGTAAAGATATGGCTTAAAATGGTTACATGCATAGACTATGGCCAATAACTCTTTTTCGATGGTAGAGTACCTTTGTTCTGTATCCGAGAGGGTGCGTGAGGCAAAAGCTATTGGATGATCTATTCCATCTGAAATTTGGGATAAAACAGCACCAAGTGCTACAGAGCTTGCATCTGTTGTTAAAATAAAAGATAGATCCCAATCTGGAAATTGAAGGATAGGAGCATTGAGGGGATGTTGCTTCAAAAGGATAAAGGCTTCTTGGTAGGAAGAGGGACAAATACATTTTTCATCAGCTCGTAAAGCTTGGATTAAAGGTTTAGCCAGGTGAGCATAATTATGAATAAATTTCCTGTAATATCCCGTCATGCCTAGAAATTGTTTAATTCCTTTATGAGTTTTTGGTAAAGGAAAGTTTTCAATAGCCTCGAGTTTAGATGGATTGGTTTTTAGTCCGTCTTTTGAAACAATGTATCCTAAAAATGGGAGTTCATGTTTTAAAAATTCTGTTTTGTCTAGCTGTATTGTGAGTGAATGTTGAGTAAGTTTTTGAAAGACTGTTTCTAGATGATAAAAATGATCATCAATATTATTAGAAAAAATTATTATATCATCCATATATCCTAAACAATTTGGTACATTGCTTAACATCATATTGATGGCCCTTTGAAAGGTCGGGGGAGAATTACATAACCCAAAAGGCATACGGAGGAATTCATAATGACCCGATTCTGTAGAAAAGGCTGTTTTTTCAATTGAGTCCTCAGCCATTTCAATTTGGTGAAAACCCGACGCTAAGTCAATTGTAGAAAAAATTTGTGGTTTATTTAGTTGGTTAAGAAGGTCTTCTATGTTTGGTAGCGGAAATTTATCTGGAATGGTTTCCTGATTCAGTTTTCGATAGTCAATAACCATTCTAATTTTCTTTTTTCCACTAGCATCGGCCTTTTTTGGTACTACCCAAATTGGTGAATTATATGGAGAGTTGCTTTCCCTAATAATATTAGAATCTAAGAGTCTTTGTATTTCTTGTGAAATGTCTTCTCGAAATTGGTGAGGATATCTATAGTTTCTACTGTAAATGGGTTTGTCAGTTTTTAGTTTAATTGAGTGTTTAAGTAGTTTTGTAGATCTGAGTGGGTCGTTTTCACCCTTGATCATTTCGGGATATTTATTTAATAGTTGTAATAATTTATTTAAATTATTTTCATTCATATGTTCATGTCTAATTAAATCTTTAATGTTATTATTATTATTACTTATAGTATCTAATTGGTGTATATTATTTTCAATTAATCCATTATTAATTTTGGTCGACATACTCACTGCCAATCTTAAAAGCATCCTGGATACCCACGCCCCTCTCAAATCCTTAACCTTCCGCCACCATCCTGCTCCTTGGATGTGTCAAAAAATTAAAGACCTGCAAAGGAAACGTGATGCTTGCTCGTAGACGCTTTAGACGCACTAGGCTTACCGATGACTACCAAGCGTTCAGGGCTCTTCGCAATTTGACACAATCTACAGTCAGACAAACAAAATCCAAATACTTCCACGAAGCCCTTTCCACTGCTCCCGATCCTAAATCTAAATGGCACCTCCTACGAAATCTCGCCCTCTGCAGTCCAACATCCTCCAGAGCCTTCCCTGCTTCTCCCGACGAAATGAACTCATATTTTTTGTCTGCCTCAATTAACACATCAAAATCCTCCTCCTCCGTCTTTTCATCAACGCCATCTTTCAACCCCGACAATTTCTATTTCTTAGACATATCACCTACAGACATTATTTCCTCCGTTCTTAAATCCCGCTCCAGTTCTACCGGATTAGACGAGATACCCGTCAAACTACTCAAACTATGCCTCATAGATATCCTACCTGTCCTACTCTTCATTTATAACTTCTCACTACAAAAAGCAGTATTCCCGACTTCCTGGAAAAAATCCCTAGTCCATCCTATAAATAAAACCCCAACCCCATTATCTCCCAAGGACTACCGCCCAATCTCCATAATTTCCAACCTTTCCAAACCTCTCGAAAGAATAGTCCAGTCTCAAATATCAAATTTTCTCGAACAGTCCAAACTCCTCGTTCCGCTTCAATCAGGCTTTCGCCCAGGTTTTTCCACTCAATCTGCCCTTACCAAAATCACCAATGACATATACAAAGCCATGGACAACAGACAACTAACCGTGCTAATCCTCCCAGACTTTTCTAAAGCTTTCGATTCCTTGGACCATTCTATCCTTTTCTCCAAACTAAAGTCATTGTCTTTTTCCTACAGCTCTATTCTATGGTTCCAATCCTTCCTCTCTGATAGGTCCCAAGCGGTCTCTATGCCCAACCAACCACTTTCCTGTTTCCTTACTCTATCCTCAGGTGTGGCCCAGGGCTCAAGCATCTCTCCTCTCCTTTTCAACTGTTACATCAATGATCTTCCTAAATTTGTTTACCACTGTTCCTACCATCTTTATGCTGACGACTTCCAAATCTATTTATCCTTTCCTCCATCTGAGCTTTCATATGCGTTCGCCAGTATCCAGCAAGACCTAGATAGAATCAGTGCCTGGGCAAAGTTGAACAAACTGGAATTGAACGCAATGAAAACCCAGGCCATTGTTCTAGGTTCCAACTCCCTCCTTGCAACCATCCCCACCCTTCCAACATTAATCCTAAACGACCACCCCATCAATTTCAACTCCTCCGTTAAAAACCTAGGCATTACCATTGACCAAAACCTTTCCTGGAAACCACATGTCACCCAAATATTCCGACGAATAATTAGTTCCCTAAAATTATTCCATCGTTCTCGGCATCTCCTTACACAACCTACTCGGAAGCTGCTCGTATCATCCCTCATCTTCCCCCACTTCGACTACTGTAGTGTGGTATACGGGGGCCTCTCGAAAATGCTTGAGAGCCGCTTAAAAAGAATAATGAACTGCGCTTTAAGATTTGTCCTTGGTACTCCGAGGCGATCCCGGGTGTCACATCACTATGATGAGTTAAAGTGGCTCTTCCCTCCCATCCGTAGACAATATTTCCTTAGCGTCTTTCTATACCAATCCATCAACTCGCAACACCCTTCATATATCTATAGTCTCCTCCCATTCAAATCCTCTGTCCAGCACCACAAAACAAGATCTCGCCTTTCCGATTTCTACATTCCTTCCCACAGAACTAAGGCATTCGAGCGCTCCTTCCTCGCCCGCTCCACCACTGTGTGGAATTCAATCCCTCCTTTCATTCGCCATTCCTCTTCACTAGCTTCATTTAAATCCCTGCTTTTCCATCATCTCTTGGCATCTCAAAAAGTCGCTCTCCAAGCAGGTCAAATGTCTGCTTGAATATATCAGTATTGTAAACTCGATCCCGCTACCCTTTGTTTTGTTTATTTTTCCAACAACAATGATGATACCGACTTTTAAATATATTATCGCTTACTATGCTAATCAATTATTTTAGTTAGCAATTTCGTCATCAACTACTGTATTGTTACGGGCTACTGGGTATTAAAATGAATTAAACAATTCCTTAATCAAAGATACTAATATTTATTAACAAAATGATAAAAAGGATACAATTAAACTATTAACAATTAAGTTATTGAACCAAGATAAATTTATAATAACAATATTCTAAATATTATAATCTAGGCCTAACTCCTATTTAATTATTACAATAATATAAGATGTTACTAATTCTAGATAGCTTAACTAGTTACAATAGTTTCTATGAATATTATAAAATTACACTACAATTTATAACTAATAGTTAACACTTACAGTTCACTAGTCCACCGACCGTAAGATTCTCCAAGTATGACAAACTGACACACAAAAACAGTTTATTACACTCGCGAGACTGTCACAGTTCACTGATACACTTAGCACACGGGCCGGTTCAACACTGACTAGTTTATCACACTGACACTCACTTATTACACTTATCACTGATCTTCACTGGTCTACTCTCAGGCTAAGACTGACTGCCTCGAGGTGAGGGAAGTCTTTTTATAGGTAAGGCCGAACATTCTAGAAAACGGAGGGGCCAGACAATTCCGGAATATTCTTAATCCTTTGCCGACAAAAGGAGACGATCTAGAACCGTCCTAATCCTATTTTAACTTCTCCCGCCGACGGATTTAAGCCGCTAATCCTCTTGCTCCCGTCTTCCTGCCGGCGCCCGTAACAGTATTAATATTATTAATCATTATTTTGTTAATATAAATATATTTATTTTCGACAATTAGTTAAAAAGCAGTCAAGTTCTTTGTATTTTATTTATTTATTTTCTTATCTATTTCTATTTTTACAATGTTTTGTCACACTTGATTATTTCATGATTTGTGTTATTATGTAGCCTTCTGGCCAGATGAATTTTATGTTTTTTTTATTTGTTCATTATTGTTATTCTAAAGGGACTTGGTCCCAGAATAAAGTTTATTTTCTATTCTATTCTATTCTATTAATTTTAACTTTTCCTCCAAGTAAAGAAATTTCATTTTGTTTACTAAATATATTAATGTCTAGTTGCTTCATACTTTCAAATCCTAATAATAAATCATAAGTATCGCTAAAAGGAAAAATATAAAACTTAACTAATAATTTACTGTCAAGACCTAAGTTTGGAGCAAGGTCAATACATGCTGATGTAGTTCCCTTTTCGAGTCCGGTAGGTGTTTTAACAATAAATTCTTCCAATTTAATTTCAGTTCCCTCGGGTAAGGAACGTGGGTTGATATAATTTTTTAGAGCGCCAGTATCAATGAGCCAGGTCCGTTTTTAAAATCCATGAATTGTGGTAATTGATCAGTGAAATTTAGGAGATATTCGGGGATGGTTCGGGCTGACTTGGTCCTAAAAAATTATCAAATCTGGTAATTAGTGTCTCTAGTTGTTGTTTTATATCACCTATCTCGTTATCTCCTTGTACTAAGTGATTCATAGGCGAGTTGTTTGACCTTACGGTTCTCATAGACACGGTATTTGATGAGTCAGGTTTAAAGGGTCCCGTAGGGAAAGGCGTCTTCTGCCTCTGTTGTTCCCAGTTAAAACCCTGGAAATTATTAGCGGGTTGATGGTTAATTCTCCTATTCATACTCAAATCTCTGTTTTCACGATTTTGATTAAAATTATAGTTATAGTTTATATTAGGATCGTGGCTTTGAGGGTTTGAATAAGAATTAAAATGAAAATTAGGATTAAAGTTAGTATTTGGGTTAGGATTGTGATTAAATGTTTGATTAAATTTATTATAGTCGTGATTAAAATTAGGATTGTAATTATGATTAGGATTATAGCTAGGATTAGGGTTATATCCGTAATTAAAACTATGATTATGATTATAATTAGGTCTACTGTTATGTGTATTAAAATTTTGTTTAAATGGTTTGTGGTTTTTATGTCTAAAATTATTTTTTGGATTATACTGCTGTTAATGTCCGTATAAGCGGTCTAAAATAAATGAACAGTCATTTTGTATTGCGTTCCTGATATCATCTATATCTGTAAGGTGAAGATGATTTAAAAAGTCACAAAGCTCTGGATGTAAGTTTGCTTTAATGTGATAATTAATTTCTCGGTCCTGTAATTTCATTATTATTTCTTTATTAACAATTTCATCGTCTAGTGAAATTCTAGAAAATATCAAAGCTCTAATTTGAGCTATTCTGTTAATAAACGAAATTGGGTGTTCTCTAGGTCCCGATCTAACGTTTAGTAATTCAAGTTTAAGTTGTTCTACTGTACGTGAGTCTTTAAAATTTTTCTGTAAATGGTCTAGTAATTCGGATATATTTATGAATGTATTTGTGAGAAGACAATGTCTGGTGTTGCCTACTAATCTAGATGTTACTTTAGATAAGAGTCGGGCGTGGTTTTGAATCTTTAGGGTATTATTGTCACCGCATACTGTGTCATAGACTGCTTTTACAGTTTTTACAAAAAAAATTAAATCTTCAGGATTACCATCATAATATGGAATATGATCGTAATCTTCTTTCACCATAGAATATGAAACACTTATTTTGTTCGTTAAAAAAATCACTATTACTATTATTATTAATAAATAAATTGCTTAATTGTTCGGTAATTTCACCTATATTGTCATTGAAGCCCTGACTCCTACCAACAAGCATCTTTACTGGCTAGCCAGGCAGAAGCAGCTATCTGCAAAAATTAAGTATGTTTGGTTCAGTGGAGGCCGAGTCAGATGTAGACAGTCGGACCAGCAGTGACAATTAGCAAGCCTAGTGATCTGGACGTTTTTAGCTGAGTGTCGTCCAATAGTCACCTTAACTTTTCACTTTTATTTTTTTATATAGATTTGTACTCTTTTATAGTTATTTTTCATTTCCTTTTTCATTCAGGTAGAGAAGAAGTGCTTCTATATTTGAAACTTATTTTTTATTTAAGCAGTTTCCTTCTTTTTTACAACAGTTATTTATTTTTACGAATTTCTTTAATTTCATTTTTCTCAGAAAAGACAATTTTCATATCACTCAAAACTATCTTCACATCATTCATTCATTATGATCATCGTTTAATTTATTCTTTGCCCGAAAAGTTTTCATTTTCTATCCCTCAATCCGTATTCCGTTTACCTGTCATTTCTCTCTCTCGTCCTTAGTTATGACTAATTTACTGAACTGTTGTCACATTAACGCACAATCCCTTATTGCACATATTGATGAGTTTCAGAAATATTTCCAAGATAACTTTTACCATGTCATAGCGGTCTCCGAAACTTGGCTCAAACCTATCATTCTTTCCTCTCAATTGTCCCTTCCTAACTATTCTCTCATACGTCATGACAGATCTGACTGCAGGGGAGGTGGAGTTGGTATATATATCCATGAAAGCCTTAAAGCTAAAATCCTTCTTCAATCTCCCGCTTCAACCTTTCCTCACCTAGAATATATATTTGTTGAAATCTCAACTTTCTCCTCTCCTCTTCTATATGCCGTAGTATACCGACCTCCTCATGTTCCATTCGACAACCACTTCGAATCCTCTCTTCTTCAACTAGTCTCTACCTACACCAATATAATTATATGTGGTGACTTCAATATTAATATGCTTTCGAATTCCAGCAATCAATCCTTTTTCTCAAATCTAATATTCTCTCTCAATCTTTACCTAGTTCCAATTCAAGGAAGAAATAGTTGGGGGTGCAGTCAATGAAAACATCAAAATAAGGATAACTTATTTATCCTTATTTTGATGTTTTCATTGACTGCACCCCCAACTATTTCTTCCTTGAATTAGAAGATACAGTCGACCAACTCTTCTCTAACATTTACCTAGTTCCCTACTCTCCAACCCAACACACCCAATTTTCGGATACCTGGTTGGACCTGTTTATCTCTGATTCACCTCTTAAAATTCTTTCCTCGTCCCAACATCCTGTTCCGTTTCTTTCATCACACGATCTCATTCAAATTTCATATGACCTACCAGTCAAATCCTTTACTCCCAGAACGGTGTCCTATCGCAAATTGGATCTCCTTTCCTTCGAATCACTTCAATCCGATTTAAGTTCCATCAACTGGGACGTCATTTACTCCTATAGTTCTATAGATCAGATGGTTTCCACCTTGACTTCCAATCTGCAATCCATATTAGACATCCATGCTCCTTTAAAAACCCTTACCTTACGCCGTCCAACGGCACCTTGGCTAACCCCGGAAATAAAAGAAATGATGAAGAAAAGGGAAGCAGCAAGGAGAAAATTTCGTCGCACACGTCTATCAGTAGACTATGCAGGTTTCAAACTACTTCGCAATGAAACACAATCTGCAATACGTCGTGCAAAATCAAACCACATCCAATTCATCCTCACCAATGCAACCGATCCCAAATCCAAATGGAAAATACTCCGACAATTATCGCCAACAGTATCCGGTAAACTCTGTTCCTCTTCAATCACGCCAGACAATCTCAAAAACCACTTCGTACCCATCACATCTCCTAAATCCTCATCCGCTACCGACATTGATCATATAAACTTTAACCCTGATAACTTCTGTTTCTCCCATGTATCATATGACGAACTATTAAACGCCATTCTGAAATCGCGCACCAGTGACTATGGCCCCGACAATATTCCTTTAAAGCTACTAAAATCCTGCCTTCCTGTCATAATGCCCGTATTACATCATATTTATAATTTCTCGTTACAAAACTCCATATTTCCCACGCCTTGGAAAACCGCGTTAGTGCGCCCGCTAAATAAAGTTGAAAATCCCTCCTCTCCAAATGACTTCCGCCATATCACCCTTCTCTCTAACCTCTCAATACCATTAGAACGCCTAGCCCAAAACCAAATTTCAAATTTTCTAGAAGAACGTTCCCTCATTAACCCTCTCCAATCCGGCTTTCGTCCAGGCTATTCAACTCAATCCGCTCTCCTCAAAATCACCCATGATCTCCATACTCCAATTGAACAGCAAAAATTAACAATTCTGATCCTTTTAGATTTTTCCAAAGCCTTCGACTCAGTAGACCACAATATCCTTCTCGCCAAGCTACGAAACTTACCTCTATCCAACAGTGCTCTAGGATGGTTCAAGTCTTTCCTCTCAGATCGCTCCCAATATGTTTTGGTCCCCGGTCAACCTCCCTCCATAACCCTTCCGCTATCCCGTGGTGTCCCACAGGGTTCATCACTATCCCCCACCCTATTTGCCATTTACATAAACGACCTTCCACTTCTTATCCGACATTCCCAGTATCATGTCTATGCCGATGACTTTCAAGTGTACCTATCCTTTTCCCCTTCCGATCTAATATTAGCCGAAAAACTCCAAGATGACCTGAATCGAATAAATCGATGGGCAATGGATAACAAGCTAAAGTTGAACGTGGACAAAACCAAGGCAATAATAATAGGGTCAAACTACTTCCTTAAAACTATTCCCCATAATCCAATCCTCCTTCTAAGCAATAATCCTATCAAATTCTATCCAACTGTCAAAAACCTTGGAATTACTTTTGACCAGACCCTTTCCTGGAAAAACCATATCTCTGAAATTTCTCGTCGTACCTTCTCTACCTTAAAGCGTCTCAATTACCTTCGTCACCTGTTCCCTTTTGAAATCCGTAAACTCCTAGTTTCTTCCTTAATTTTCCCCCATTTTGACTATTGTTGTTCGGTGTATGGGGGTATCTCTGGGGATCTCGAAGCAAAATTAAAGCGGTTGCTTAATTGCTTCGTTCGATTCATCTTTGGGATCCCTAGAGATGCTTCGGTGACCCGATATTACGAAGAATTGAAATGGCTCTACCCTTCCTACCGCCGTAAGTACGTCCTAGCATCTTTCCTTTACCAAGTTATCCAATCCCGTCGACCATCTTACATTTTCGATCTCCTTCAATTCAAAACCACAGTCCTCTCCCGCAACACCCGTTCTCGGCTCTCTGATCTATATACAGCATCCCACCGAACTGCAGCTTTTGACAGAGCTTTCCTGATCCGATCCTCCTCCCTTTGGAACTCTATACCTTCTTCCATTCGTCGTTCCAATAATCTTCCAACCTTCAAATCCCGTATATTTCAGCACCTATTATCTCTACAATTCCCAAAAAATCGAAAATAGTAGGGGATCAGTATTGACTTAATGCTCTCTTTATTCGAAGAATGAATGATGTTTTTAGATGTATATTTGTGTGTGTTATTTTGTATTCATATATTTGAGTGTGTGGAATTTAAACCACGTACATATGTATTATTAATGTCATATAGATAGATATTAAAAAGGACAAAAAGGGATGAAAGGTAAATCTCGAATAATATTGTTTAATCTTTCTTTTTTGTTTTTTTTTCTAGGCATAAATTTGATATATGTGACCATAAATTTGTTTCTCTTATATAATTATTGTAAACTTATTTTAATTTTTTTTCTTTCTTTTCTTCTAATATGTTTTTGAAATACTGTTATTGTAGGTAATTCACATTTTTTATTTGTTCATTTTTTTTATTCGTTCTCACTAATTAAATTAATTGTAATAATTAATTAAAAGTAATTATTTAACACTCTAAGATTTAATAGCTTACAATGCCTGTATTGTTATTCTATAGGGACTCGTCCCAGAATAAATAAAGACATTATTATTATTATTATTATTATTATTATTATATCTAATCTAACTCTACTTTTCTTATCCTTAGGCATACATAGAAAACTTAAAATTAAAATGTACCTCAAGTTATATTTTTAAGTTCTGCGAAGTCCTTATCAAAGTTGACCCTATTGAAGCGTAGAAACACAAACTTCAGGTGGTTTACTCCAGAACCTGTTGTCCAATGACTATTTCTTCGGTCCTTCCTGAGTTTCCGTTCAAGGCTGTCTTCACTGGACTGATCCAAAATCTGTTGGAATATTTCTTCAATTTTCTTGATCTCCAGGAAAATTTCTTCACCTTTACTGACCTGAGGCTAATAGGGTCCCTGTCCGGGCGCCAGATAAAGAACGTTGCCGCACAAAGAACTTAAAAAAGCTTTATTGGTAAACAAACAAAACAAACAATTTATACAAGCTACACTATAAACTAGGATAATGACTACGACTAACTATATCGGACTATCTGACTGTCATCTATGTCTTACAGCAAGGCTTATATACAATAGTGAGGGAAGAGGAGAGTGCTGACTCAGGAATATAGGATTATGCACCTTAACTGTTGTTAGATTGGAAGAGTACCACGAAAACTAATCATTTAATCAAAAAAGTAAAATTAGACCCAATTTAATTTTTTTTTTAAATCAATGAAGTTCTATGATATACGAACTCTTAATTCTCTTTGTAAAAAGATCATTGGCCTAAGGAAGTCTTTAAAGGAGAACCAGCTTTGAGGTTTCTTAGAGGTTATTTATAGGTTTTAAATACAAGGATTTTAATCATCACTCTTAATAGTGATTGTAATGCTCGGGAAGAATGATCGTTCAAACTTTTACCAGATTAATCTGTGCCAGAAACATTATCGGCTGCCCACCTCGTAATAAATTAGTAATTAAATGTCTATCATCCTCCTTTATCTCTAAGTCCTTAGTTTTGCAAGATAATGAACCTCAGACAGATCTCATATCCTCTACCCATCAACAATTAGAACCACAAACACAAAATGAAACCCATGTTCCAGCTTTAAGAGAAGAAGTCTTAAATAAATACTTGAAACCAAAACGCAATTACCTACCACTTTATAACTTTGCTGCATATGTCAACAAAAGCAACACCCTTAAGGAATTTGTCAAACTTGGAGTCAACTTGCATGTTATTGAACTTACAAAAGGCGTCCAAGAGATAATTTTGAAGTTGGATTTTGAAAGAGATGTAAAGAAATATCTTATGTGAGTGTTAAATAATTGATTTTGTCGAATAATCAGAATAAAAATTAAATACTTTTGTTACTAATGGAAATAAGATACAGTTGTAAAAATGAGTGATATTGATTTCAATTTTGTTGAAATTTTATTTTATATTATTCATTTTTTCAGGTTTCTTCATGATGTTGGAGTTCCTGCTGATGATCTAGGATCATTCATTACAAGAAACCCTTTTATTTTTAAAGAAGAATTAGATGACTTACAAGTTCGTATAAATTACCTCGAATCTATGGCATTTACCCATGAAAATATAACTAGAATATTGACAAAAAATCCTCGGTGGCTTTTGTACAAGTAAGCTATCAATTTTGTACATCATATTATACTTGGTTGAAAATAATTTCGTTCATAACTAGTTATCGATACTTTTAATTATTTACATTTCCATTTTAATGTTGACCTATGACTTTTGGTACAACTCCAGTGTCTCATTATCAGTTCACAGTGCTACTTTTGGGCTATGCAATTGTTAAATAATTAATTGCTTTGTATTCATTGTTATAATTTAAATTCTTACTGCTGTTAGGTGTTCATTCACTAATGTACTCTTCAGTCCTTGAATTACCAATACCACCCCTAATAAGGAAAAAGGATAAGAAAAAAAATACAATCCTTGAAGAACCATAGCCTTTGCTAACTTCTTCCGCCATTCACCTCTGTCCACTGCAAGGCGTATCCAGCGGTTTGTGCCCATCACATTCAGGTCACCCCCCACATCGTCGTGCCACCTGAGATGGGGTCTCCCTTGCAATCTTATACCTTCTTTCGGTGTTACATTTGAAATTATTGTTACTGTTTGATTTCCACTTGTTCGTAGAAGTTCTACCTATAGCAATAACATTCAATTACAATTAATTTTACATTGTACCTCAACTGATAAGGACCTTTTGGTGGTTTTTATATCTTTTGACCTCAACTTAAAAATATGCCTTGAGCAATATTAACAATTGGAAGTCTACAGTAAATATAATTCTAAGAGTCAAATCATAATAATTTTAATAATTCTGAGGGATAGAAATTTTACAGTTGAATACAAAATTACCTTGAATTTTACTAGGTAACATTAGCACAGCATCAATTGATAGCACATCAGTACTTTAAAGTTGAACCAAATTTATTTGTTACCATGCTAGTTAATTATTTTATGAAGTTTTTATAAAATTGGAATATTTAAAAGGAACCTACTAATATCTGGTAAATTTTAACTTTAAAGGCCAATGTTAAAATAAAAAGTGGTAAATTAAAATTTACCAAGTATTGATAGTCATATTTTCCATGGAAAAAATTGAATATAGCTCTGAGTCACAGCTCTGCAGAGAAGTTTTGTGAAACTTTAGAATCACTCCAGGGGGTGAACTTATCATCTCCACATGTTGCCACCTGATAATAATACATACAATGTCTAAAAGATCATTTAAGGTGCTAATCTGAATGGATATACAACCTGTCTAAGGAAATAGAAGATCATTATTATTATCTCAGTTAGATCTCTGAATCCATATAAGACAGGTGCAGTTGCCTGAAAGAGGCAACTCCTCCACTGCATTAGAGGACTGTGGGCCAATCCTCCACATCACCAAATTTAAATGATTAAAAGCAAATTATCTCTACATTGTAAGGTAGAAGAGATTACAGAATAAGAAAAAAAAGAACCACTCCAAGTTCAGATTAGCTGTTGAAAACATTTTGCCACAATTGTGTTTAATTGGAATATCTTTACCTCCTCTTCTATTTTTATTCTTTATTTTTAAAAAACCAATTTGAGCACAATTTTATTGATAGAGTCTACTGATGTCTTTTTTTCCCTTTAAATTCTTACATTGCCATAATATTTCATATATAAAATACCAACAACCGATTTCGAAATCCATACTATGTACTTCGAAAATTGGATGTTGGTCTCATGTTACAATTTAGGCACATTTATAAAAAGTAAATTATAATAATAACCTTAGTAACATTGAAACTAATTATTTATACAGTATGCTGTTATCTTTATTTGATTGCCTAACCTATCAGCAAAGGCTAAACTATTTTATTTGTGTATTAACTTTTTTTTTTAAGGACACAAAATATTGATGAAAGATTGGGGTATTTCCAGTCCAAATTTAAGTTGAAAGGTCCAGAAGTGAGACATGTTGCTGTTAGAATGCCCAAAATTGTCACTTTTAAACAGCGACACATTGAGGTAATGAAGAAAATTATCACATTTATATATACATATAATTTATATAATTTATTCAATTTTTTTTTTTTATTCACCCTATAATTATTGAAAAAAAATAGGAACTATCATAAATTAATCAATTTAGACATCATGAATATTTACACTTGTATTAGATTATTAATATATTTATGTATTAATAAATAAAGATATAAAACCTAAAAATAAAAAATGTTCTGATGGTTTGAAAACATCCCCATGTTTTGAAGATAAATGAGTTTAACAAAATGAACATTATTTTGCATTAGAATATCTACATTTCGATTCACTTATAAATAAAAAAAAAATTATATTTCAATTTTTTACCAGGAAAACTACTTTGCTGTGAAAGAAGAAATGGGTTTTGAGTCTAAAGAAGTAAGAGAACTCTTGTTACAAAAACCTAAAATTTACACATTAGGTAAGAACATTTGACTAGAACTGTTCTATTTATTTATTTATATAAATCTCTTCTACCAATTCTGTAATATTTTGTTCTAAGATTTCATCTTAATGTTTAAAAAATAAAACACAATTAACTAACTTAAATATATAATAGAACTTATGTCTAGAGGAGAGTAAGAGGAGAGCCATTGAAGAAAAACATAGATAAGAAAACTTATTTAATTGTGGCTAACATTTCAGAATATTATCAGGGCTTAAAAAAAACAAGAAGAAGATAACATTTACAGTAACAATTGATATAATACATTAGGAATTATTCTTATATTAAAAATTGAATATGAAGATTTAATGTTCATTATTGCATAATTTAAATCTCTTCGCAATAAGAAGGGTTTTATTAATATGTTTTCATACTGACAAAACTCCTTTATACCAGGAGCAATTCATTTGATTTATCATAATAATCTTGGTATATACTTTACATAATCCTATATCTGCATAGTGGTAGATGTTATAGTTAATGTTTAAGGATTTACGAGTATTTTATTTTATTTTTAAATTCAAGCATTTTTTTTTTACTTCCAACCTGTCAATTTTCTTCTCCATGAAATGTATACAGTTGACTAATAATTATTCAAGATAATATTTTGTTGTTATATGTTTTATTATAACTTTCACATAATTTATATTTCATTCTTTTTTTCTTATTATTTATATTTTCATAAATTATATTTATTTCCTATAATCAGTTCTGCAGTCAAGTATAATTCCATCATTAATTTGTATTAGATTTAAAATGAATGATTACATTACAATTTATTGAAGATTGTTATTTATTTATTGACTGTTAAACGTAAGCACATTAAGACTATTTTTTTTTCTGTTTACAGATAGAAATAACCTTGTCACGAGATTCGACTATTTGCATAACATAATGGGTATCACACATAGCCAATTAGTTTTGCAACCAGGCACACTTCTTTGTCGACAAAGCAAGCTCAAGGAGAGACACGAGTTCTTAAAAAGTATTGGTAAAGACATCTATGACCCAAGAAAACCTGGCTATATTTCCCCACTATCTGTAGTCGCTGGTACAGATCAACAATTCTGTACCAAAGTAGCTAAAACATCAGTAGCAAATTATAACAGGTTTCTTAAGACATTATGTTGATGTATATATTGTAAATTTACTAATTTGTATAGCTGTAAATATGTATAAAGTCTTTAAAAAATATTTATAGTTAAGACTTTAATAAATATTTCAATTTTATATGTTACTTTATTTGTATTTTTTTCCTATTCCAATTATTTCAGTTTAAAATATGTTTGCAACTTGTATATCCAACTCTGAAGAAGACGACTAGCAATGTGGGTTTCTAATAAATAGTTTTTCACTATTTAAGGAATTAGTTTTTTGACTTCCATCTGGACTATTTTCATCCCCATTTATAAAAAAAACCTTTACCGCTACAACCCATGGATGGTCTGGGGTTGAGTACATGGTAGAGACAGTACTTTTTCATGGACAACGGTTCTGCAAGGAGGTGACTTCTCCTAGATCACGCTCAACCACCAGATTTTTCCCCCTTATTTTTATAATATTTTATAGAGGCTGGGTTATCATATCATATATTTATTTATATGAAATTAAATATTAAATACTTACTGAAACGTTTTGCAACATCTTGGTTTTCCTCCTCCCCCCTCCATCATTCTTTATATCTGTATCTTCTGCAGTTTCGTAGATTTCAAAAACATAGTATAACTTCATTTTATACTGTATATTATTCTCAATGATAGACCTGCGAATGTTCTAAAACAACGCAGAAATGGGAGATTTCTAATGATAGGGATCTGGGAAGCCCTCACTTCAAATAATAGTGTTTGGTAGTACACTACTGTTGCTACAACTTAAAATTACCGAGAGAACTTAATATAGTGATTTTATTTTTACAATTTTTCCGATAGTTTTCAATCTACTGAAAAAATTCAATATCACAATTAAGAGTCAATTGTTTTTTGTTAGTTATAACTATTTCATTTTTTTTAATACAGGACCATCACCCTCCTGCTTATTAATTTGCAACACACTCAACCATCAATACATAAAACATTAATTTGATAATTTAAAAAAAAAAATTAATAAAGGTATGAATGAAAAATAACTCTATGAAAGCATAAATGACCCATATTAATAGGGTACTTTGAAAAAATTACCTTTTTTCAAATTCAAGATTTCAAAGGAAAATATTTTAATCCTATTTAATACTTACCATACTTAATAATAATCCCTTTAGGGCAGTCTCTAAGCTTGTTTAATCCCATTCATCTTCTTTAAAAAAGTCTAAGTTAAGTTATTTGTTCCAAAGAAGAAACATGACAGTGTCCTAGGATATTCTCGTAATTTTAAGGCACAACTGGAAAAAAAAATTCACAGCCGCTGAAGCAACTCTGAAATTATTAAATATGAAGGAGAAGGTGTCCTTCAACAGCGCACAGCGCGATGTTGGTTTGAAATATTTAGTAGTGGAAATTCAACATTAGAAAGGAAGAAGGGCTCCGGGCGACCATTAATGGATATTGAAAATGTTTAATCGAAATCAAGTCAAATCCATCCAAAAGTACTCGCGAACTTACCAGGGAGTGTAGTGTGTTAAAAGATACTATTAGTCGCCATCAATGCTCAATTGAGAAGGTGAAAAAGTGCTGTAGACTGGTCCCTCAGGAACTTACTCCTCTGCAATCAGCTAAGAGGTTAGAAATTTGTGAAAATTTATTTTAAAACTCTTCTGATACGAGATTTTACCATAAGATTGTCACTTGTGATGAAAAGTGGTTTTACTGGCGAAATGCGAATACCCGTGAGCAATGGCTAGATGCGGTCAAACTGCTTTTCCGGTTACTACAAGGGGACAGTTTGAAAAAATCCAAGATTAGTGTTTTTTTGAATTTTGAAGGTGTTAGTCTTCACGAATTTGTTCCTGATGGATTCTCTATGAATTCTAAACTGTACTGCGAGGAACTGGAAAGATTGTAAACAAAGTTGTCAAAGCGTTATCCTGCTTTGATCAACCAAAAATGAATTTTATTCGAACAAGATAATGCTTGTCCTCCACCTCCCATCGAGCCAATGAAAAGTTTAAAGAACTTCATGGTTTCGAACTCCTGCCCCATCCATCATATAGTTCCAAATCCCACCATCAGGTTACTACTTGTTTCGATCCATGGCCCATTTTCTTCAAGGAAAAAAATTTGAATTGAAAATTGGGAAGTTTAAATTGCGGTCCAAGAGTTCTTTGACAGTCATCCCAAGGAACATTATCAGTCTGGGATTGAGCAATTGACTAGCAGATGGCTAATGGTTGCAGATAACAATGGGCTATACTTTGATTATAGTATAGCATTTTAGATTTTATATTTTATTGATTATAGCATTTTATATCAAACAAATAATACATATATTTGGTTGAAAAACAGTCATTTTTTTATACACCCTATTAGTTCAGGTAATCAATCTTAGAAGGTATCTTGTATATCATTGCCATACAAGTACAATACAATACAAAAAGAAAATAAGAAAATTTTTTTTTCAAAAATTTCTTTTGCAAAGAACAAAAAAAAATCTCTTTTAAAGTATTTAAATCTAGTTAAATGGAAAGAAGAATTATAATAATATATACCAGTCTTTCTTTTTCTTACATAGTTTCACCAATTTTGGGGTTACATCTCTTTTAATGAGGTGTTTTTTTTCCTGAAAAAATAGTAATAATAAAAAACATTAAAATTATCTACAGAAGCAAAATTAAAGAGGCTAAATTAATAACAAATATAACATTGGTCTATAAAAATAGAAATGTCTGTTTCTAATAATTAGTTTCACCTATTAAGGAATTTTTTTTTACCTCCACCCAGACCATTTTATTTTCAATAATAAATATAGATCAGTACAAGATTTAATACTAGAACAGTGTGACAATGATGAAAATAATGAGTTCACATTCATAGCGATGTTTATAACACATATAAAACTCAATTTTTCTATTTTATTTTGATGTTACTGATGTTTTTTATCAGTAACATCAAAATCACCACGTTTGAAACTTTGAAACCAACGTTCACATGTCTTGACGGTTGGAGCAAGATCGCCATAAGTCTCAACAAGAATTCGATGACATTCAGATGCCTTTTTCTTTTGATTGAATAAGAAAATCATGACATGCCGCAAATGCTCTTTATTTGGCTTAAAATTAGACATTTTTAACACCAAAGAAAGGTATGATACGTCCACGTAAACGACTTAAAAACAACTGACTTTTGTAAACAAATGATTAACAAACAAAATAGCGTTTAGAGATAAGCAAATCCTTCAATAGGCTAAGAGCGCATTCTATTGGAATTAAAACGACATTTTAAACTTGCAGACCTGGTAATTAGGAACAGTGGCGAGAACAGAGGATTGGTCAAAGTTAAAGGTGTGGTTAAAGCCTGTTAATTAGTCCAATATAGCCTGATTGTATTATCACCTACCTTACTTAAAACATACCTACTTTTATACAATTGATATTTTACATTTTTATAAACTGTCTTCTTACATTCTCTTATGCAATTAATATTCTTTACACTAGTATAAAGTATTTTCTACCTATTAATATTAATACTGTATTTTCTAAAATAATTTTTATTTTCAATTTTATTCTATTTTATATAATTCGTTTCTAGATTTTTATAATTTTACAATTTTTATTTCTTCTTTTTTATTACCTATAATTTTAGGGCGTAATTCTTATCACTTTCTAATTTACCCATATCATTTCACATTCCTATTGTATATTCAGTTTTTATTTATCTGTAATACCTTAATTTTTTAACTGTCAACACTTTCTGTTTTATTATTATTTTCTTCATGTTTTATTATTATTTTCTACATTTTAACCTTCATAATTACTTTACTGTACACCTTTATCAATTTTTATCATCATTATTACACATAATTATCAATTTTTGCCTGTATTCACCTTCTTTTAGTTTATCTATATTTAAAATGTTTTAATATATTCATACCGCTTTCTTAAATTGTCTGTATTTTGCTTATAGCCCTGAAGAAGACCTACAACGTAGGTCGAAACGTTGGCTAACAATAAATATGATCTGAAATTACTTGAGAATTTCATTCAGTGACCTCTACCCGGACCAATTTCTTCAACATAGATTATCATAGGTCAACAATTATTATCAATATAAAGATAATCTAGTGTGTGATAAGGTATTTTTTTATGATTTCATAAACTTGATTATTAATGTGATATGATTTAAAATAAATTTGATGTGTTAAAAAAATTATATGATAATTAAACAATGGCATTGCCTTTATTTCATTATACAGACCATAAATACCTCTCTCCTTCTACAGATTCAATACATCCTATCAAATTGTGTTTCTTAATAATAGTAAAATAGAAAAATTGAGTTTTATATGTGTTATAAACATCGCTATGAATGTGAACTCATTATTTTCATCATTGTCACACTGTTCTAGTATTAAATCTTGTACTGATCTATATTTATTATTGAAAATAAAATGGTCTGGGTGGAGGTAAAAAAAAATTCCTTAATAGGTGAAACTAATTATTAGAAACAGACATTTCTATTTTTATACACCAATGTTATATTTGTTATTAATTTAGCCTCTTTAATTTTGCTTCTGTAGATAATTTTAATGTTTTTTATTATTACTATTTTTTCAGGAAAAAAAACACCTCATTAAAAGAGATGTAACCCCAAAATTGGTGAAACTATGTAAGAAAAAGAAAGACTGGTATATATTATTATAATTCTTCTTTCCATTTAACTAGATTTAAATACTTTAAAAGAGATTTTTTTTTGTTCTTTGCAAAAGAAATTTTTGAAAAAAAAATTTTCTTATTTTCTTTTTGTATTGTATTGTACTTGTATGGCAATGATATACAAGATACCTTCTAAGATTGATTACCTGAACTAATAGGGTGTATAAAAAAATGACTGTTTTTCAACCAAATATATGTATTATTTGTTTGATATAAAATGCTATAATCAATAAAATATAAAATCTAAAATGCTATACTATAATCAAAGTATAGCCCATTGTTATCTGCAACCATTAGCCATCTGCTAGTCAATTGCTCAATCCCAGACTGATAATGTTCCTTGGGATGACTGTCAAAGAACTCTTGGACCGCAATTTAAACTTCCCAATTTTCAATTCAAATTTTTTTCCTTGAAGAAAATGGGCCATGGATCGAAACAAGTAGTAACCTGATGGTGGGATTTGGAACTATATGATGGATGGGGCAGGAGTTCGAACCCATGAAGTTCTTTAAACTTTTCATTGGCTCGATGGGAGGTGGAGGACAAGCATTATCTTGTTCGAATAAAATTCATTTTTGGTTGATCAAAGCAGGATAACGCTTTGACAACTTTGTTTACAATCTTTCCAGTTCCTCGCAGTATAGTTTAGAATTCATAGAGAATCCATCAGGAATTCTATTTTATATAATTCGTTTCTAGATTTTTATAATTTTACAATTTTTATTTCTTCTTTTTTATTACCTATAATTTTAGGGCGTAATTCTTATCACTTTCTAATTTACCCATATCATTTCACATTCCTATTGTATATTCAGTTTTTATTTATCTGTAATACCTTAATTTTTTAACTGTCAACACTTTCTGTTTTATTATTATTTTCTTCATGTTTTATTATTATTTTCTACATTTTAACCTTCATAATTACTTTACTGTACACCTTTATCAATTTTTATCATCATTATTACACATAATTATCAATTTTTGCCTGTATTCACCTTCTTTTAGTTTATCTATATTTAAAATGTTTTAATATATTCATACCGCTTTCTTAAATTGTCTGTATTTTGCTTATAGCCCTGAAGAAGACCTACAACGTAGGTCGAAACGTTGGCTAACAATAAATATGATCTGAAATTACTTGAGAATTTCATTCAGTGACCTCTACCCGGACCAATTTCTTCAACATAGATTATCTTTAATCTGAAAGTTAATTTATTCTTTTTGTATGAATTGTTTCATAATACAAACAATTAAAAAACAAATGTTAATAAACATAGTAAAATTATACTACTTTGTGTACTTAAAACAGTTTGTAAAAATATTAGAAAAATAAATAATATTTATTTTACTATTTAACAAGAATATTAAGCCAAGAAAATTTGGTACTTACTTTGAATATAATAACAATATATCATTTCTTGTTTATCATTCTGGTATTCACTAAAAATAATGTTTTCAAAATATACCAATTAATGATAATTTAAACCAAAAGCAACATCAAAGTTAGTAAATTTTAACATCTGGTGTATGTGTGTATATAAATATCAAGAGAAAGTTCCTTTACAGAAGCCAATTTTAAATATAGATTGACGTAACTTAAAGATGTTTTACCAGGTTTTACAAAAATGAAAGAAAAAAAATCATACTTGTAATTAGATTAAGGTTTTTAATCATAATTGTCCTTTATGGGGCAAAGACATACTCAATTCATCCCTTGGAAGGACAATTATCCTTTTAGTAATTAATGTGGATCCTACAGTCTTTATCTTACATAGATGTAGTATTAATAGGAATGTAAATAAGTGTTTGTACATACACTGATAGTTAGAAAAACAATGGGAGGCTTTGATTTCCCTGTACCTTTAATACCAGTAGGCTAGCCTCATTAGTTACTACTGTGTAAAATTGATTAATACAGTTTAGAAAAATGGAAATAAAAGTACTATAGTTAGATATTTCAATAGTTTGGCGATCCCTGAGGTGTTCAACTGTAGTTTACTGATACTCCCTCAATTCAGAAAAATGTATCTAAGCATCATAAAAACTTCTAGCAGATCAGTAGTGATAGAGCAGCAACATAGAGCTACTCCATAGACAAGGTTCAAGCTTTGTTCTTAGGCAGCACTGATATTTTTCAACCAATGGGAGAACTCATTTGTACAAAATGGGAAAGCTTATAGGATTAACTGACTTTGGTTAGTGTTTAACCAATTGAAAAAAAAAGGACTCCATGCTTCAAACAGACAAACAGTCAGGTAGAGGTTATCACATGATCCCCAATGGAACACAGCTGCCTTTCTCAGGCCATTTAAAGTCAAAAACACCTCAGGGATCGCCAAACTATTAAACATATATTTAAATACTCTCCTAAATACATGAGAAATAAGGCTGAATTCGATGCTTATTTAGTCTCTTGTTTAGGCACTAATCAACCATAAGGATTACAACGCTAATATTATCAATTACACTAAGGAAATAAGAATATAGAGCCTAATATAAATAATTAATAACCACTAACAATTTTATAACTACAAATCAAATACAAACAGAAAAAACAATTTAAATGATCCTCAATTAAAATCAAACAAATGATGCACATTTATTTATCTTTGATATTCATCAAATTCATATTTAAATATTCTATAAAATGCATTCAACTGCTTAAAGTCCTCAGATGCACTATGTATATTAATAACATTTTCAGTGAAGTTATTTTAATTTAATAACACCGCATATAAAAAAAAATATTTAAAGTCAAAATGTGATTCAGTGCCCTCTAAATCAGCATGCTATTGTTGAGCTGCTGGGATGTAAAGAAAAACACAGTAAAATTTCAACAATATCTATTTTAAAGGCTAAGGAAAGTGTCATGGTGATGTTTGTTGTTGTGATGTCTTTTTAAGTTAAAGTATTAATTACTTTATATTTATTCACATAAGTGGTGCTTATTATGCTTGCTATAATGTGCTATACTTTAGTAAAATTAAAAAGTACCAATTGATCGAGAAGCAAAGGAGGAATAGAATAGGAAACAAAGGTAATAAAAAGGTTGACAATATTTCATTCAATTTGTTTTCTACTACATCCAGAGCTTCTCTTTTACTATATAAAATCTCTAGAAAACTTTAAAGTAATTAAAAATAGATTTCAGGCATTATTAGTCAAAACCATGTGACAAAATAGAAGTTAATTGACAACATAAGTAATGATTTCATACAAAAAGACAAGTAAACTAAACAAAATAACACCGTCATACCAGAGATAGCATGGAGATGATAGTACTTACCATGGCTGCTCATAATCCTGGATTTAATATTATAGCATGCCTACTAAGTTTGTGAGTACCTTATTATTTTGGTTTTTAATAGAAACACATATATAATAGGGTGTATAAAAAAAAAATGACCGTTTTATCAAATTCCTGAGTTCAAAAGTCTGTAAATATTTTAATGCTATTTATTATTTACCAACACTTAATAATCCCTTTAGAGCATTCTCTAAGCTTGTTTACTAACACTTGATTCTTCAAAAAAAGCCTCAGTTTAGTTATTTATTTCAAATAAGAAACTTGACAGTGTCCAACGAAATTCTGGTAATTTTAAGACATTACTGGAAAAAAATTTCACAGCCACTGAAGCAACTCGTGAAATTATTAAATATGATGGGGAAGGGGTCCTTGACCAGCGCACTGCGCGGCGTTGGTTTGAAAAATTTAGCAGTGGAGATACGACAAAAGGAAGAAGGGCTCCAGGGTGGGGTGACCATTAATGGATATTGATGAGGTTCTGAAGGAAGCTGCTAAGTCAAATCCGTCCACAAGTACTTGCGAATTTTTCAGGGAGTGTGGTGAGTTAGAAGATATTGTTCGTTACCATCTTCTCTCCATGGGGAAGGTGAAAATGGCCAGTAGACGGTCATTTTTTTTTTATACACCCTATTATCTCTTCTTACTATTTAATTTCTTTTTAAAAAATTGGAAGACATTCTTACAGCATTAATTAATACAATTTAAATATTTTGTTGTATACTTGATAAAAAAAAATCATTAAACAATAATAACACATAATATGTGATCATATAAATATTATTACAGATCAGCAATAGCAACTATAAATCCAATTTCTGATCATTACTGTAAATAACAATAACAGATTTTTTTCTTTCACAAGATGCCTTTTAAAACCATATATCTTTACTTTTCTTATTAACACATTTATTTATTAATTGTGCAAATATGATTACCATACAAGGGACTTTATTTTTAAATCATTCATAGAATAAATATTTCATTATAACTGTATAATGTTCATCAAATAGCCCATATTTTATACCTATCACCGAACACGTCCTTCTGAAACAGCTTTATAGCCATATTGAAAATCAGTTGTAAAAGAAGAAAATCATAGGACCTAATTAGACCTGAAAATAATAATTCAAATTTATAAGAATCAATTAGGGTTCCAATAAAACTAAAATATAAACAAGCACAAACTTTATATTTTCATCTAACATTTAAATATACTTAATATTTATTTTTTGAAATTAACTATATCTTTTTAAAAAAATATAATAAAATTCAATTCTTAAAATATAATATAAATTTTTAATCATTTTTTGTTAATTGTTTTAATTTTTAACTATTTTTATTTGAAGAGAAAAGATATACCCCCGGCCGAGATTCGAACCCGCATCTCCTCTGTCTTTCTGTGAGCTACCGGAGTCGCTTGCCAGCCGGGGACGAAACCCGGCCGGTGGCATATCTTTTCTCTTAAAATAAAAAAATATAAATGATTGAGGCTTAATGTGCGTTAATAAAAGATGAAAAGCATATTAGACAGAAGTTTTAACATGAAACGAGTGAAAAAGAAAAGGTGAGAAAAACAAAACACTCTGTGAAAAATTATATAAATCTATTCAAACACTTGTTTCTCTTTCGTTATTCAGATTACTTATAAGAAAATACAACAGAATTTTCAAGTCAATACACTCTTCAATTATAACTTCATTATACCTTTCAAATATGTATAACTTTTTCAAATTCATCTGTAACCCAGACGGATTTACTCATAATTATTATATTCTTATTCTTCATCGTTCTTTCCTTAAATGGCTAGTTCTGGGGCTAAAATAAGCAATTCAGTGGCTCCCCAGGCTTCCATATAGCTACATGTATACTATCTTATATTTCTATCTTGATTGAAAATACTTATTTTAATTGCAGAATTGACTTGTGTAGAAGTGTACACTTCTTCTTCCAGCATTATTTTTCTTTCATTAAATGATTGACGTAGGTTACTGAATAATCTCAAGAATTTGTTTAGTTTGATAATTTAGGATATTTATTAATTATTTTTTTAAGGGAGGAGGAGACAGGCGGTCTAGATTCCATTGATTTGATGTTTTTCTTTAGTTTTTTGAAGTTGCTAATATGAAAAATATTCTATCAAAATTTTGTTTGAGCACAAGCATTTATAATAAATTTGTTTTCCTCTTTCTTTGATTTTGGCTTAATTTGAACCAATGATCGACTTGTTGATTAGCCTTTTTTTTATTTCAATATATTATTGCATTGTATCATTCCTTAAATTCTTCCATTAGTTTCATGAATATACCTCTACTTATTTCATTTCGGTTATAAAAATTTGAATTGGGAGTTTAGCATTAAGAATAATCAACTCAAAAAGATTGTTATTAATATTAGAGATGAAAATAGTTGACTGGAAGGTGGGTGCAGTCATAAATAAACACCAAATAAGTGAAGACTTATTTTTTATTTATGCCGACGTTTCGACCTACTTTGTAGATCATCTTCATGGCAAATAGGAGAGGTGGTAGGGTGAACTGTGTTACTCTGTTATTGATATTGGTTGAATTTGCTCATTACATACAGTTCCAAAACTTGTTCTACTCTATAAAGTCGGAAGATAAAAAAATAAAAAGTTTTTAAAGAAAAGTTCTCTGATAAATCATTGGTCCCATGAATATTAGAGGGTAATAGTAATAATGAACAGGGTACCTGTTCCGCAGGTTATCGCTTCGAGTAAGTTACTGTTAGTTTTAACCATTTATTTCATTCTTTAGTTTCCACTTCAGTTCTTCAGTAATTTTTTATTAAACATCATTAAAAAAGTTTTTAAAATCTATTTTTTTGGTTTTATTAAAAAAATTTATACAGTTTTGATATAATTATTCAGAACTTGTTTTGATCCTTTAACAACATTTACATTTACTGCAACTCTTTAAGTTTTTTTAAAGACCACTTTTACTGTATGTGTCAATATTTATAATGCTGGGAATATGTAAATAAATCTGTGAAGGGTGTGCTGAGCAGGTAAAGCAGTATCCCAGGGTCTTTACTTGAAAAAGGCAATGGACAGTTGTAAGCCAGACAGGAGCAAAAAAAGATGCTGTGAAACTTATGAAACAATTGACAATAGTAGGCAGGACAGCAGATGCTCAAGATGTAAGCACTAAAATACAGCAAAAGGGCTCCCATATTGTAAGTACATATATATTCTTATAACCATATCTATCTCATGTAAAAGGATTTTTTATTTATTAAACAACTCCACCAATTGGATAAATTCCATCCTATGGAGATAAGTAAGATTGGAAACTAAAAAGATCTACCATTCCTTCGTAGAAAGCGTAGCCACTTACGGATCAGAGGTTGATAAAGGACACTCACGAAAAAGGCGGAAATAGGTTGCTTTCTATGGAAATAGATTTCTGGAGAAGCTGTAGTATATCGAGAACCAAGCGAATCCCAAACGCAGCAATTAGAGACAAGGTCGGATGTTAAAAGAACATCCTTTCATATTTAAAAAAACATGGCCACTTAATGCAGATGGACGAAAACCGCTGGCCAAAGAAAATTCATAACTATATACCAACTGAAAGAAGAAAGCATGGAAGATCAAAGAGAAAATGGATGGAGGACGTGGAGGAGTGCATGGCAGACAGAGGACTCTGTGAGGGGGATTGGATGAACAGAGAGCAGTGGCTTTTGGGTATTGGGGAAATGACTCCTTAAGTTGTACAAAACCCCAGAAAAAAAAGAAAGAAAAAAACTCTACTAACCCAAACTCAACTTTTTATTTACTAATCAATAATAATATAGTATCACTTCACCTTAGTTTGTCATGATCTCAGGATGACATCCCATATTATCAATATAGAGAGAATAGATTTCCTTGCTTCAGGATCAAATCCAATGGCACAAATTATGGCAAAATTAGAAAAAATGGTATTAACGATGATTGAAAAATATGAATCCATTGAAAATGACCAAAATAGATGATTGGAATAATTAGGTAAGTTAATGAATTATACTAAATAGCAATGACTTATTTTATTGTGTCTATGTTTTGCCCTAAATTTAGGCCATCTTCATGACTTAAAAGAAAGAAACAGAAAAAATATTGCAGTACCAAAGAAAATAAGATTTTATATAAACAGAAATGATAAAAATGAAAAAAACAAAAGTTAAATTATGAAATAATTCATGAGAAGCTGCTACATGTGAGGATGGTAGTGAACCTGGGCCAGGTAGAGTAAAATGACCTTTAGGGTTTATTACCTTTTACTCTGAAGAGAGGCAGTTGTCGAGAAGGAGCGGACAAGGCAAGAGGCAAGAAACTGGATGAAGAATTGCAGAGAAACAGCGAGTCTCATATGGCATTCCCCACATATAGCATTTCCTTGTAAGTAGTTTTATAAGTTAATTGTAAACCACGATCAGTACAAATAAATATCATTTTATCCAATAATTATTATTGTTTAATAAACAACTCCCGATCAGTCAGCCACGTTAACCTTTGGAAAAGAATAAGAAGGATTTGTCTGTTAGCTATTAATGTTATAGGTTTAATATATATATTAAGTATAATGATCTCAAGGTGGCATCCCATTTTATTATTTAAATCTAACTCAGATCAAGCGATCTGACTTTTCCTTGAGAACATAGCTTGGGCAGTAAAGCCAATATAGCATTTTGTCATCCTTTGTGTGAGGATTTTGAACAGATTGACGGGAGATTGTTTATTTATCGATTACTTAAAAATAGTACATATGAAATTTTTGGATTGGTTTAAAGATTTATTGCGATTCTTTTTTGTTTTTTGTATTAATTTGAGAAGTGTGATCTCTATTAAGATAATTTCAGTATTAATTAATCAAGTTAGTATTTCGGAAAACCGTTTTGTTGGCTAGAATTGTTTTCATTTATTCAAAATGATGCCAGGACCGAAAATGCAAAAACGTTTAGAAGAGTGCAGGTCTCGGAAAGGTGGTAAAGACAATGAAATGGAAGAATATGCGGCACTACCTTTTTCAGAAGACGAAGGGGATAAAGCACAGGGTAATATAGAAAATATAGATTCTCTTACTTCAGAACCAAATTTAAATGCACGAAGAATGGAAGAAATGGAAGCCAGAATAAATAAAAAATTTGAAACACTTCAGGACAACATTGTTTACCAAAGTAATATGATGAGAATAATGGAGACGTATGTTGGTGCAGCGAGCTCGAAAGAGAACTCTTTTCTTGAGATGAGAGAAAAATTGCACAATTCGGAAGAAGAAATCGAACGGTTAACAAAGAAAGTAATTACAAAAATCAAATTACAAAAACTTCTTCCTTCATCTTGCCCCGATGCAGCAGGTGAACAATTTTGTCAGTTACACCATCCTCAGCTGGTACCAACGCCTCAAGAAGATGTACACTAAGATGTTCATCACATTGCTGAAAGATGGTAAAATTCTAGGGGAAAGACTGCTAAGTGAGAAATGTTCATTTGCAAGCTGGCTATACCAATAGCCTTTATTAGGGCATTAAAAATTGAATATAAGGCTTATGGAAGGCATATGTTGTTGGATAATTTTATAAAAGCACAATTACGTGACCAAGCACTAGTATGGTATTCCATTAAAGAAAAGGAGAGTCACTCGATTGAGATATTTGAAGAAGAATTTCTCAAGAAATATTGGGGAATGACATATGACCATATAGTTTTTGATGAGTTAATTAAGGATTCATACTTTAACCACACCGACGTAACCCCTGAAAAATATTTTGGTAAATTAATCCTAAGAGCCAGAGCCTGTTCTACGAAATTGGACGACAACTATATTTGCCGTGCAGCTAGTAGACATTTCGGAAAACAGGTGGAAGAAATTGTTTTCTTTCAAGGGATAAAGGATATAGAGCGGTTCTTAGAGGTTATAGAACATATAGGTTCAGAAGGAATTTTAAGACAGGGGGCGCCTATCAGAAAATTTGGCGATGAAAGGAATAATGCGTTAAAAAAGGAAGCATTGAATACAACACATACCTACTTTACTACACCAAAACAACAGTATTATAGAAAAAAGGAAAAACAGTTTGAAAAATCACCTAGGATGTGGGTTCCACAGGACCAATTGCAGAAAGAAAGAACTTTAAATTATCACCGATTAAAAACAGATCGGAAGATTAACCAAATTGATGTTAAAAGAAATAAATACCCCGACAGTCAGTAAGAAAAGAAAAAAGATGAAAGAATTTCTCATGAACAAAATAGGCAATACCACGACCAGTCACGCCCAATGAAAGAACGATACCTACAGTGCTAAAACCCTAACAGTTGGCCAGCCAGATATGGACAATTATAACTATAGCAGTGAAGAACATGAAGAAGATAATTTTCATAATCAATAGGAAACCGCTGCTGGGAAGAAATCGGATAACTCCGTCAAATCACTCTTAAAGAATATATCAGACCAGAGTTGCCCACAAGTTTCCTTTCTAATCGATCATATCCCCATGCATGCATTAATTGATACAGGGAGCCAGGTATCATGTATCAATGAAAAGTTTTATATGATGAATAAATCTCAGTTTAAGCATGAATTATTACCAGTAAGTGGTGTGAATATTGTTACCGCTATCAGAAAAAAATCTAAACCTGTCAAGCAACAGATTTTTACTAGTATTAATTTTAATGGAACTAAAATCAACGTGAATTTCCTAATTATAACTCAATTGAGTCAAGATTGCATTCTGGGATATGATTTCATCAGCAAAAATGTTAACGAAATAAATACCGAGCAAAGGTACCTAAAGTTAAAGCCAGAAAATGATAAGAATAATATCAAGATCCCTTTTGTTGGGAAAGAAGGAAACTTTCGGCTCGTATCGAGTTTATGTGTAAATATTGTGGATGTGAATAAGAATAATAAGAAAGGTAAACAGCAACTTATTCAAGAAAAATTACTAGAATTGCAGATTAGTCAGGCGCAACTTCCCAGCGTTATCATGGACAATTTAAGGGAATTATTAGAGTTTTATGAAAGCATATTTTCAGATACTCCTGGTATCATCAAGGACTATGAGTATAGATTCAGACTGACCGATAAAGAGCCTTTTAGAATTAGGCCATATCCTATTCCGGTCCATAAAAGGGAGGCTGTTCGTATGGAGATACAACAGATGTTGGATGACAAAATAATTCAACTAAGCAACAGCCATTATTTGAGCCCAATTGTGCCGGTAACTAAAAGTAATGGCCAGGTTAGAATTTGCCTAGATGCAAGAAGGTTGAATTCTAAATTAATTGCCGATTATGAGCAACCAGAAAGCGTCGATGATATTTTAAAAGATTGCGGAGGAAATTCATTCTACTCTACGATCGACTTAACTAAGAGTTTTCACCAAGTACTTTTACATCCGGAAGATAGAAAGTACACTGCATTTATGCATGAAGGGCGCGTATATGAGTATTGCAGGCTTCCATTTGGGTTGAAGATATCTCTTGCGGGATTAAGTAGAGGTTTAACTAAAGTCCTCGGACATTTAAGTAAATCAATAAAGCCTTACGTAGATGATCTACTTGTAATGAGCTCTACAGCAGAAGAACATATAAACCTATTGAAAAATGTTTGTTGTCTTGCAAGAAAACGGAGTTACAGTCAACTTAGATAAAACCAAATTTTTCCGCCAGGAAGTCAATTATGTTGGTTTTCAATTGAGTACCAATGGGCTACATCCCCAACAGGAGAAAATTTCAGCCATTCAGAACTTTCCTAAGCCGAGGGGTGTAAAGGATTTGCAAAGTCTGATGTGTTTAGCAAATTATTATCAACGATTTAATGCCGAGTACGCTGAACATCTAGCCAAATTAACACATTTGTTAAAGAAAGGGAAGAAATGGGAATGGAAGGAAGAAGAAGATGAGGCCTTCCAGAAGTTGAAGGATTCCTTTGTCGATGAAATAGTGCTACACCATCCAGATTTTGCCAAACCGTTCATTTTACAAACAGATGTCAGCAGGTATGCTATAGCCGCACAACTTATGCAAATGAACATGGAAGGCAAGTTGAGTGTAGTTTCGTATGCCAGTAGAGTGCTAAAGGGCGCTGTCATACAGCATCACTGAGAAGGAGTTATTAGCAATAGTTTGGTCAATAAAAAAGTTCGTTACATATTTGGCTGGAAAACAATTTGAAATTCAAACAGACCACCATGCCTTGACACACTTACAAAACTGTAAGAATACTACAAATCAGTTGCTCCGGTGGAGTATGTTTCTTCAACAGTTTGATTTCAAGGTCATATACATAAAAGGGAAAGACAATGTCGCCGTCGATGCATTAAGCAGGAATATCGACGGAATAACAGGCACAATATCCAACGTGACAAATTTTCAAGTAAATAAAATAGTATCCAATTGGATAGGCGACGTAAATCCTCTTCAGAAACTGATCAAGGATTTCAAATATCACTATAAAAAGGAAGATTTAGCTGCACCGAATACATTAAGCTTTCTCATTGAAAATCCTGGGAAATCAAGCAAAATTCATCAGTTCAATTACTACTATGAGGGAGGGTTTATAGTTTCACAGAGCAATGTTAGACCTCGGAGGATCCTGGTTCCAAATTCACTAGAACATCAGTTTATTACAACAGTACACGAACAATTTGCTCATTTAGGTATGAACAAGTTGATTAAGATAATTAGTGCAGATTTTCATTTAAGAAATTTAGATGAAAAGGTTAAAATTTTTATAAGAAAATGTCACTTATGTCAAACATGCATATGCATGTTTCTAATAAAACCTACAACGCAGAAGCCCAAACTATTAAGGTAGACGAACCATTGCAGTTAGTGAGTGCAGATTTCTTAGGGCCAGTAGTAAAAGGCGCAGGTGGAGTGCGCTACATGTTTGTAATGATTGACAACTTTAGTAAAGTGGTTCAAATCAGTAACCTGAAAAATGCTACCACTAAAAGTGCAATAAAATGTGTTATGGATTTCTGCGAGACCTATGGAACTCCCCTCAAGCTTTTGACAGACCATGGTACACAATTTACTAACAAAACATGGAAAGATACATTGACCAACTTAGGAATCAGGGAAGTCTTTTGTACCATCCGTCACCCGCAGAGCAACCTAAGTGAAAGAGTTAACCGCGACATCGGTAACTATTTGAGAGTACTTGTGAATGAAAATCACAAGTCGTGGCCAAAATACACTAAAATGGTCAGTCACATTATAAATAATAGCTACCAAACAGTCACCAGGGCTGCTCCGGTTGAATTGCATTTTGGTGTTAGAAGAAACACCCCCTGGGAGCATTATATTAGCAATATTTTGAAGCGAAAAGAAATATCGGCTGAAAAGTTAATGAAAATGAGAATGGAGGCTCGAATGGGAATTGAAAAATCAGGATTAAAAACAAAAAATAGGTTCAACAATACACATAAATGTTATGAGTTTCAATTAGGACAAAAGGTTTTACTCCGATCGCCCCAAATCCCACAGGGTTTTACGAAGCAGAGCCCAAAATTTATGAAAATCTATGAAGGTCCATTCATAGTAATAGAAAAGTATGGTCAAACCTTGTATTTGTTAGCTAACAACAAAGAAAGAAAAGAGTCGGGTGAAAAGGGCTCTCGGGGACGATTGAGAGGGAAGTTTCATGGATCCATGATGATCCCATATATAGAATAATAACATTAAAAGACTGGTAATGTTCTGGATATGATGTTTTGGTTTGGCATAGTAGCAAGCTTCAATCTTTGCCAAGGATAATTTATAACGTATTTTTATTTTTTATTTTTTCATAGAATTTCTTAAATATGTTTCATTTTGGTAGAGACACATTTTTCACATACATACATAAATTGCAGGAAATCATACACATAAACATCCGTAAATATGATATACATACTAAATTCGTTTATTGAAAATGTTATATGTACTGATCATGGAAGTAAATTGATAATAATGTTCTAATGGCTGTACTTGTACATTGACCCATAGAATTGTGGAATTCATGGGAAAGTAAACAAACCTTTCTTGTGATGTTGGCACTTTTGTTGTTAGTACCTGACTGTGAAAGCGGTGAATGTCTTATGTACCCTAAGAAAAGCTGACAGTCAGATTTTAGAGAGTCAAGCCAATATAGAATAACGATATTTTGTTATAATGTTCTCGAATACCAGGTAAATACACACTAGTGAGCTTTTGTTGAATTTTGTATGAGTATATTGTGTAGGTATGGTGACCCAAAGAATTGTGGAATTTATCGGCCAAGTAAATGTGCGATGTCGGCAACTTTGTTGTTAGTGACTGAAGGTAAAGTAGGTGTTACCTCCGGTACCCACCTCCCGACAAAGACCCCTATTTAATGATATTTTGTTAAAATGTTCTAGCATACCAGGCGAATAAACACTAGTGAGCTATTGTTTAATTTTGTATGAATTGTAGCAGCAAGAGATATTTTCAAATCCATGTAGTAATTGTATAAATGGTAATAATGGTAGAGTTGAAATTGAAATGTAATGAACGTATTTGAAGTTTAAATTAAATTGTTTATATATATTCAGGAATTTAGAAATAATTGTATAGTAATCGTAATAGTAATCGGTTATTTTTGGTATGCATTGTAAAACTACTCTTGTAAATTTTCTTGTTTTATTATTTTATATGTATCCTATTAAAGCTTGTAAATATATTGTTTGTATATTGTTAAATATAAGTTTGTTTATGTTTTGAGATGATGTATTTGGAGATTGCAAATTTTTAAACAATATTTAATTGAAAAAAAAAATATATGTATATATATGTTTTTTTTTGTTTTTGGACGATGGGTAATGCTACATGTGAGGATGGTAGTGAACCTGGGCCAGGTAGAGTAAAATGACCTTTAGGGTTTATTACCTTTTACTCTGAAGAGAGGCAGTTGTCGAGAAGGAGCGGACAAGGCAAGAGGCAAGAAACTGGATGAAGAATTGCAGAAAAACAGCGAGTCTCATATGGCATTCCCCACATATAGCATTTCCTTGTAAGTAGTTTTATAAGTTAATTGTAAACCACGATCAGTACAAATAAATATCATTTTATCCAATAATTATTATTGTTTAATAAATAACTCCCGATCAGTCAGCCACGTTAACCTTTGGAAAAGAATAAGAAGGATTGGTCTGTTAGCTATTAATGTTATAGGTTTAATATATATATTAAGTATAATGATCTCAAGGTGGCATCCCATTTTATTATTTAAATCTAACTCAGATCAAGCGATCTGACTTTTCCTTGAGAACATACGGCAAAGCCAATATAGCAAAGCATTAAGAATGGAAAGAAATCTAGAAGATAATAAAACATACATAATGAAGAAAATAAAACAGTAAAATAACAAGAGGGTGATTTAGTTATAAAAATTAATGATTGCCATGTTATTAGTAAAATTAGAAATAATAACAAACAAAACAATTGTATAAAAAACCTAAAATAACAAAAAATATTATTTTATTACAAAATATAATGAATGTCATATTTATTGGTGAAAGGCAAAATGAGTTTGAAGGAAAAAAAAGAAAATGAAGAATGGAGGAAGGAGGAAAATAGTAATATTTAATAGAATAGAACATAACAGGGAGATGAAAAGTACAACTGCAACTGACAACAATGAACTGAACTATTTAAGGTCTAAAAAAATACATTAATAACTGTTGCCAACCCACCAACTATATAAATATTTGGTCAATATTTCGGTGAAGCTGAAGCTAATGACAAGGAATGGAGGGACTAAGATGTTTTAAAGCCACAAACCCTGACCTTGGCTCAAATAAAAAATTAAAGGAGGAAATTATTAGTAGAAGAGATGTGTCTGCCAAACCACATTTGTTCTACAGCTAAAGATAATCTAAAACAATTATCAACAGAGAGTTATTACTTATAAGAAAAGGGGAAAAACCAGCAGAATCCGTAACTATCTGAGGTGTAAGCTTAAGAAAAAATGTTAGTCTTTACTGCTGGTTAGAATATTGTATAAATAAAAGGATTACAATTGTGTAACTGCGTTATACCACTTTTTGAATAATTTGAGACACATTTTTCATATATATGTACATAAATTTCATTTTCATTTTCACATCATTTTTTTAATTGAAATTGTTGTGTGTGCTGATCATGGAAGCCTATAAAGGTCATAATAATGTTCTCATGTCTGTATTTGTATTTAGTTGAATTTATGGGCTATTCCACACTGGGGTAAACAAGAGTAAAAGATTATGCTTACACCTGTGAAGTCAATAACTGACAGTAAAACATCTGTTCATACAGTTGACCCTGGGCACCCAGATCAGAAGAAAAACCAACAAGGAAATGAATTAACTCTGAATGTAGAGCTAATACAGAATAAATATATTTTGTTAAAATATGTTCTAGAATACCAGGTGAATAAACATTAGGAAGTTTTTTTTTTTTTCTATTTTTAAGAATTGGTTAGTACAGCAAAATTTCTATACAAATACAAGTTATGATAGTATATATGGTAATATTGGAAGAACTGAATTGAAATATTATGAGGGTATTTGAAGGTTTATTGAATTTGAATTAGACTGTATGCATTTGGGAGTTTAAAAATAATAGGCCTGTAATCGTAATATGATGCTTTTTGTATGCATTGTAAAAATTTTCTTGTAATTTTTCTCCCTCTATTGTATTATATTTAAGCCTGCAGATATCTTTTACGTTCGTTTAAGTTTTAATCAATTAGTGTTTAAGTTAAAACCATACATAAATATTAGTTCTTCAGTACAAAAGTACTTAAGAATATTTAGAACAGCTGGTAACAAACCACTGGAGTTTGTTGTAATCCAGAAATTGATATACATAGTTTTTCTGTTGTATATTAATGCTGGAATTTTGCTGGAAAAATTGGTGTATCAAAAATATAAAATTTTAGAAATTATTCAATAGAAAAAACTACATATGAAATTAAGAGTGTGTGTGTGTGTGAAGCCAAATGTTTTAATATGGACCTTGTTTTAATTGGCTCATTTAGATATAATTTATTTATTTTTTAAAAATACCTATGGTTGTACAATATAAGGAATCTACATAAAAGAGACATCTAACCAATTTAAACTCAAATCATACACCTTGATAATTACAAAAATAGGAAAAATATAAACACAACAAACAACACTTGCCCTACAACGATGAAGCATCAATTTGATTTCAAACCCCACAAATATTATGGGTATATGATTAAATATATGATCTAAAAAAAAATAGAAAAACTTCTGATGTTTATATTACAAAAATCATTTAAGATATACAGATTATATAAAGTAAAGATTAGAGGTCATTGTACAATGAAAAAGTACAGGATCCTTTAAACATTTCTTATACGTAACACATTAGATAAAATAATATGTGTAGTGGATTATGAAGATTTAAGAGGAATATATATTGTTTTTAAAGAAGTAAAAACTTTCTGGAACACTCCCAGTTACTAAAGAATGGTTACAGGAGTCTTTCACCTGTTTATATTACACAGATCTGCAAAAAAAACTTTTTTTAAAATTGTTTTGATTTAGTTAACTAACTAAGTAGTTTTTGCTCTGATTTCAAAATGACATTGATTTTTTTACCAAAAAAACACCTAAGGCTTGTCTACAAAATAAAGTACAAAAAACGGAAAATTTTGGATTTATTTTTATTATTTTAACATAAAGTAAAAACAACGTAGTAAAAATACCTAGCTAAAATGAGCATAAAAGTGATGCACTTGTGTTGTAAAGTTATTATAAGTCTTTGTATAAACGTTTTCTTTTTCCATCAAAGCTTCTTTTGATACTTTTTCGGCTGTGTTCTGTGAATTTTCCCTTTTTAACATCCATCATCATGTTGACATTCCATCGACCTTGGTATCTGTACTCCATTTCTTTTATATCTTGATGGAAACATTCTCCTTGTTCCTTACTTACAGCCCCAATTTTTCTGGAAATTAGTCCAGATGTGAGCGAAGTAAATGAACTTTGACACTCATGTTGCAGCCCAACATTTAGTAGTTTTGTAACAATTCAACAACCAAAGCTTAGTAGTTGGTATCTTTTTTGTTTCCAAGAAAGCCTGTTACAACAAGTTTAAATGAATTCCAGGCATTTTTTTCTTCTATTTCCATTTTAGTGACAAAGCTTTCATCTTTTAAAAGTTTTCTGATGTTAGGCCCAACAAAGGGCCCCCTCTTTCAGCTCAGCATCGGATATACCAGGAAACTGTTCACAAAGATACTTGAAACACTCTCCTTCTTTGGGTAATGCTTTCACAAACTTTCATTAGCCCCAAATTGATCTGAAGTGGAGGAAGTAAGATCTTTTTAGGATCCACTAAACTTCAACATTTTTAACTCTAGGAATAAGAGCCTTTCTGATTGGCCACGTCTGCTTGACATAGTGTTGTTTCCTGTCAAGGCTATACCATTCACAGATGAAACATGGAAATGTTGGGTGATGGAACTTTTTCCGTAATCAGCACAAAAAATACTGTTGAGCCCACTAGTTAAATATGCTACAATTTTTTCATCGCAGACCTGTGTTATTATTAGTAACAAAAATACTTGGGAAAAAAGTATTAAACGAACCTACAATATTTTGGTTTTGAAAGGGTTCAGGAGAAGGAGGTGGGCAGGAAAATAAGGTAAATTTCATCATACATGAACCTTTGGATACATTAGGCCTGGTTGTTTCTTTATTTATTATTAACACATAAAACATAAACGAAACGAATTGTTTACCTTAAAATTTAACATAATGTGATGTAATACATATAAATCAGTCTCTTCAATAAATGACGGAATCAGCTTGCTTTTCCCAAATCTATTTTTTCTAAAAATTGGGCAGATCTATAACATATAGAATCAATGAACATCGCAACAATCCACACTCCACCGACAATACTGCATAAGTCTGTTACCAAATGAGAAATAGGCCTGAAACATATAGGTTAAAATAAATGGAATTTTAATTAACCACTAAAAAGATATTAAAAAATACTTATTTGCTAAAATATAATATTAATTATTATATGCCCTACATATGGGGGGTCTAAGATAACACATTTCTTGTTGAATTTAAATTCTAGAATGCTTAGAATATCATAATTTAACTGTGGGAGTTCTCAGTTCTCTCTACCTAATTACTTAAAAGATATCCTCAACATAACAAGAGATAGCCCATTAGCAGAGATTAAACTACATACATAATATAATATTATGGAGATGAATATGAATATGAGCGGAATATGAAGACGACAATACAACAGAGAGATATTCGACCTCTATTAGACCTTAGATGTTGTCAGGACAATCAAACTTGGTCGACAACGATGGGCAGGTCATGTGGCACGGATGGAGGGCACTTGTATTCCCAAGAAGATCCTCACAGAAGGATCCATGGCACATGGAGAGTAGGGAGACTAAGCATGAGGTGTATGGAAGCTGTAGCGGAGGAATAACGTACCCTTCTTAATTCTAGAAGCTGGAGAGATGCTGCACAGAATAGAGCTGATTGGAGAATGCTGGAGACAGCCCAGACTCGGTGACGATTTGTTGAGCCGGATATTATTATTATTACCTAATATGTTATTACAATTAAAATAATATTTTAGATACAGCACCAGAAATAAGTAATAAGGTCACATGATAATGTCTAATATATATATATATATATATATATATATATATGTCTAATAGTTCAGTAAGTTGTGGACATCCATCCCAGTACACTCTTCCACAGGCTTTCATCCTAACAGCATCTCTACTAGCTCTCTCTTTTTCTGGTCCTTCCACTGCTATCGTGAAATCTCACGTCTACCGCTTTTCTATAAAATATTCTTTTTAATCCTAACTATTAGAATAGAGGAATAAACTTAGGAAATTATCTGAGATTAACTAAGTGCTTTTAGATGAAACTGTAGCGACATCAATCATAGAAAAATCGAATTTATGTATAAACATATGAAAAAATAATCAAATAATCTTTGCAGATTGTTGTGTGTACAGAAATCGCTTTGTTATTGAACCCTGTTTTTGTGTAATGTAGTTTTTGTTTTGTCGAACATTTTACCTTGTTTGTTTTTGTAAATAAATAAAGTATTTTATCTACCATGAACAAGCAATGTTATGAGCCTTGATGATCTTTATAAAATCTTAACAAAACCATTTAACTATCGATGTTTATTTCCATACGCCAAATACTAGAAAAAAATAAGAATATAAAGTGGTAGTTCATCAGCTTTACAATGATTTTAAAAGAACTTATGATTGATTTTGAAAAAGCAAATGATGTATAATGTATTGAGTGAAGATATGTAAGTTATTAAATCTGTGTATGAATAAAATATTTAGTAAAATTAGAATAGGTAATTAATTTTCGGAGATTTTAAGGTTTGTTTGGGTTTAAAACAAAGTGATTCGCTGTTAGCTGTACTATTAAATTTAACATTTGAGTATGCTATTGGAAAAGGGATACACATGGAAAAAGGTTTAAATTTTAATCTACATAGTAAAATATCCAAGCTTGGGTTTGCTTACGAAACATTGAAGGATGAACAACATCTTAAGGTATTAAAAAAATGCAGAATATTTGAATGAGACCACTCCTTATAATTGCAGTGACAGCATCGCGAAGATTAAGATAGGCTAGTAAAGTTGTTGGGCTTAGTTATAGACTGGTAAACATCCGAGAAATAGACCAAGGCATAGACGGGAGGATTGTATTAATAGTGATCTAAATGGATTTGGGTAGTAGTCCATTGATGGAATTTTGTAAGCTGCGATTGGTGGTATTGTCATCAAGCCACTGGGTTGGCTAAGCCTTATTATTATTTGAATTTAGATATAAATAAATGGTTTTGAAATTATTTATTTGAAACTATTCATTTATTCTGCATATTTCATAGAACATAATAAATCAAATGTGCCCTCAGATTAAAGTAAAATAAAAATAATTAAGAAATTGATATTATTAAGATTATTATCACTCTGAAAATAAAAAGCTTATAAACAATTAGTAATAGTTAAAGTAATTAACTTACACATCTTTATCAGTAACTTTGACCATCAATGCTGATAATTCATAACTGAAAAATATCCCAGGCATTCCTGATTCTCCACTCATAGGCGACATAACCTGAAATGTATGATAATATTAAAACCGAACAATATAATTAAATATAATTCATTAATCATAATCATAAGAGCTTTTGAAAATTTATTTCTTTTTGAGCAACAAACTTATTTTTTATGTGTAATAATTGAAGATTATAAGAGTTTAAAATCATTTCCTTTTAAAGAACACAAAAACAACAAAGTAAATGAGTTAAAAAGTTTGTTAAAAAAGTGCTAACACTTGATGAAGCCAACAAATTTAATGAAAAAAAGGCGAAAAACCAAATAAAAAGCACACACTAATCTACTACTACAACCCACTTTAGAGGGTCTCCTGATGCATCTATGGTTGGTGACTGAATAAATATTTATCAGTTATAGCTGGTCTTGAACCACACTAAATTCTTGGCATTACTAACACAGTACACACCTAAATGTAATTATATATGAAATAGATAATGGTTATGGTTATATTTCATTTTGGTCATACCCTTGCAATCTTCAGATTTTTAAAAATAAAAGATTTTGTTTTAAAATAAGATAATTTTTTAAAGATATCAAAACTCGAAAAATAAATGTATCAGTAAATAGTTTCTTACCTTTTGATACTTTGTAACAGAAAATTGATTAGTTTCCAATGTTTCTCCATGTTTTAATACATAAAGGGTAGGGACGATTTTTAAATAATAATGAAACATTGTTCCACCTGAAAATAATTTTCCACGTTTATTAAATAAAATATTAGCTGATAAAAAGAATATATTAATAAGGAAAATTCAGATCTTTCACTAATAACAAATTATATTTTATTTATATGTATATCAAAGATACCTAGCAGTTTAGCCCAGGTGGAGTCCTGCAATAAGGACAGAAAGTTGGCTTTTAATAAACAGTTTTAGTATTCAGAGATTAATAATATTTTTATTAATTTTAGATTCATTACTTAACTGTCGCCTTGATCATTTTATCCTTTATTACATAAATAGCCAACCATTAAATTTTCAAAAAGATTTTTAAATTAACAGGATAAACACCCATAAAGTATATAATTTATTAAGAATAAACATACTCCTAATGTTTTGCCGTAATGAACCTCTGTTTTGTAACTATTATATAAACAAATAAGCTGATATTCCTTTTAAAATAATCCATCTCTTTACAAATATTTAAAAGACAAATACTTCCTTTTTTAATATCCATTTGTAGATTCAATTGTTAAAAAGTAAACTATGAATCTCCCCATAAAGTATTTTACTTCCTTTATCGTGAGGTCTGCTTGAATATCATGATGGATTTTTTTATTAATTGGTTTGTTTTACCAAACCAGTTAATCGTATTCTGTATTGTTTCTGAATGTTTAAAATATCAGTTTTTCAGTTTCAGCCAGTAAATATTGAGCTATATTTTACTTTTCTTTTAAGGTAATTTTAGTTATATCGTATATGTTAAGAATTATACATTCTTTTGGACCAAAGTTTTGTTTTCCACAAAGGTAATTTTAATATGATTTGTTAAAAAGTAGTAAACAGAGGGTATGAAATTAAGAGACTGGCGTGGAGGGTGGGGACCGGAAGGAGCCGATCTCAGCCCTAATGCTGATCCTCGCCCAGTCAGGATCCCTAGACCCTAGTACATACCTTTTTTTATCCAGTACGTGCGACAAATAATAAAATAATCCGTTAATGGAACAGGTTACCACACCGTAGATACATAGATCAATCGTCGAGATTTCAGTTTATATATTTTTTTTTTTGGAAGAGAATAAAATGGGATGGATTTTATAAGATATTTGATTCCATCCTCCTGCCTATTATCAATAAATAGGCTTTGATGTTTTATTACTTCAAGACAGCATATTTGTTTTTCGTAGTTTATTTTATAGCATAAGTATTAATCAGGATACAAATACTTATTTTTTCTTTAATTTGGCGGATTTTGTCCAGAGTAAGTTAACTACTTTCAGATAACCAGAATCCAGCTCCTGCCATAGCCCAGGTCGCGCCCGTATGCAATCGTAACCTAGGCGCCCTCTAGTAGGCACGCGATTAAAATTGAACACTTACAGTTATACAAGGTGTTAAAAAAACGGCAAATCTCTTAAGGAGGTGAATGTGCCCATGAAACTAAACAAATTTTGCTATGGGATCAACATAATATGAAATTTTTTTAGATCCTGAGACACAGCGCCGTCCTTGCCAGAATCGTATCATTCTCGTAGTTTTTGGCTTGAAAAGGAGTTGTAATGTATGCAATAACTCCTTTTCAAGCCAAAGCCTTATTCACTATGAAAATAAACATAGCCTCCTAGTTTCCCCATCTGAACGCTACGAGGACCAATAAAAAAAAGATCAGCCGTCGTTAATAAGGGAAAAAAGGATTAGTATTTACACAACATGAAAGCTAGCATAGAAAAAAATCTATAAACTACAACTATAAGAAAAAAATAAGGTTTTTCTCATATTTAATATAATAATCCAACTGCCTCTAAATTTGCTAATCATTGAGGCATTGAAAATACATATGATTATCAAATCGAACACCGTATATAACCTCAATAGAAGGTTCCACTAAACTAGCCAGTGCTGTACAAGATAAATCAAACGTAATGTGACATAGTTATACAAATAACACCTTTCATTTTAGTTAAACCAATTAACCTTCTTCTAAATTTTCGCCAATTTCTAGGCACATCAAAAATGCCAGTTCCAGCAGGATATCAAACAACTGGACCAAGTTGCTGGGAGAGAATGAGAATAGGTTTTATGATAGGTTTCTGTGTAGGATTGGCTTCAGGTGCATTATTTGGCGGATTTGGAGCACTCAGGTACATTGCTACACACAATTACAATACATAGAAAATAATTTGATGCAATTTATATCATTAATAATTTATTTTTGTTAAACAGGATCGGACTAAGGGGAAGAGATTTGGTCAACAATGTCGGTAAAACAATGATTCAGGGCGGAGGAACATTTGGAACTTTCATGGCAATTGGTACTGGAATCCGCTGCTAAAATTTATCAGAGAACAGCACTGTGGAAATAGGTTTTGATGGTTAGAGTTAAAATAAAAAATTGTATGCCGTATTAGTCATAAATGAAATAAAATTTCTTTTAAGTCAGGACCAAAGGCATATATTCTATTGCAGAAAATTCATGGGAAATGATGTATGTACTTTACTGAATTATGTTTATCAATATGTAAATAATGTTTTGTATATTTCTTAAATTAAATGCTTTGAATAGATTACCTTCAGTTGCATATGACTCAGAACCATCCAGTGGGTTGTTTAAATTCCCCATCACTTTAGTTCTTGAGAATGACAGATGTCGTATAATATGGCTTGTATTAAACTGAGAAGATGAAAATGGCTGAACATCATGAACTATCAATAAAAATAATTATTACTATGTTTACATATTGTATATAAATGGTAAACAGAAATTGAAGCAAACATGTTATAAGGAATTCTTCGCAAACTATTTTAATTTTTAGTCGTTTCTTGAAAAAGATTTATTCTAAACAGTTTTTGCAAAATATTTGTTTTCATAAAATATCTTCATAATTAAACAGTAATAAATATCTAGGTTCATCAAGTCATTTGAAAATTTTATAATATAAAATATTTATAAATAGCCTAGAGTATACAACAATGGTGGTTAAAATTTATTATAAAGGAATAAAACAGAAGGTTGGTTCTGGTAATTAAAATTTATAATTTATTCAAAAATTACAGAGAGAATCTCATCATTTCAATACTGCAAGATAAAGGTTTTAAAATTAACTGAAGGTTTATAAGACATACTAGAATCAAATGCATTTTTGTTACTTTGTTGCTTATCAATGAGTTTGTTAAGGGTAATGAACCTCATTGATATTTACATACTTGAATCTTAGCCAATTGCTATTAGAGTAACAGGTTATTACAACCCTATATAAGAATTGAGGAGCTATAATAATGAAGCCCAAAATTCGAAAGAATGTAAGAAATGAAATGAAAGATAAACATTTATAGTGAGATATGAACAACTATATAGGAAGTGACCATAATTAAAAATAGTTTTTCAGTTAAAATTATTGAAGAGAAAGAATAAACATAATAAAAGAAGAAAAAACAGACAAATTCGACAATACTAATAGATTATAGGTCACTCTACAATTATATCACATGAAAATGTAGAAAGATGCTCCATTCTTATTTGGCAAATTAAAACTATTACAAAGTCTTACAACTTGGTAGACCTTGTATGGCCTTTGCAGAGTTAAAAATTGGTATTCGTTAAAAAATTACATAACACAGAAAAAAAAAAATATTTAGCAGTTAATACTCTCAAGCAACCTTACTGTCAGTCCATAATGTTACGAATTTAGGGAAATATTTAAAGGTTTTTGTGTTCGTTATAAACATTATCTACTGCAACATATATTCCTAGAGGAATAAGATATTTAATCTAGTGTTTTTTTTTAATCTCCATAAGACTGTTTCTGAACTCAGAGTGATCTATCTTGGCGTGGAAAATAACATGTAAACAATTTGTGGAAGGGTATATTATCCCATTTAAAAGTGAGTTTCTATTTCCGTTTTCAGAATAAATGCTCTATTAGACCAAAATTATTACTAAAAAGAATAATTATTTTGATGTGTTGACAGTATCCTGTTTTTACATTTTAACTATTAAAACGATTGGCATCTTATTGAGTATAAAAAAGTTTTAACTTGCTAGCGTTTGCTTGGAGACAGTACAGTCCTTGCCAAATATTAAACCCAAGATCCTTCAGTACTTAGCAGTATTGGAAAGATATTTATTATTGTTAAAAAACTTGGCGAAGATTTCCTTTATAAAATATTTGCTATAATTTTTTTACAATAAATTTTTACTTACCATGGACATAATTGATTGAAAAGCTCTGACCAGGAGCTATATGAAAACTACCTGCAACCTAAAGATAGTATACATGTTTTAAAATACCTTCAATGAAATACTTTTGACAATACAATGAATTTTTTATCAGAAAGAAACACATTTAAAATCCATGAAAGCTGCTCAAACAAAACTGCTTACCATTCATAACTGCTTTTGACTTCAGATCTTTTGAATTCAGATCAGTGTTGGACAAAATATTAGTTTTCCTTTTTTTTTCACTTGTTCTTGTTATGACAGTCGACAGTCCCTATGTACAAAGTGACATGTCAAAAACTGAGGTTTATAGGAGAGCCTAATGAAGAGTGATTTAAACTTTCATGATGCTCTCCTGTAAACCTCAGTTTTTGACATGTCGCTTTGTACAGAGGGACCGTCAATTTGTTCAAAACAAGAAAAAACATAGTTCTCCTTTTTTTTAAAGATTAACTTCTGATCTGATTTTTTATAAAAAATAGATAAGAAATTAAGAAGCATAAGGGGGGCCTGTCATCGGGAATGATAGAATTTCTCTATTTAAAATAATTTTCTTTGACTTGGGGGAATATTAAAAGATTCCTTTAAAGTGAGAATAAAAAAGAAAAATGTTATTAATATTCATAAGCACAATGAAGATTTGGAAAGTCTAAAAAAGAATTTTAGACTAGCGTTTGCTTGGAGACAGGACAGTCCTTGCCAAGTATTGAACCCAAGTTCCTTCAGTACTTAGCAGTTTTAAATTTTAAATACTTAAGTACTTAATTAATTAAATACTTAAGTACTTAGCAGTTTTAAGTTTTAATTTTTTCCTCTCATACCTAAAAGAATTTTGTTATTATTGAACTAGAAATATTTTCATGTATCTTATTGTAATTTTAATATTATAAATCAATAGTGGAATAAGAATTTAAAATAAAAGAATTGATTAAAACACTTGCCATACTTCAATATAATTTTGTACAGTATGCCAACTCATGATTTCCCGTTGTGTAGAATTCTTGTACTAAATTGTAAGTTAAAAATATTTCTTATCGCAAGTTGCCTTATGACAAAGAGAATCATTCAATTCAATAATCTTTAATTCAGGGCTGGGAAGTGAGAATTCATTCGAAATAATGTAATGTAAATACTATTATTTTAACTAATAATAAATATTGAGTTTTTAATAAAATACTCAGCTAAAAAAGAAAAACATAAAACAACTTCTTAAAAATAAAACTAATGTACGACAAAAATACTTCATAAATGCATTTGTATTTAAATCAATTTCGCAAGCAGTGGATGCCTGGACTTAAAATGTAATGCTACCATTATCAACAATAAGCTAAACTCTTTGGAAAAGTTATTAAGGATAGTTACTTCTTATATACAAAATCAATTAAAACAATTGCCATCTTTCATCATCAATTAATCCATTCTGAAACATTCTTAGTACTTTTACTATAATAGTTGATCATATATTAAAAGTGTTAATGATAAATTTTCAAAATTATATTCTATGTTGAGGCTATAGTTATTCAGGAGGGGCGGCCTGTGGTCTAGTGGTTAGCGTAACAAACTAATAAGCTCAAGATTGCGGGTTGGTAGCCTGGCCGATGGCCCCAGAATTTTTTAAAGGGAGTAAAAAACCCTTAGTTACACCGTCCTTCAGAAGGGAGGTTAAACGGGGGTCCCGAGCCTGTACGATGTCAGGTACTCGTTAAAAATCCCTATCCTATTTAAAACCTGGATAGGCAAAATTTAGAGCTCCCACTGTAGCATCATCATTAGCCATAGCAGCATAAAGTGACGTTAAATGAACAAACAAGTTATTCAGGAGACCACTCTTTGAAAAAACACTGTACACATCCTAGTAATCAAAACCATTGCAATCTAATTTTAATCAGTTAACAAGAAAAGTTGAAAACAAAATTTATAAACAATTTAAATTCAAATACATAAAATTTCAGTAATAATAGAAAAATTAAAAACAAACCCTTTTACCCTGTTTACTTCCATATATCCATAAATCTGACACCCTTCTTTAAATGCTTTTTGTATCTGCTGCGATGTTGCTGACGATTTGCACTGCTCAATTTGGGTTTCATGAATTTGCCACCTCCTGATCCTATAAGCTTCTTTTACTTCTTCGCACGTATTACAACACCTATTAAAACATTTATTAAAAATATTCAATTTTGTATAAACAAAAGATTCAACTGCTTTGATAAAAAAAAAGAACCTTACATCAAATATCAATACTATTATATATTTAAAACTAATTAAGAAATTACTCATTATAAAATCTTATTTTTACTGTCACAAAAGGAAAAAGATGAATCCCCATTAGCCACTTTTGCGACACAAACTCTAGCTAAATTAGGAGGGGCTGTAGAACACTTCAATTCACATACAAATTTCCATTTCTTATCTTGGAAAGACTGTAGGTGGGCAAAAGCAAAAAACAAAACAACAACTATGAATATGGAAATGGCCAAAATTTTGAGTGGCCAGCAAACAGAAAATTGAAAATGATGTATGTATTCATTTTTAACAGAATCCACTGCTTCTTTCCTGATTCTATGGATTGTGACATTATATAAAACCATTAAATGAATGCTTAAAAAAAAACAGAAAAGTATGCTGGTATAAATGTAAGGAACTCTCTTTTACTTTATAATAATAATAATTCAACAAAATACGTTATATTTAGAACTGGATCTTCTGCTCCATAACAACTTCCACAAACAGGCTTCGCTGTAGTTGAATCAGATACGTTCTGTAAAAATTTCATTCATGATATGATTAAAATACCGAATATTGCTTAAGCTTTTTTATAAAAGAATGTTTACTATCTTACCTTTTTTATTATAGTTTTCATACCTATTTCTGAAAAAAAAAATGAAAACTACAATGAATACATATAGAACACATTATTAATTTTTTATTATGAATCAACTTTATAATACAATTTTCAAAAAACAGTTTTCATTTATTTATCATCTTAAAATTTTTTTTTTTTTTTTAAACTGGATTTATTATTCATTTATTTTGGGTAAGAGAAAATAAAAACCATTTTCCAGTTGTTGTTTATTCAGTTATTTTCACTCCTTAGAGACGTTTCGACACTGTATCATCTTAAAAGTAACAATTTTATACTATTAGATTTAGATAAATGGTTTCCAGGCTTTATTTTTGTGCTGCTATACCTTCTGACAAAATAACTTTTCTGTGATTCCCTATTGTTAATAATGATGTACATATATAATAATAAATACAATTCTAAATAATAAAAAAAATTGTTGCAAAACAAAATAGCAGCACGATTTTTCAACAATACAGCCATGAATAGTTACTTTCATAGCAAATGTTTAAACAATTAATGTGTCATATTGTTCGATGTATGGTTGTGATTTAATAGCTATGTGGAGAGAGCCACTTATAACTCATTTTTGACATTAACCTGGTCCAATATTTGGTTTTCATGAAAGCCAGGATTAAAAAGTCCAATTGGCAGAAATAAGGCATAGAAAGGAGTCATAGGAGTCACCCAAAATTCAATTAAAATTTAATTTTGAAATTTTTGTTTCTGTGAGATATTCCATAATTTTTTTCTTGGTGGATACAGCAAATTCAAATTGGTCATTTTCATTTACAAGTGGAATTTAAAAAAAAAAGCATCTCCCAGCTGATTTTCAAAGATAGATTCATGCTCATTCATATCAAAAAGTTTCTGAATATGGATGAAAATCAAATTTCTTATATCATTACATTTTAATTAACACATGGGACAGTTCCTTTCTAAAACAATAGGCACTAATAAGATTTTCTTTATTTAAAACACTGGCTAATTTTCTAATAAGCAGTTAAGTAATTAACTGATATATTTTTTTAACTATTCATTCATTAACTGACCAGCAGTTTCAAACATCTTAAATTTTGATTGTTACTTTAAATACAAAATTACTTTATATACTTAACTATACTTACTTTATTTACCCTCCTCAATCTTTTTTAAGAACAGTATCAAAATAGCAATACAATTTTATCAACAGCAATAACTTCTTTGTAAGTTCATGTTTAATAAAAATTTTATCCTCCCATTCAGTTCATAAAATATTTTCATAGTTAATAAATTAAAAGAAGAAGAAAATGATCCGGGTAGAGGTCAAAAAAATTATCTTTGGTTTATTTTTAAAGCCAACGCTTCAACTCACAATGCAGGTCTTCTTAATTAATTAATTATTTAAAGTATACATAAACAAAAATTATAATAAGTACAAATAAATAATAACAATTCATCCTTTAATTACATCAACTATATCCACATCAAAAATAAAAAACGTTTGTAAAGCAACTTGGTCTAACAGATATAAAGTTGTGTTACCTCAAACTCTTTTTTAAAGAAAAAAATTATTAAATCTGACTAGCAGTTCCTGAGATAAATGCACACAAACTAATTTAAAATCTCAGGCCATTCAATATTGTCAACCTAGGTTTGGAATGGAATTATAGCCATGAAAAAATACAAAGATTCTAATGAACTGGAATAATTTTAGAAATAAATTAGTTAATGGAAGTCAATGTAAAACTAATAAAATTTTTCTCATTGCATTTATTTAGCCTCTTGCATACAAATAAATATTAGAAATCAAAATAAATAAATTTATTCCTTATAAGAAAATAAATCTCAGTGGTTGTAGAATATTTAAAACTTGGTAAAAACATGAAAACAGGTTTATTCTTTATTCACTCAGTTTTATTGTTACATCAGGAAATTACCAGACAATGAAACTATGCTATAAATCAATATTTAACCAACCATAAACGGAATTATATGGACCCTACGGTTATAACTTAAACATAAAAACAAAAGAAGTTAGAACTGTAATAAAATACGGCTAATACAAACCTAAATCCCTATTTATTTTGGGTATATGCTAAATTGAAAATGTTAATATTAAATGGCGGATAATTTGTTCAAGGGGGGGGGGGGTCAAATAAATTTCTCAAATAGTTAAAAAATATACTTAAATTTTTTATTCAAATAATTCTTAGACAGCCAACTGAACCATTTTATCTTCCATATGATTTATACGATGAGCCTATAACTTTTCAGCATTAGTATGGATAAGCACTGGTTTAATTTCTAAAAGGTTACACTAATTATCATTTGCTGTATCTAATATTAAACTTTCTTACCTATAAAATATTAGCAAATTTTGGACTTGACTAATATCAGGATAAATAAAATTCTAGAATTAAATAAATCCTAAGTGCCAACCTAAAATAATTAAAAACGGACCAGCGATACTTTTTATTATTAGAATCTGAACAAATGAGTTCCAATATAAGTTTATACAGTAAAGGCAAATTACCAAATAGGTAACTGATATAACAAACCTCCCTTCATAGTAATAATAAACCAAAAAGACTGATGATAAATCTTAGTTTCAATGAACTACCTACAAAATCATATACAAGGAAACGTTTAATATTTACCTTCATTTTTCGGTTCAGCTATTGGAGTACCATTCAGGTCTAGTCTTCTTTTAAAAATGTTGTGTTCTAAGTGCAAATGCTGCTCTCCAGAACTATCCATTGCATCAAGAGCAATATCTATTAAAAACAGGAATATAACATATAAAATTAAAACATTGATGGATAAAAAGTGAAAAAAATTATATAACTTACAGTCACAGGATATCCTTGGTATAACAAAGTCGATATTTATCCATAGTTTTGAACTTCTTGAAGTATCAACATAAATGGACTCGTCTGTTTCAGAATTGGTAAAAAACTCAAAACACCTAATAGTTGACAGAAATATAATTGTCAACCAACATAAAATGGAAACTAAAAAAAATAGTATCATTAGCATTCGAATTAATTAAATTCTTTCTATTAGACAATTTAAAAATAAAACAAAAATAAATTCAAAATACATAGTAAAAAAAATTACCTGTGCCACCAATAAAGGTTCTTTCTTGCAAATCATCAACAGGTTTATAGTATGCATCGAAGTATTTAAGTTTTTCAAAATGTTTCTTCATTATATGTACTAATTGTTAAAAATAACAGTTAAACTCAGCTCCCATAATTTAAATTGAAGCCCCCAGAACCTACACGTTTGCTTTGAAACCTCCACTGTTTAACTAAGAATGCCAAAATCCAAAGAGCTAATATATATAAATAATGCACCACCAAAGTGCGGAAGTTGCAGAGTGCAACTATCACCCACATCTTGGAAGACTGCTCCCTGTATAAAACATATTTTCATGGCTTGGGGATTGATAGGAAAACCTCGACTATCCTGGGTAATAACACCACAAATATAGACAAAGTGATAACCTTTCTTAAAGAAAATAATATGTTCAGTAAAATATAACAATTATAGGTTAAATGGAAATAAAAGTTAAACCAAAAGAATAATAAAGAACTAAATATTGAACCAAAAGAAGAAAGACGGTGTTGACCATAGATGTTGTGCGTCTATAAGCAACAAAACCTAACCTATATAAATAAAGGATTGGTAAGAGGTGCTCCATACAAGAAGGGCAAATTCATCAAATCATCATTTACGGAATAATTATTAGCAGTAAAAAGTGCACAGACTACGAAAAAGATAAATTAGAAAAAAACAAGTACTTTGAATGTTAAGAACAATAAATTTTTACATAAATATGGCTCGTAAATCTAGGAGCTACAGTCATTGCGCAAATAATTCCAAGGTCCATGGAAATCCTATTTAAACATTGCTTTTGTCAGATTTCCTATTATTATTAATGAGAAATCTGTAATTGGACAATGAGGAATTATTACATTTTGAAAATTTTAAAAGATAGGAAAAATGTGAACGATGTTTGTTTTTTTAAAAATAAAATAACGGTTGATTTTTTTATTCCAATTATGTATTTTACATTTTAGAAAGTACCGTTGGTCATTTCTAACCAATCATCATAGTAATGATAATAAACTAAATACTTAATTCTCAACTAACAAACTTTAGTCTGAACATTGAGCTTTAAACTTACTTAAAATGGAGTAAAAATCTCAATGGACCACACGAGAAGACAAGATGATTTTTATTCATTTATATCTTCTTCTTCTTTCGCTACCTCTTTCTTTGTGCCATTTAGCGTAGAGGGGCCTCAATCCATCGGAGCCATTCTTCCCGGTCCTGACAACTCCTCTTAATTTGAGCCAGGATTTTCTCTTTACCTCCTATTCTTTGGATATAATCCTCATAGAGGATTTTCGGGCGGGCTCCATAACCTTTCTAGGAAGCCATTCTTCGTCCATGCGACAGACATGGCCGAACCACTTGAGCTGTCTTTTTTCAATGGAGGTCTTCAGTTCTGCCACCTGCAGCTGATCCCTTATGTTTATATTCCGTACTCGGTCCGTCCTTGTTTTACCGACCACTCTGCGAAGGTATTTCATTTCAGCTCCTGTTGTCCGGCTGATGTTCTTGCCAAGCATGACCCAACTCTTATTCTCATATGTAAGGATTGGGAGGTATACTGCTTAGAATATGTGAAGTTTCGTCGCTTCTCCTATATTTCGGTGGCCAACTATGCTTTTACAGATCTGGCAATGTATCTGATTTGCTTTATTGATTCTTTTGCATACTTCTTCATCTACTTTACCAGACCTGCTAATGATTGTTCTTAAGTAGGCCTCACCATTTTATAACAAACGCACATTTTCCTGTTCACGCCTGGATATGACAAGCACTTTGCTTTTGGCAATATCTATTGCCATTCCCGCACGTTGGAGCTCCTCTTTCCATTCCACAAGGACTTGCTGTAGCTTCTCCTTAGAGTCCGCAAGAAGAACGATGTCATCAGCGTAGAGAAGGCTCTGGACGACTACAGTAAGCATATTCCATCGACCGATTAGAGTTGGTGAACATATAACATTAATTTATGTAATCATTAAAAATTGGGAATTAATGAACAATGACATAGCCCTGCCAAGAGCACGGATTAGCGGAATATTTCCGTTTTGGGTCTCCTCTGATTTTTCAAATCAATTGACATAAGTAAATGAATGGGTATTGTAAATAAATTTAAAATTACTTCTAATTTAGGAGCAACGTTTATCAAAATATATGGAACAATGTATGCGGCACTTGAACTGTTCTAAAACAGCAGTGAACAAAGCAAGGTGGTCCTCATAAATTGTTAAAAGGGAAACAAGAGAAACTATTAATTAAACCAAATGATCCACAATACATCAGGAGTTGAGCTGTCGTAAACAAATTAGAAATGAACTGGTCCCCTATCTAAGAAACAGGGTTTTAATAAACTCAATTATGTCTCAGACCATAGATATGAACATTTGAATGGTTGGCAGCTGATATTAATGGCCTATGGAATCATATCCAACAACTTTTGAAATACCATTAAACTTAAGTCCTTTTGGGTAATGATGATCTTGGTACATCTGATATAGAAAAATCAGAAAATTTTGCTACTTATTTTTCTTGCTGTGTTTAAATCACAGGATGATTTGACAAGAACAATCATACCAAATCATTTACTCATTTATTAGTTCAATGATAAATTGAAAAGTTAATAAATAATGAGCTTGGTTACAATTTTATCAGAAAAGATATACTATATAAAAGAATTAGACAAAAAATATAGTTCTGCTAACTACTCCATTCTCAAGACAATATAATTCCCGATTCAATAGAAAAATTCCATTTTACTAATATTCTAAATCCATACAAGGAGAAATATAAACCTTCCTCTTTAGTCTTCGATATGTCTGCTCAAAAATACTTGAGTAGTTAAGATTGGACATAATGCATAAGTTGATTTTACAGAGTTCGCTCATACCACTTAGCTACACAACAGTCACACTGAGTCACCGATTACTTATCAATTGCTCTAGAATTAAAAATTTTATGTTCCTTGGCCATTTTGCCGTGCATTCCATCTTAATTTACAAATTATTTTTCTCTTGATGACAGGACTCAGGTATTTCATCCATTAGATATATTTAAGCAGGGGTTTCTCAATATTCCAATATAATACCAATTCTATGTTATACAGAGCTTGCTCATCAGTTTTCATTGATGATCAACCATTATCTCAAAATGACAGTGACAATTATTATATTATAAATATTATTTATTAATATTTGATAGAAGACTGGCACGGGACCCTTATCTCAAGAATAAAAGTCTACTTTAAAACTTTGACATGCCTAATTTAAAATCACCTCCCTGCACAGCCGTAGTCCAAGAAACATTACAGTCTCTACCCGGTACTGAACCCCAGACCCTTCATGGGTTGTAGTGGTACAGGTTTTTTTTAAAATTATGATTTAAACAAAAAATTTACATGAACAGCTATTTGTTAAAATGTAAATATAGACTTATGCAACTCATATTTAATGACCCACCAAAAAAACACCCATTAAAGAAATATAGATAACAATTGAAATTTATTAGACAGATAACACATTTATGGGAAACCCTTAATTGATATCCGCCTTTTCATTTAAAATAGTGGCCTATTACAGATTTAATACAACTATAACACAGCCCATCATAAAAAAATCGATATAAATGTTTTAGATTCATTATTTTCAATAATCACCAAGGGAAAAAAAATCTAGCTTTTATGTAAATGTTAGGAAGAGAATCCATTATTTTTTTAAAATACATTTTCTTCCCTTTTATGGACTGATACTTTTATGTCATGATAAATTTAATAAATAAATGTACATAGTGCTATGTAAAATCGTGATGTAAATTCTGTTTTGATACTTCGTTCCAAAAACCGGTACATACCAGGCTCCCAACAGTTATTGAACTTTTTCATACATATAAAGTTCTGTTAGTATAAGGTTCTGCCAAAAAAATTATGTTCTGATGGTTGAAGTTCCCCATGCCCCTAGGGGTTTCAAGGGTAGGAAAAGAACCTTGGATAATAACAGAAATGTTATAAAAAAAAAAAAATTGAACTAGTAAGAAAATCAACATTTAAGCGCACATATGTGCGAACATACATCCACAGTAACAAACAAAAAAGAATGTTAACACATTTTTAAATAAAAGAGAAAAAAAAGATTGAATTTTTATTTATTCTATTAAACATTACATTTTTAATTTTAAATATTGCTTTAATATAAATAAAATTTACTATATTATTTCTATTTACAATAAGAAACAATAGAAAAACAAATATCACAATAGAGATTTATGATTATTTCATAAAAAAATTGATATTTATTTCTCTATCATTAAAACAGAAAATTTAGCATCTGAATGGTGAGCAGAATCATATGTTTTTAAATATATTATAGTCGTTAAAAAATTAAGCTTATTTTTTTTTTAATTGTTGAGATTATCACAAATTCTAGTGAAGAAAAATCAATAAATATTTTCCACATTTAGGTGAAAACTTTTATTTCTGTCTTCCTAAAAAGTTCTAATGAAATTTATAATTTAAAACTTAAATAGTCTTACCAAAAAGTTATAAGAAGTTATTTATCATAAAACTCCTTCAAATAAAGTTACTATAAAAGTTTAAACCTAAATGTTTTTATAAGAAATAAAACAAAAGATCTAACATAAATGACCTTAGTTATATATTTTTTAAAAAGTCCTTTATAAGTTAGAACATGAATTTGAGTTGAGAATAAAATTGCACAATTATTTAGAGGCTATACTAATGAATTGTAACAAAAATTTGATATACAGTAAACCCATTTATGGGCTTTGTCAAAACCTAGTTCCTCTGAACACAGCTTACGGTTTTCTTGAGTATGAAAATATGCGTAATAAGTTGCGATTGGTTACTCGAGACAAATATTTTCCAAATGCAGTTCCAACTTTTACTTTTGAATCATTTAATTTGTTTTGAAATCTGCCTGTAGACGCTTTTATATATACTTAAAGAATTATTTTATTAATTAGATCCTTCATTACAAGTATGAAAACAACTTTATGGATCCTCTTTTATTAGCATGTGATAGGGGTACAGGCATGACAAATATATTTAGTTTACATTTTCTTGTTATTTAAATTAAATAAAGTAGCAAGGAAAAATTCCTAATTTAACACAAACTATTAGGAATAATTTAACACAGGGGTGAGCAACCTTTGACTCACGGTCATCGAGTGACCCATTTGATAATTTCAAGTGACCCACTTTAGTTTCAAAAATAAAGTATAATGTATATAAATAAATTATAAAACATATTCATTCGTATCAAACAGAATGTTTATAAATAAAGTTTGGTCAACTTTGTTTGTAATGATTTTCCTAATAAAATATTTCTCATAATGTATTAAAATACTGTTTTAATATGTCTGTTTTAGTATATGTCGGATCCAAATGTCTCTTAATCACTCACATTTTGGTCAATTTTGACCTGTAAGAAAAAAGGTTGCCAACCCATGGTAAAACATTATGTTAAACAGTGTAACTAATTGAATTAATAAATCAACAAGTATTTAATTTAAACTTTCTTCAAAACATCAAATGGAGGTTAAGTAGTTCAATCAATACATTAATGAATTAACTGAGAATATTAAGATAACTAATAATATTCAGCACTATATAAAAAATTATATTATTTCCTACTGTTTTCAAATAATTAATATCTAAGCATTAAATAAAATATTTATTAAAAAGTGTTGGTTATTAGTAGTTCTAGTTAACAAAAAGATACTTACGTATTTAAACGTTAGCCATCAAAGGTTGTCCCTCATAACTCAAATTTAAACTATATTTCTTTATTGAAATTCTCTTTTAAATATTCAATAAAAAAATAAAATAATCCTAAAACTTAAAATTTGTATTGGCCGACCATAATATACGTAAGTACCAAGGAAACATTTTAAATAATCAAATGGATTTAAATAGTTTAATTGCTAATTAATGATTTATATAATTTATTTGTGAGGAATTAAAAAAAATATATTATTAATAAAAACTTATAACTTAATGGTAATCAATAAAGAATTTATTTCAAATAGCTTAAATAAATAAAGCTAGCCATCTAAGGAAAATATATTTCTCTATACATCATATGACAGAGCTTCGACGAGTAGAGATCAAGTCCTGCCTCCGTTTATACATAATAACATTTCAATCACCACTCTACTTTCACAATATCTCCCTCTTCGATACAATAATAGCTTAAAGTCTTCATCATGTTGTCTAGTTCTATCTTGAGGGATGGATTCTAAAATCAATGAAATTAATTGATGGTATACTTACATGTTTGAGAACCGTAAATTGGAAAGGTAAATTAATCATATTATAAAAGGCCAAATTTTATGCATGCAAAACCACTTAAACACACACACACACACACACACACACACATATATATATATATATATATATTGAATGATAATTGTTGACCTTGATAATATATGTGGAAGAAAGTGGTCACGTGGTGGTGGTATGTGTGTTAAACACATACTGGTTAACAGTATGTGTTTCAAGCCAGTGTAGGACCTAACACCTCCCAGCTCCCCCTCCACAGCCCTGAAGAAGACCTACAAAGTAGGTCGAAACGTTGGCTAATCAATAAAGTTCCGGACCACTTTCTTCCACACACACACACACACATATATATATATATATATATATATATATATATATATATATATATATATATATATATATATATATATATGTCGTTCATTGGAGGTAGTCAGGTATAGACAATTGGACGGTTACCCAGCAGTGACCTAGACGTGCTCAGCTGAATGTCGTCTAATAGTCACCTTTACTTTTCACTTTTATTTATAATATCTCATTACATAACTCCGTATTTCCCACTCCTTGGAAAACCGCGTTAGTGCGCCTGCTAAATAAAATTGAAAATTCCTCCTCTCCAAATGATTTCCGCCCTATCTCCCTTCTCTCCAACCTCTCAAAACCAGAACACCTAGTTCAAAACCAAATTTCAAATTTTCTAGAAGAACGTTCCCTCATTAACCCTCTCCAATCCAGCTTTCGACCAGGATCTTCAACTCAATCCACTCTCCTCAAAATCACCCATGACCTCCATACTGGAATCGAACAACAAAAATTAACGATTCCGATCCTTCTAGATTTTTCCAAAGCCCTTGAAACAGTAGACCAGAATATCCTCCTTGCCAAGCTTTGTAACTTACCTCTATCCAACAGTGCTCTAGGGTGGTTCAAGTCTTTCCTCTCAGATCGCTCTCAATATGTTCAGGTCTCTGGTCAACCTCCTTCCATAACCCTTCCTCTGTCCTGTGGTGTCCTACAGGATTCATCACTATCACCCACCCTATTTGCCATTTACATAAACGACATTCCACTTCTTGTCCAACATTCCCAGTATCATGTCTATGCTGATGATTTTCAAATAAACCTATCCTTTTCCCCTTCCGATCTATTACTAGCCACGGAAAAACTCCAAGTTGATCTGAATTGAATAAGTCGATGATGGGCTATGGATAATAAGCTAAAGTTGAACCTGGACAAAACCAAGACAATAGTAATAGGGTCAAACTACTTCCTTAAAACTATTCCCCATAATCCAATCCTCTTTTTAAACAATAATCCTATCAAATTCTACCCAACCGTCAAAAATTATTTTTGACCAAATCCTCTCCTGGAAAAACCATATCTCTGAAATTTCCAGTTGTACCGTTTCCACCTTATAGCATCTGAATTACCTTCATCACCTGTTCTCTTTTGAAACTCGTAGACTTCTAGTTACTTCCTTGATGTTCCCTCATTTGGACTATTGCTGTACAGTGTATGGGGGGGGGGGGTATCTCTGGGGATCTCGAGGCAAAATTAAAACGGTTGCTTAATTGCTACGTTCGATTCATCTTTGAGATCTCGAGAGATGCCCCGGTCATCCGATATTACGAAGAGTTGAAGTGGCTTTACCCATCCTATCGCAATAAGTACTTTCTATCATCCTTTCTTTACCAAGTGATCCAATCCCACCAACCATCATACATTTTCAATCTCCTTCAATTCAAAACCACAGTCCACTCCTGTAACACCCATTCTTGGCTCTCTGAACTCTATAAAGCATCCCACCTGTCTCCAATAGCTGTTAAAAGACAAAGCTTTCCTTATCCGATCCTCCCCCCTTTGGAACTCTATACCAGATTCCATTTGACGTTCCAATAATCTTTCAACCTTCAAATCCCGTATATTCCATCAGCTAATATCCACACAGTTCCCAAAAAATCAGAAATAGTAGGATCAGTTTTGAGTTGAAATTCTCTTATTCGATGAATGACTGATGTTTTTTAATGTACACTCGTGTGTGTGATTAAGTGTGTATGTATATGAGTGTGTGGGATATAAACCACGTACATATGTATGTAATGTCGCTATTCACTCATCTAGTTTGATATTTTTTAAAAATAAGTGTAAATCACTGATAGTATAAATTTGATATATACATATATATGTGACTATAAATTGTTTCTCTTATATGATAATTGTTTACTTATTTTAATATTTTTTTTCTTTCTCTTCTTCTAATATGTTTTAACATATTTTTATTTGAGGTATTTTGCATTTTTTTCATTTATTTTTTTTATTAAATTATTTGTAATAGCTAATTAAATTTAATTATTTTACACTCTAAGACATAATAGCATATAAAACGTGTATTGTCATTCTAAAGGGACTTGTCCCAGAATAAATAAAAACTTTATTATTTTATAAATATATATATATATATATATATATATATATATATATATGTAAGTTTACTTGAGCAACCTTGTGTTATTTATCTATATATCATTTGTGTTATTATTTATCTTTAAAAAAACCTTCTTCATTGATTATAGACAAATGTTAGCTGAACTTACTGTTGAATTTACGTGTAATTTAATTTGTAAGAACTTTTAAAACGTGATTTATTTCAGTAATAGTAAAGAATTAAATTATTAGATCTCACCATGTAAGAAAATGGCACAATTATTTGTTCAAATTGTGAAGAGAAGTGCTGAAGAATTTGTGATTCAGTGCATTTCAATTGTCAAGAAAATTTGGTATTTATTACCTAAAGACTCCAAGGACTTGAAGTTCCACACCTTTCTATCAAGTAAGAAACCTATACTAAATGCTATGTATACTATTAAAAATTTTAATGGTTACAGAACAGTAGGTGTTAAGATAGATGATGACATTCAAAGAGAATATTTTGATGAATCTGCTAATATTTGTTTTCAGGAGTTACCATTGGAGGAATGTTTTCCAAAAACAGTTCCTTTCAAACCTATAGACACTCAGTCAGAATTAGAAGATCGTATTCAACTATTAGAGATGCAATTAAAATTAAATTCAGAACAAAACAAAATTAAACTACATCATATTGAAAAAAAGTTTATTTTAGAACGATTTGATAAAAAACAGTCAGATCCTATAGAATGGCTATGTAGGTTTGAAGAAGAATGGTTTCGATTTCAGATAAAATCAGACAATTTAAGAATTCAAGCGTTAAGTTTTTATCTTGTTAATTGTCCGGCTTAAGATTGGTACCAGAATAATTTAAAGAAGATCGGTTTGAACGATTCATGGTCGGTGTGGAAGAACTTTTTTCTAAATATTTTTGTTGATAAAGGTTGGTCTCTTGTGAAAAGAGCTTTTGGCTACAAATATTTAGGCGGATCCCTTATCGAATATGTACTCTGAACTTCGTAAATTAGAAGATGCGTTTATGAAAAATAAGGAAGAAAAACTATCAAGTCCAAAATCTAATGAAAATCCCGCATTAAATTATTTAAAAAAAATTGAACCCCAGCATAAGAGTGATTATCAGTGCAAACCATGTTCTCACTCGGTTTTCACAATCGTTACCATTTAATATTGGAATGTCATAACAAAAAAAAAACTCCTAATCAATCAAAAATAAATACAACTGATCTCGATTTAAGTGAAATCGATCTTGATTCAGAACATTTAAACTAGAAAGCCGTTTAGATCCGCTGATTAAACTAAATGTTGTTATAAATGACAATGTTACAATTAAGGCTCTTTATGATAGTGGCTCCAATGTAACATTAACACGTTCAGTGCTAATAGAAAAATCCGTAACTATCCACAAGTGCGACACGGGGTCAATCTGCCCCGTGTTCTTTCCTTAGTTTAAACGTATTCAGCTTGCTGAAAATTGATTAATTTAGGAAAAATCAATTGTTTTCCCACTTCATAGGTTTAGGTCAGTATACCACAGCAGCAGGACATTAGCCCCATTCTTTATTTATAACTTACGGTTATATTGTGTTTTTTACTTAGATTCGGTTTTGAAAACCGATTATATTTGGGAATTAGTTATAAATAACGAATGGGGCTATTAATTGATTTATTCAAAAGTTCATTAACCTAATTGAAATTGTATTCGTAAATAAATTATTTTTGTTTTCAAATAAAGACACCTTTTTCCCTTCTTGAAATTAAATTTTATGAGATTTTATACACAGGAAATGAGTTTAATTTTTTTGTGAGGTTCGTTACCACCCCCCCCCCCAAAAAAAAAAACATATCCTTTTACATACTATAGGAAAATAAAACTCACAACAACTTTTAATAAAACTTACAATAACTTTTATTTTTATTTTGATATTTTTACATTTAATATACCTATAACATTGCTTTAAAAAAAATTAGTAGTTGAGGAAAGCAAAAAAATACAAATTGAATACAAAAAAAAATATATTAATTGAAGCGGTTAAACAATATGAAATATGTTTAATGCATTGATGCGTGTTTATCATTAAAGCATGAAAGACAAAGAGCTGGCTTCGTAGAGCACTCCTCACAATATGTGCGAACTTTTTTCACTTTATTGTCAGCTTCTTTTGAGGTCATCGTTTTCCTCAGCTTCTCGTAGCACCCTGAACATTTTTTCCTCTTCCTCTCAACGTCGTGAGCTAGCGTGTGGATGCGTTTAGGTGTCCTGGGCCGTTCCAACACTTTTTGTTCTGCTTCCTGGGCTAATGCTTTTGACAATGCCTCTTTGAACTGCAGAAATGGTACGGATTTCCCTGTGCATTTGTTAAACATAAGCCATGCATTGGTGGTTGCTGATCCAAAAATTAGCTCTAATGCAACTTTCCTCCACCACTTACGCCCTTTTCTCAAAACTGAGTAATATGATGACATTTGGTCACTTTAGTCTACTCCTTTTTTGGCTCTATTATAATCTAGTACACATAAGCTAAATCATCTTCGTCGTCTGAACTTGACGACTCATCAGACTGGAATTCAAATTCATCTTCACTACTGTTATCAAGGCTTGATTCGCTTTCACTGGAGGATGGATTTTTGAACGATAAAGCCAAGTCAACTAACTTCAACATCGTGAAATGTTATCAACTCGAACGTTCGAAACTATACTGAAGACTGAAGAGAAAAAAGGAGGGTGGATAAGCAAACAAACAAAGGGCCGTCGCAACAAAAAGGGGAAGGGAGCGAATGACTCGTCATTTCCGAGAAAAGTAGCACGATGGGAAAGCACAAAAAAGGGCCGTCTCAAAAGTAAAGGGAATTGAAGACTCGTCATTTTTCGAAAAAAGTAGCACGGGGTCTTTTGGCCCCGTGCCGCACTAGAGGTCTAATTTTAAACCTCAGTGCGGCCCGGGGTCATTTAACCCCGTTCTATTTTTTATTGAATTTTGAGAGATTATTGAAGTTTATAACATATGGCCATATTAGTTTCAACCCTTTGAAAAAATTAAAAGCTTAAACAGGTTCGAGCATTTTTGAAAGTTTACCTCTTACAGGCTCAGCACTAGTGGAAAGTTCCACACGGGGTCAATAGACCCCGCAATGCACGGAACGTGTTAATAAATCAACAGATTGCTAATTTGCTGAAATTGAATTTAATTAAACAAAGAGTGGCGCTAGAACTATCAGCAGACTTAATTTCATCTCAGCCCAGGCTAAAATCAGACTCCGTATTGGAAACATTACTGATTACAATACAACATATGAAATCAAGAATAATAATTTCTCCCATGATTTATTACTAGGTACAGATGCCATCAAGAAATTTAAATTACTACAAGATGAGAATATGAGAATTTTGCAACGTACCAGTGACCCTGAGGTCATAAAATCAGAAGATCTCTAATATCGATAGAAATATAAATTTAACACGGTCAAAACTTGTTCAGATTGAGACATCTAGTCATCATCAGAACCAGACTACAACTACTTGTAAGAACCTCGGAAGTGGCTCCAACGAAAATTTTAACTTTCTTAATTTTGATGTTAAATTAAAACATATTGAACAAGAGGAGCACAGACAAGAGATTTTATGTCTTTTTGAAAAATACAAACACATATTTGCTAAAGACAAGTTTGACGTAGGTAAGGTTCACTCAAGAGAAGCGGAAATAAAACTACTCCGAGATGAATTTGTCACTTCTCGCCCCAACAAATGTTCTATCCCGGATGACGAAGAAATACGAAGCCAAATAAAAGGACTCTTGCAAGCTGGGATCATCGAAGAGTCAGACTCCCCGTATGCTTCGCCCGTCACACTGGCCTGCAAAAAAGAAGAGAAGAGGAAATCTCGACTCTGTATAGATTCCCGGATGCTCAACAAATTAGCAGTTCCTGAATGTTTCCCATTTCCTACTATTCAAGATGTAATTGATAAAGTAGCTAATTGTGAATTTTTCACCGTTTTGGACATCAACTCTGCATTTTGGTGCATACCACTTCGTGAGCAAGATCGAGAAAAGACCTCTTTCGTTACGAAATATGGGAAATTTATGTTTAAAGTTCTTCCGGTTATATTCCAGAGAATATTGTCGAACATTATTAGAAGAAATAACCTGGACGATTTCTGCATCAATTACATTGATATTTTAATTTTTTCCTGGGACTGGGAAGATCATCTTCAGCATATTAACATGTTTTTAGAATTTATGAACACTGAAGGTTTCAAACTGAAACTAGAAAAATGTTTGTTTGGTGCGAAGTCAGTAAAGTATCTAGGACAAAGTTTTCGAAGAATAAAGTATCACCTGCCCAAGATAATTTGATTTTGATTCAGAAACTCCAAAGGCCCTCAGAAAAGTCAGGTATTCGGAGTATTTTAGGCTCCATAAACTTTTATTTGAAGTACATGGAACACAGTGCTGCCAAACTGGAACCACTGCATCGTTTATTGAAAAAAATGTTAAATTCTAGTAGTCAAATGAATGTGAACAAGTTTTCAATATGACAAAAAAAATTTTGTGTAGTTCTATATATGGCATTGAGAAGCCTGTCTTTATAGAGACCAAAGCAAGCTTCAAAGGTATCGGAGCAACCCTCAAGCAGCCACAAGAAGATGGCCAACTTCATCCTGTCGCTTACTACTCACGCAAGCTTTCAGAACGTGAAAAACGTTTTGATATTATTCATTTAGAATGCAAAGCCATTTAAGATGCGATTAAATTATGGTAATACTACTTAATTGGACGTCACTTTACAGTTTGCTGTGATCACAAGCCCTCTGAAAACCTAAGGACGAAAGCCAAATCTGATGAAATTCTGGGAAATTTGATTTTTTATTTATCCCAGTTCAACTTTAATATTGTCTATAAACAAGGAAAAGAAAACGTTCTGGCTGATCTACTCTCCTGAAATCCAGTCCTCGAGTACTTCGAGAATGAAGATCAAATCCAGATCGCCAACTTAATAGACTTGTCAGCCATAAAAAAAGATCAGGCTGAAAATCTTTCGGAGCTGAGAGCAGCTGACAAGATTAAATCAAACCAGGGTATAATTTAAAAAAAAATTAAAAATAAACAGAGAGTTTTTGTATCACGAGCCTTTGGAAAAGAAATTATTAAAATTATTCATCAACACTATGGGCATATTGGCCCTCTCCCCCATATCTCACATGAAAGCAACTATCAGACCTTATTACTACTTCAAGAGTCTAGATAAAGAAATTCATGACTTCTGTAGGAGCTGCAAGATTTGTATAGGGAACAAAGTTCATCATAGCTGTGCCATCGGCCTCCTCTCCCGTCTCGGCCCAGCCACAGAGCCTTTCCACATCATGTCGCTCGACAGTGTCGGAGTTTTCGTAGGGAACCGCTCTTCCAAACGGTACATGCACATCCTCGTTGACCACTTCACAAGATATGCATGGATCTCAACAACAAAGGGTCAATACACTAAAGATTTCATTAACTTACTCGATCCTCTAGTTAAACAAAATAATGTCTCCATTCTACTGGCTGACCAATATACAGGCATTGACTCAACCGAATTCCTCAAGTATTTGAAGAGCGTTGGGACTCCGATCGTTTTCACATGCGCTGACAATCCCACCTCCAACGGATTAAATGAACGATTGAATCAAACTTTAGTAAATCGACTGCGGTGTAAAATCAACAATGACACTAGAAAAGCCTGGTCTACCTTGGCAGAAGAATGCATAAAGGAATACAATAATACGATCCATAGTTCCACCCAATTTGGACCATCGTATTTATTGTTCGGCCATAAATCTCCTATATCTCCGCTTGATGGGAACAATTCATACTCTCTAGAAGAAGACCGCAAGATAGCCTTCCAGAATTCAACATCAATAAGACCCACGTTGAAAAAAATAGAAAAGAACATATTTTCAACATTGGTGATTTGGTCTGCGTCAAAAATGGAAATAAGTTGAATCGAAGCAAGCCTGATCCAATTCAGATAGGACGGTTTCCAGTCGTCAGGCAGATTTCCTCGTAGTTCTACGAAGTAGTCAGCGGTAAGAGGAAGAACATTTCAAACTTGTTCCACTCCTGCAAGCTCATTCCCTACTTTCCACCGCCGCCTCAAGCAGCGACCTCAGGGGGGAGGTGTAAGTTTACTTAAGCAACCTTGTGTTATTTATCTTTATATCATCTGTGTTATTATTTATCTTACAAAAACCTACTTCATTGATTTTAGACAAATGTTAGCTCAACTTACTGTTGAATTTACGTGTAATTTAATTCTTTACTATTACTGAAATAAATCACGTTTTAAAAGATCTTACATATATTTGAATTTTACAAAATCAATGCTATTAATGGATTTTATGAAGTCAAGCTGAAATTTATTAAATTGGTCATGTTCTGATATTTTTTCCCTTTCAACATTATTGAAATAATTAATTTTGATCTTACCCTTTCATAGATATAGATTCGGCAATCATAAATTATGAGCTTGTCTGGTTTTCTTTTTCTTGTGAACAAGAATTTTCATTAATTATGTGGAATTTGGGTAAATATGACCATGTTCAGTTGTAATTTGTGGATTTTATTAATTTGTAGTTGTTAGTTGTCGGTCTTGGAATGAATCTGTGTAAATTATTTAATAATAATACATAAATCTTGGGAAATTATTTGAACATTTTAAGATTTAAGCAGGAGATAGAATTTGTTTTAAAAATTAATTGTTTTTTCCAAGGAATTTTTAATTAATAAATATAAATTCTTTGAACATTTGCATTGTTTAAGTTTTTTATAATAAATAAATTTAAACATAGCAGGAAGCTAAGCATTGTCAATAGCCACCTTTATGCCAAGATTAATGAATATAAGTTGATCTTTTTTATTTAGAATATCAGTAATATTCATTATCAGTGAATGCAATGCATATAGCATTTCTGTCATAAGTAAAATTACAAACATGCAACTACTGCAAAATAGCTTTTGCCAGACCACATAGCTTGCCTAGATACAGTTCTAACTCTGTTTCTTTGTTGAGAGTCTGCCAATCTTAAGAATATAAACATTAAACAATAATTAAGGCAGTGAGTAATTAATTATACTGATAATAACGTTTAAAATAGATAAGAATATAATTAATTACCTTAGAACTAACTAATGTTAGCAAGAGCTTAGCAGAACCAGTACGAAAAAGCCTCTGGGCCAGAAAGACAAAGGCACGGACAGACATTTCAATAGGTAATTGTTTCTCTACAGCAACATTATCCTTGCTCTCAATCCTAATTTTAATTAAATTAGCTTTGAGAACTACTTTCTCATTTGTCAATTCACTCTCTTCCATCTCTCCATATTCTGAAACAGATTATATCAAATGGAATAACCTACAAATGGCCGTGTTTAAACTAAATAGTTTATAAGAATAGTTAATTTTAAAAAATGACTGGAAATTCTAAAAAAAAAAAAAAATTAAATTTGGTATTTAAGTGTTTTAAAGACAAATCTTCAAATATTTAAAAAAATTATAAGCTACATGTCCATTGTTTAACCTGTTACTTTATATTATTTCATACAAATACAAAAAAAAATTGTTTTTAGCCTCAAGATGCCTGAAGCCAACTTTGAAACCTTCAGTAGCTTCAAAGCCGTCTTACTTTTTAAATTATTATATTTTTATAATTTATTTTATCTTTATATTATATAATTTTTTAAATATTTTATTTGAAAAGAAAAGAAATCGAAGCCAGGATAGCCGAGATGGATAAGGCGTCACCACGGAGAGGTGAAGGTCCCGGGTTCGAGTCCCGGTCCTGGCCATATCTTTTCTTTTCAAATAAAATATTTTATTTTTAGTTTTACAAATCATAGTCAGAAGTATTTAAACTGTTAGTATAAATAAATTTAAGATTACTAAGAAGGAATGAAATGGGGTTGTAAGTAATTCTCTCATATTCCCAAAATCTACTAATTATCTTTGATAATATAAGTTTTTTTTTATTAGTTGTTATAGTTTTTAAAAATTTATATTTGAAAAGAAAAGATATATCCAGGACATGGATGGAAACATGGGAGACCCGGGTTCCAATACCAGTTCTGAACATATCTTTTCTTTTCAAATAAAAAACTTTTATTTTTTATTTATATATAGATATTTACAACTGTATTACAATAATACAACAAGTAATAGGCTAAGTGATATCTAATGTCAGGAAATAATGACATGCAGAGAAACTACCCACTGGTTATTGTGATTTGAGAACTTGTAGTACTAAAAAATCACAAGTTCAACTAAGGTCACGTGGCCATCTTTTTTTCAGACGCCTCGGAGGATTATCAGGAATTGAAGAGGAAGCTAGGTTTGAAACTAGAGGGTTTGAATGGGAATGAAGTTTGTTATGAAAGGATATATACCGGGTTCGGGCCAAGTCAGCAACAAATGGGACATTAAGGTCAGTATGGATGACTTTATTCTTAACAAAATAAGGAACATTGAGGATTTTACGAAGGATTTTGGATTGTAGGGATTGGATACGAGCGGAATTCTATGGCTTAGTGGAGCCCAAAGCTCTACTCCATAAGCCCAAATAGGTCGTATGATGGTCATGTAGATGAGTCTTTTGTAGTTAATTGGAAGCTTAGAGTGTTTGTCTAGTAAGTGTTGAAGTAGCCTGAAACGTCGAGCGGTTTCTTGTCTTTTCAGTCGTGTATGAGGATTCCAGGTTAATCATTTGTCGAGATGTAACCCTAAGTATTGGATCTGTTCTATAGGCACCAGTGGAACATTATTAAATGCTATTGAAGGGCAGGAAGTCATTAGTTTATGCCGTAAGGTAAAAGTGATTTGATGCGATTTTTGAGGATTTATTTTAATTCTCCAGTTTTGACACCATTCTTCAAGATCAGTGATATGGGATTGGAGGCTTTGGGTTGCAATAACTGGATTGGTGTTGACTAATACACATCCATCATCAGCATACGTGTTAAAGATAGTATTAGGATGAGTCGGGATGTCAGCTGTATAAACTGTATGAAGGATTGGACACTACCTTGAGAACCATAATGATGAATAGACATTATTATGGTTTACTTGGAAAGTTCTATTTGCGAGATAGGATTGAAGGATGAGAAAGTATGTAGGGGGTAGGAATTTACAGAGTTTGTAGAGCAAGCCAGACTCGGTCAAAAACCTGTTCCACGTCAAGAAAGATGCCCGAACAATATGATCCATGTTCTAATGCAGAGGAGACTACATCCACCACACGATGACATTGCTGAATAATGGAATGGGATGCTCGGAATCCAAACTGGTGAGATAATAGAATTTAAATGTAAAAAAAAGAAGCATCTTTATAACATTTTAATCCTCTTTAGTCACAAAGAATTAAATGGTTAAAAGATCTATGTAAATCAAAGACTGACTGATGCCTTGTACCTATAATAGGTATTATTCTCCCAAAAGTTTTTACTAAGTATGTTTTGAAAATTTTTTTAATTGTTATTATTAGAACTGTTAGTCTTTCAAGTGTTCAATTGATTATTTCAAGCAATATTTTTGTTACATAATAGAAAAGTTATAAAATATAAATATAAATTATAAATTATATAAAATATAAATTTGTGATTCACTTACTTTAATGAAAGTGAACGTATACAACCTGAATGAGGAAATGTCACAAGACTTGATAGGATGTAACATATTTTATTTAGGACACCTTTTTAAACCTACTTAAATATTTGTATGAAGAATAAGTATAAATGACAATCCAGTTGTTTTCTGATTTTGAAAAACATAGCAATTTATATAATAAGGATAATTTACAATGAATAATGTTAATACATATAATTTACAATGTATCATATTAATGAATAAAAAAGATGCTTTAATATAATCATCAAGCTCTTATCCACAGCAAAAGTAATGAAATCATTCACTTAAAATTATGTCATTCTCTCAATTGGAATGTTTTTTTTTCCAATTTCTTTACTTATTTTTTAATAAACTAAATAATAGTCCTTAAATCCTATATAAAAAAGTTTTGAATAATTATTCGAGCATTGTGAAAAAAATTAATATCCCATTTGATGTTTTAATGAAATTGTTCTTATACATAAAATAAAATAAGAACACTAACTTTGAACTAAATCCCTATATCTTGGATGCTGAGTATTGAATACGTTTCGTGCTTTTGGGTCAACTGCAGTCTCTAGCCACATCCTTCCATTGTGCTTCAGATAGTCTATCTCAGCTCCTCTTCTTTCCCCATCAGAAACTTCTTGAGAATTAAGATGCTATGCATTTAAATGAACACAAGTTATATTAAAATATAAATCATAAACAAACTAAATTATGGAATAATCATTAGACCTTGAGCTTTGCGATCCTGGCTATGATGAATTGCCTAACAGTTTCCCTTGATACTCCATCCAAGATAGGATTGTTCCTCAAACGCAGCTCCTCCAGTTGCGGAAGCTTGTCTAGTTCACTGATGCTTTCCCACTGTATAAAAATAAAAGCCTTAAGAATAATTAAAAGAACGGCACAATAGCATAGCCGATAATTAATTATGTTTTAACCTTGTGAGTTTGTAAGGCTAATTTAGAAAATAAGCAAAGAAAATCAGCTTGCTCATACCAGCCATCCAACATAACATTCCATCACTTTATTTAGACATCATTAGAATAATTAAGTTGAGGCAGACTACAATTTTTAAATTCACATACGTGTAGAAAATAGATGAACTTCTGGGGAATCACAAACTCAAACATTTGAAATGAAATTATTCGGCACTGTATCACAATATTCCAAATTACTGAAAAAATCACTTGTGGCTAAGTATCTTAAAGTTATCTTATTTTATTAAGGTTTTCGAGACGACTAAATGAAAAAAAAAAACAACCAATAAAATTTAATAATAAACAAAATTTTTGAATGGATCAATAAAAAAATTGATGAATATAATGAACAAAATCTTAAATTAATTAATATTAAATATTAAATAATAAATGGATAACGGAAAATTAAATAGTTAATACAAAATCTTGAAACTTTAAATACAAATTCTCAATAGAATTAACAAACAAAATAAATAAACTGCCCAAAAAGGATAAGCACAAATTAGGGAAGGTAATCCCCAAACCTTCTAAATAAAATATTTAAAGAATAAATGAACAAATTAATGATAAATTTTAAATCTGATTTAGATTTGGCTTTTAAAGATAAAGAAAGAACTTTAGATCTGAACTATTGTTATAATTATGTTATAAGGATATAACATTGTAAATAATCCTTAACAAAGAAAGCAGTTTCAATAAGTGCAAGGATACATATTCTATTAGAATGCATCAAATAATAAGAAGCTCAGAACATAAAGAAAACTTTTATAAACATAATACACTACTTTCTGCACTAATTATCTTTATTAAAACAACATTTGTTTGTAAGATAATAATGTATTATTGTTACTTTATTTAATATAATATTTAATTATGACTTACATTATTTATGAAATTTCCAGATAGCAGAATGTATTTCAAGGAAGTAAATAATGTATTAGGGGTTGGAAGAGAAATATGAGTAAGACCAGTGTTGGATGCATTAAGAACTTCCAATCTATAAGAAATTTTTTTATTATATTGTTTATTTAATATAATTCTAGTTAAAACAAGAATAATATTATTTGTTTTTTTTTCATGTTACCTTGGTAATGTTCCCAACTTTTCTATTTCAGACCAATGTGAAATGTTATTCCCTTCAATATTTAATACTTTTAAATTGTGAAGGATGCCAGGAGGTGGTGTTGATAATGAAGTTATTTTGTTAAATGAAATCTAGAGAAAATATTTATTAATTACTACAACAATAATTCAATATAATACATATTTAAAAAAAAAGGAAAGAAAACAATGGTACTAACCTGGAACCTCTCAATTTTAGGCCACATAACAGCACAGTTTAGAATATCTTCCCATGAGTATTCCATTTTACTCAAGACTAAAAACTCTAAATTGCTAAATCCATCCTTTAAATCACATGGATTGCAGTCTTTGTAATTCAACCTGTTTTCACTAAAAATAAATGACAAAAATCAATAAATGATAAATGGCTATAAAAAGTTTAAATTAATACCCGAATGTAAACAAAAGTTTTATTAATGTTCTGAGAGGAATAACATTGGGTGGGTCACTTTTTTTTTATATCCTTTAATTTAATTATATATTTGCTAACTAATGAACTGCCATGAAAGCTTTAAATTATGTTATAACCACGATTGTCCTGTACCATTAAGATGGGATACATTGCAGTTAGCAACTTTTAAATTGCTGAGCAGTTCCTCTTACCACAAGAACAGCAGGAGGAAGAGAAAATCTTTGCTTACATTTAACATTTTTTTAAACTAAAAGTATTCAAGTTTGCGTGTTTAAACAAAACTCTATGATATCGATATTCATATATGTCTTAAACAATTTTTTTCAAGTTTTTCATTATATTTTAATATATCTTTTTATTGTAACTGCAAAATAATTATTGTTGAAAGTTGAAATATAAAGTGTTATTGTAATTACTGCTTACAACTGAAATATATGATATGTCATTCTTTATAATAATACGTAACAATCAGTACATAAACCTTATTTACCAAAGTTGAAATTTATATGTAATAATTTAATATAATTGTTTAACATATTATTAATATTATTGTAACGAAATTATAATCATTTTAAATATTCAAATGGAATATTTTACTGTAGTTATTGTTTGTAACCAAATTGCATGTTAATTAAAATGTAAATGCAAAACTAAATATTACCGCTATCTCATATACAAAACTTAAAACTCCTTTAAAAATCCTTTATAAGTTATGCACATCATTAATGTACGTATAAATCAGGATAAAACTACGGATACTAGACTGATTGGATCAATATAGATATTTCAGTTGAAATCTAAAAACTTGTAATTTTTATGATGACAATACTTCTGTACAAAAATATCTGTGTAATGATTAGGCTAACAAAAAATCTATTATAAGCAAACATGCGGGCTAACTGTGGAGGGGCTACTGTTTTTATGGAATCACTTAGGATTGCATAGGATGGCAATATTTATTTAATCAATAAAATAGAGCCAAAAACTCAAAAAGAAACACTATTATTTATTATAATGCAATTGGGAAAAACCATAATGCCATTGGGAAAAACCACAATGCAAAGCCTTATGTTTCAAATCTAGTAATACATCCACTTACCAGTCGACGTTTCGCCTATTCAGGCATTATCAAGACACAAAAACAAAAAGGGTTATTTGAATCACATCTCGAAGAAAAAGGTGCAATACATCCCAACGATCAACAGCCCAAACAGGCTCTAAACATGAGACAGCACCCCACCACCAAGACGTTCAACACACAACTCACTTTTTGTTTTTGTGTCTTGATAATGCCTGAATAGGCGAAACGTCGACTGGTAAGTGGGCGTATTACTAGATTTGAAACATAAGGCTTTGCATTTTGGTTTTTCCCAATTGCATTATAATATTTATTTAAGTTACTTTAAAATAAAAAACATGAAAACATAGCCAACTTAAAAAAGAAACGAAATTTTTCAAATGGTATTAACTTAGGGATCGTTAAACTAATGTAGTCTGAATAAACCCTATTGATTTTTTTATTTTCATTTTTTAATCCCCTTCCCAAAACAAAGCATTTCATTTTTTTATAATTATTTTCAACTAAAATAATAACTAGTAAAGGGACAACAAATGTACAAAGTCTAAACTACGTAGAAATTTATTAGATTAAAAAAATTGGAGTTATTTAAATAGATGTAAAAGTGGAGAAATATAATGTTAATTCCAAATTTTTTTTGCTAACTCTTAATATTCACTCGGTAGATATTAATATTCCGTCATAATGTCAGAAAAAATAAGTACCTCACGTCGAGAAGTTTCAACTTTGGAAGCTGTAATGCGATATCATAGACATCCAACCAACACTTGAAAAGATTTCTGGAGATATCAAGTTCAACAATATTACCACACATCTTTTCCAGCTGGCCAGGATCTCCAGCATTACTTATCCTATGCTCACGTAGTCCAACTACGGTTAAGGTATCGAATGAACTGAAAGGAATAAGTTTATAACAAAACAGTAAATCAATTAAAAGCAGTTAAAGAAAAAACTAAAAACTAGCCATTTCAAATAGATATCAATATTGTTAAAATCAATAAGAACAGTATCATAATTTCAATTTCTTAATCATAAGAACAAAGACTAAAATTGACTAATCACCTCCTAGATTTTCATCTAAAAAGATCTTCAAGACAGTATTTCACTTGTTTGCTTGTTTTCAAATCATTTCTCATAAGCAATTTAAACTAATCTGGAATTTTCCATTTAAGGTAAGTGGCTTAAACTTAGTTAATAGACAACTGCCTGTAGAAATTATGAGTATATACAATTCAGAATTTTCAACTCTACATCTCCAAACTATTTATCTACTTTCTTCCTCTTACAACTCTATTTAATTGACTCAATTTGATCCAAATGCTTTATCACTACCAGATTTAATTTCAAAGCACAGTGAATTGAGGGTCGGACTGTGCCCACATACGAGTAATGTTGGTTCATTTCTCATAATCGTCAGTGCTTCTGCGAAATGAAGGTGGTTAGAAAAGGACTCCTCTATTCCAATAGTCCCTTGTGAATGTTTAGGTTTTTTTTTCTTATCATCATTAATCACAAACAGGTATTCATTGTGCAGACCCAACTCTTTTGGATTTACAATTCAAACAGAAGAAAGTAAGTTTGCTTCTTTGGATCTTTTGAAGTCCTCAATAAGTGATAAAATGTCTATATTTTTCCAGAAAGCTCTATTTATCTTCCTTCAAGATATATCAATATACAAGATATAAAATATATAGTTTCCATCATCCAATTAGCCATAACAGCATAAAGTGACGTTAAATGAACTAACTATAAAATATATAATCTTACATTTTAATACTTCTAATTAAAGCATTCAATACTTTTGTTATAAAATATTAATAGAATTAAATACTATCCTACCTTTGCATTTCACTGACTTTATCAAAGCCAACCATCATAAAGAGGGGTGCATTTATGGCTCGTTGAATTTCCTCCAATTCTTTTGAGTCCATGATTTGTCCAGTACCTCCATAGCGTTCTTGAATGGCACTTATAATGCTTTGTCCTTGCTGAACTTTTTCCAGCCTTACTAGTGAGCCTGAGGTTTCATACCTGCAAACGATGGTTAAAGTAATTTTATACATTTATCTGCGAGTATGGGTAAAGGCTACTAATAAATAGGATAAAGACTACTAATAAATAGGATACTGTCTACTACCTGGCTTGAAAATAGCGGGTTCCATTGTAGATTCCATTGTGCTTCCCTCTCAGAGGATCATCCCAGTCTATCCCTAACCAAATACCCTTTGTCGGGGGAACAGGACCAACATAGAGCACAGTTCCTCGGTCTTCTCCCACCTGCACACGGTCTCCAAAAGCCACCTCTGTCTTATTCATAACTCCTACCATGGTTCTATTAACATAGACATTTATCAATATCTACTAAACTATTACAAAAAAAGTCAGCATTGAACATAGTGAATAAATCTGAATTTGGCCTAAAGTTCTTTATTTAATTACTGTATATTAAGACATGATAATAGTTTTCCAAATATGTAAAAACCAGAAAAAATAAAAAATGGTCCATTATGAATTTAATATTTAGACTAATACAATAATATTTTTTAAATTTAATTTAAATCCACCTAAGTTTATTAAAACTGATTTAAAGAAGCCTTCTAAAGATATTTGACAATAATTAAACACTAGTCAGGTTCAGACAATAAATTTTTATTTTCCAATTAGGAGAAACAGACAAAAAACTGAAATAACTCCGAAAATTTCGAGATTTTCAGGCCACCAAGAGTTTTTCCATCCGTTTTTTTCGGTAGCAAACTTAGATTTCCACTAGACAGACATGCCCTTACAACAAATCAAAAATTCAGCTCTCTTCAATTTATTGCCTTTTTTGGTACCTGGCCGCTGGCCTATAGGTCGGTTACGGTTACATATACGGTTTAGTTTCTTCGGTTCAGTTACATTTTCGGTAAGTGAAAATATTATTTCATTTTCATTTTCTCATTTTAAATTTAGTTGTTTAATAAAAATGAATGATTCACTTGATATTGATCCTGAAGTAATTGAAAAATTTGTTATCGTGCTCCCTTAACTTTGAAAAGTGGTATAAAATGCACTAACCTCCGCCCTTTTGGTGAGGATAGGGTTCACCCAGAAGTCGATTATTCCTCTTTCGTTTTTTGTTTCTTTTATAGAGAAACAACATAGCGATAATTTGTCTTTTTCTCCATAGGGAGCATTGTGGACATAGTGGCCGACTGCGTATCCCAGGATTCGGTTGTGAAACCTGATACTAACCGAGTGTGTGTGAAGAGTTTTCATTCGTTTTCGGCGGCTACCCATAGTCTGAAGCACCTAGTGCCAAAGAAATTACACACTAGCCATCCGGGAATCACTGGCCATTCGGGAATCACTCGCACTATAGCACAGGGAGAAATGACGATGTTTTGGCTGGGAATAAATTCAGATATAAAAAAGTTTATAAAATCATGCTACACCTGTCAAAAATTTCAAAGAAATATAGTGAAACTGGCTTTAAAATGAAAAAGAACTCCACTTCTTCCGTGGACTGAAGTAGGGTGCGACGTTTCGAATTTAAACAAAGGCATTATTTGGTAGTGGACCCACTTTCGAACTCCATGGAGGTGGCATATCTTTCCAATCTAAAGAGTTGCACGCTTATAGAAAAATTAAAGTCAATATTCGCCAGACATGGGATTCCAATTGTTCTATACTCTGACGGTGCCTTGTGTTTTGATAGAGGACTTTTCAAGAAATTGAAATTTGAAATGTCAACGTCATGACAAGCCCCCATTTTTCTCAGTCAAATGGCTTGGCTGAAAGTGCTGTTAAAATAGCCAAGTCCCTGTTTAAAAAAGCACTTGATACCGGAGAGGACCCTCATTTAGCTCTTTTAAATTATCGGGCTACGCCTAGAGCACCAATAAATTCCCCAGCGACTATCTTAATGGGTCGTAAATTAAGAACCAATATTCTCTGCTCATTCAATAATTTAGTCCCAAAGTTAACCTATGCAAGTGATAAAAAAAGTTATGCAAGGTCAAAAATAATTAACTAAAAAATAATATGATAGGTCGGCACGAAAAGAACCGTCTGAATTGAGGGAGGGACAGAAAATTATTACTGTTTCAGAAATTGCCAAATAGTACGTGGGTACCAGGGACAATTAAGGGAGAAACTCATTACCCTACGCCTTATAATGTAGTTGACAAGAGTGGCAATAAGTATAGAAAAAATGAAACTTTTATTTCTCCAAAATCTGAGATGGGCTTAGGACAGGAGTCTATTTGCAGGGTAGACTTAAGGATAGAAATCATAAAGGGATACCAAGGGTTCAGAGCAAGCAGAGTGGGAAGGTGCATATATATACCTAAGAAACTACAAGATTATAAGTTAGGCTAAGAGTATTGCTCACATTAACTATGTATTACTTGTATAATTGTTATCTGGTTAACTGTATCAGTTACTATTTTGTAATCTGTGTTAATATGTATGACATGTGTTCCAGTATAGATAAATATATTTCTTGTATTAGCTTGAATTATTTGTAAATGGGGAGATGTTGTATGTTAGATTATACCTCTTTGTACACATTTGTATCGATGTTGACGGGAGGACCGTCATTGCACTTGTATGTTGTTCGACGAAAAAAGTTTTATCAGTCATTAGTCTATTAGTTATTCCTTATCTTAACAACTATAATCAAGTTAATAAGGTTAATGTTAAGAGACGGGTTTAAAAAATCCAGACAGTGATTGAGGCTTGCAAAACAATTACTTCACACGATTAATTTTTGTAGATGTTCCAGATACCTGTAAAGAAAACCATCCCATTCAGGCTTTGTTTAAAAAAAATAAATTAACTCGATCGAAAGAGGTTAATCGAATGGCTCCGATAGAGCGCAATAAAAGAAATTACATGTTTCAAATATTTATATAATAACAAAAAAAAAAATGAATTCTAATTAAAAACAATGAACAGGAAGAGAACCATAAAATAACCTTTACAATTCACAATCTAAAGTTCCAAAGCCAAGGAATCTTTAAACTAATTTAGTGCATAAATCTCATTCTAAACCAAGAAGTTTAATATGCACTAATTATCATTTAGTTTTAGTTAAAAGAAGCGACCAATGCAAAACATTTTGACCTTGTAAGATTTTTATTAAATGAGTAACATCCTTTGCCGCCACCCTTGTAACAGTTACGCGGAATCCACATTAAGAACTTTGAGTCAGACAAAAAATGGCAAAGGTTCTTGTATATTCCGGGTAGAGGGCAGTCGACAAAGGTTTTTTATTCATTCTTAGTGGGAATTTGAAGAAAAACGGATGGTAAACACGTATCTTGATCGTACCCACTTCTATCAGAAAAGGTAAGAGAGTAAATGGTTTAAGAGAACAAGAATATCTGACATGATAATAATAAATACTTAACAAACCCAAATGCTCGATGCCGATAGCACCAATCGCTGCATGCAAACCTCTATCCACTGATCACCATCCAAAACCAATCCTAGGAGTTCATCCTTCATCGCGATCCTCCCACTTACCCCTCCGACTAAGTTGTTTCTTTCCGATACGTAATCCGACGAATTTTAGGAGCGGTCCCGGCACTGAGGAAACTTATTACTTCTCAAAGCAAAATTTATTTTTGGTCTGGTTGGACCATGAGCATGTATTTAGTCTGTTCAATTAAATAGTGAAAAATAAGTAAAATAATCTAAAAAAAATACAAAGACTGAAGCTATCCCTAAAAACACACCACGATACCATTATATGAGAATTATACATATGAATACAATAAATATAAAAAATCATTTATTATATTTGTAAAGAGAGCATCAATATTTTAAAAATATATTTTGGTAAAATATTTTTAAATAGTACGGTTAACAAATGATTTTACCTTTTATATATTTCATTTCATTGCTAAGGTATAATCAATGAGTATATGTCTAAATTTAATTATTCGCGACCCATTTAAGCGAATATATATTAAACATAAGAAAAGAAAAGAAAATTTTGAGTATTTTAGGTAGAATAAACTATATAACGGTGATATTATTTTATGAGCATAAGGTTATAAGTAAGGTACCAAAATAATTTCTCTAGCACACAAAGCATGAAAAACAGAGACAATAAAAATCCTCTCAATAAGCATGTTATAAGCAGTTGGTCTAGTAGGAGCACAGGACATAGTACCAACTTAGTTCTATGTTCTGTGAGTAGGAGCAATAGCAAGCAGTAAAAACCAAGCCCTGCAGCAGGCACAGAGAAACAACCAGGATTGTATGCTATCGGTAGTATAAATCTCATAGGCGGCTGGAATAAGGATTTATAAACTTGGAGGATTTGAAAAGTGCTGGATATTTATTTATTTATTTTAATTTAAAAACGCAATTTAATGGAAAAATAGGAGAATGAATAAAAAACAAGGGTAATAAAATGTGGAAAGTACTGCCAACAGTCCTATCTCCTCTGCTTTATTTCCACAAACTAAAACTTTTAACAGCTATTCATATTCAAAAAGTCCACATAAACTTGATTTCTCATTGGTTTAGCCATTATTGGTTCAATAATCGAGTGAAAACTAAAAAAAAAATGTAAGATTGATTCGAATAAATAAAATAAAAGTAAACTTGCAACGTAAGTAACAAGAATAGAATAAAATCAATAATAAAATGTTACAACTTAATAAATATAGCGACTATGAATCTGGCAAGTATGGCATTACTTCCTTTGTGCTGCTCATAATCCTGAACTCCCAACAGTATAATATTGTGAACACCCCGTTTGTGATGTAGAAAGTTTTTCGTGAATATGGACCTTATTTTAAATATCTTTATTAATATCGAAATTTACGGAACGAAAAGGAGTAAACCAATTTTGAAACTGACTTTCATTTAAGCACTCATCATCATAAACACCACACAATTTTAGATAGGCCGGCACTGCACTTTTTTCTTTTTGGAAGTAAAAAGCAAAATATGACCTTCAAGAATCTCCATTTTCAAAATGCAATAAACAATCACTCTACCTTTATATCAAGAATATTATATGGTCTGTTACCTTTCAATCGAACTAAAGTATGGATTCATTAAATAAGCATTACTAAACCGATCTATTGGGAAAAACCGAAATTACTTTTTCCCCAACCTACTAATTGCGATACAGGCAAACCATGATACTAAAGAATGAATATATCATCTCGAAATATTCCAGAGGATAACAAACATTCAGAGTGAGGAAGACGGAGGTTGGTCTTGATGTGAAAGACGAAATTGTGATGAACCAAGCATCAACTTAAATAAAAATAAGGAAGGATTTGGTTGTGGACAGTTTGTAAGCAGATGGGCAGAGAATATCTAATAACTTTGGAAATACTTCAATAAACAATAATAGAGATATAAATGTAAGTTGTGCATTACCTGGACGCAACAGGTGTAGCGCGACGTCAGAGCCTGACCCCCACCGCGCTCCGCTCCCTACTACACACCACGCCACTGTCAGTGAGTTATCTCAGTTAGTCTCTAGAGGGAGGGAACGTTCGCTTGCGGACGGACTCCTGAACATCGAGGATATGGCCGCAGCAAAGTACCAAGACCCAGCCCTCCTCATCGGCTCAATAGATGAGGGCACAAGCAGCACCAGGTTTTCGGTATGTACAAGTATATTATGTAAAAATGAATATATATACCTAATATATACAATTGCATTTTTTGAAAGATTTTATAAATGTTAACGTAACATTCGCGTTTCGAATATCATATATTAGTGAATTTTGAAGCCAATTATTTTAACTTTTAACACAATCGTACATGTATTGCCTATTATATTTGAAATTTGTTAAACTCAGAACATGGTTTGAATAATAGTTGCCGAAGTTTCAAATTTGATTAAATTAATTGGCCTTATATTTCTACTTTAATAATGATTTCATACATTCATTTAGATGTTTTGATGATTACAAATATATTAAAAAACCAGCCGAAAAAAGAAACTTAATCCTTAAATAAAATTTTTTGCAGATATAAAGCATTGAATTGATGATTTATTAATTTTTTTTAAAATATTTAATGCTTTATCTGGAGGATAAAACATTACGAATTCACAAGCTTTTCTCCGAATTGAACAGAAGTTTTTCCTCATATTTTTCCAACAAAAACAACTAAACGTCCACCATTAACCATTTTTTTTATCAATTACAATTTCAGTTTTTAAATTACATCGTGGTTTCGCGGTTATATTTACAGGGAACACTTATATAATTAAGGTATAAACATACTAAAGCTCCTGGGATCTGGAGCAAAGGCAAAAGTAGAGAAGGGATTATGCTTCCGGTTTTTCGTTTGCATATCCTCGCAGAAGATTGGTCACGGCCTTCTAAAACATTTTATATAGAAAATCAAAGAATATAATTAAAAACCCTACTTAAATATTTTAAAATACTATATTCGCAACTATGTAGTTCAAAATATATAATCTCTTCATTTAACAAAATTGGAAAAAAAATAATTTTGGGATAGCAGACCTCACCTGCAACAAAAAATATCGATAGATTTTTTTAATTTAAATGGAACCAACCAATCAAAAGATCTAAAATTATTTTCCATTTTGCAAGCTCAGCATATTTTACTACATTCTTATCAAACAATAAATCGGTGACAGAACAGTAGTAATAAATTATTATTATTTATTTCTAATTCATTAAGATCATTACTAAACCTAAGACAACATTGTTTTGGTTTCAAAACCAAATAATCATAAGATTCGAAGGTGTTGCGATGTTTTTAGTGAGTAAAAAAAAAAAATTCCTATATTTGACATGCACACTTGCCATTCTACGGGTTTATAAATAACTTATAGTCAAATTTAAAATTACAAATTTTATAACGATAAATAAATCTTGTTATTCATCTTTTGTTGCCTATTAAATTAGTTCACTCGTGATTTCGTCAAACCTAAAAATTCTTCAGGGAAGAGAAATGTTATTTTTATCTTCTACTTCTTCTGTACATCAAATTCTCTTTTTGCTCTTTATTGGGTGTTCTATTGTTGTGATTAATTTAAGGGAAGAATTCAGGAGGTCAGACAAGCTCGGTAAATTTAAACGATAACACTTCAAGATATCTGAAGTGGGTTTGAGAACTTGTTGATAACAGGCGTTTGGCAGCGCTAATATTGGTATAGCAGCGGTAACAGGGGTCGACCGAAACACAGACGAGATGATTGCCTTAGGTCTTGGTCATCTTTTGAGGATTTCGGTCTCGAAGTGGTTTAGGGAAGGAAAGTATAGTCAGAATCGATGACGTCTTTTCAATATATCTTTGTTAAGCCTCGTCATTTATTTTGTATATTACAATATAAATTATTATTATACAAACAAATTTATAACAAATGACTGTAGTTCAACTGCGAGTTTCAACTGATTCGAAGGAGTTGTCTGAGTAATAAATTTAAATCTGTATTCGGTTACACGGAATCAATACAACGGGCGGTGCTGGGGGATTAATTAAGTGCAAGGTGGCAAAGACCATTGTCCCTTTACACTCCAGGCGGAAAACTGGTATATATTACAATGAGGTTCGTCCGATTTATTTTTAATGATTAATCCCTTCATGATAGCCAGAAAAACATCTAAACTGTCCTTAATAAAAAAGGGAAAACAATCCGAGTGCTAATATGTAAAACGTCTACATTATAGCACAATTCTTCAATAATATTTTTGGTAGTGCATTATATAGAGATTGTACATAAATTAGATATTAATTTAGAGCATAAAAGCAAAAAATTATGCACATTCTTAAGGATAACATACACAATATACATAATACATATATCTTACATGATCAACCAATAATTATTCAAGAACCAATAATTTTATTAATGAGAACTAAAATGTAAAAAAAAAAAATCGATTGTCTTAACCCCACCCCACGGAAATACTTGTTTTGTTTTTTATTGTATAGTTTCGCCTATAATATCTAAATGATGGATTCCGGATTTCCAGTATTCCGACCATCGATAATACTCAGTAAAATTTAATTGTTGTCAATGAAAAGACCTCATAGATTATACACTTAATATTTTTGAAGGTAGTCAATATACACTCTAAACACGTGTTAATGATATTGTGTCAATATTAGGTCAGTTCAAATATAATTTCTCCAAGCACGTACCTTGTTTATTTTCCTTGAATATTATAATGAACACGATTGGGTTTTGAAGAATAATACTTTACTGTAAAATTGATATTATTTAAAAAATGAATACGATAATTGAATTTAAATTAACAATATTTCAGGGTAGGCCAATATTAAAAAAAAAATGATAACCGGTTCGAAAAAATCAACTGAACTAAATTGAACAAAAAAAAAAATACGTATTCCAAACTGTCTGCCAATGATGATGTAATATTGTTCAATATACCGTTTGACACGTTCAACGGATATTGACACTCCCCCGATAACATTGAGTGAGTAAATGGAGCTCAACTAACGGTGAGGCATTACCACCTCACATATAAGGATATAAGCAGAACGATGGGAAGGTGGATGCTTATTCTGTATTTTTAGTAGGTGTGAAATTTCTATTCGATAGTTTTTTCTCAGAATTTTAAAAAGACCAAAAGAAAGAAAACGTATTATATATAAAACAAGTTATGGTTATCAGTGATCGCTTAATAACAGTCCTAGAAAAATACATTATTAGAGGTCTAGATCATTTCAAACCTAGAGGATCAGCAATTGCCAATTACAAGTGACACTGCATTTATTACTACATCCAACTAGAGTAAAAGTTAAGCGATAATAGTTTGTTTACTTAAGTTTTATTGCTACTACTAAAGGTAGGGGAAAAATGGTCATGGATGTAATTTTTGCCAAAACCTGACATCAAATTCAAGTCTCCGAAGCAGGATTCAGTTCGAGAGATCGTCGCAAAATAAATTATAACCGACATAGGTGGGAATCATACACACAGCATACCGGATTGAGCACGATAGAACTGTAGCTCGGCCATTCATCTTTTCTTTCTTCATAACAACACCACAGCCCTTAGACACATTGCGGCGTAGGTACGCAATCTAATATTAGACCCGTCAGGTCGTAAATCAGGCCAACGTACTGACAATGAAGCCGTCCTGCTAGAACTTGGCCAAACAGTTTTACCTTTTGAAACTAAATATATCCATACTAATATTGTAAATGTGAAATTAACCCTGTCTGTCTGTCACAGACGTTAATATAAATCCATACTAATATTATAAATGTGAAAGTAACTCTGTCTGTCTGCACCAGACGTTATCACGGCCAAACCGCTGCACAGTGTGAAATTGCGCCAATTTAGGAGGACAAAAGTCGAAAAAATGAACTAGTTTTTTAAGGATTTTTAATACTACATATGACAGGTACAATGTCTGAGGGTATTGGAATCGAAACAGTTAAAATTTTAAAGCGTCGTACTTTACACCCAAACTTGCCTGTTCAATGTTAACATACAAGGAATTAGTGCAAACCTTCACTCATTCGTTCTTTGTTCATCAGTGTGCACGGTTCTGTTTTCTAGTTATTTCAACTTGTGAATTTTTCTCTGTTTATAAATCATTTGAGGTAAGTATTCACATGGTTACATTAGAATACGTGTACTTTAAAGGGCTTAAACATTTTGTTCAAGTTAAACGAATAAAATCATACTAAATAATAATATCTACTAAAAAATCATACACTTATTGAATTTTGGAGGAAGGTAACTTCTTTATTACGTCGATTCACGTCTTGCTCTATGTATCAACGTAAACTTAGGAAGCCAGAGAAGAGAACATGACAGGAAAAGTTTGACCATATTTGTCCGTTTTGCGGTTTGCGGTTTGATTGACATAAAATAGTTTTAATGATATAAAATAGAAAGCATGGATGTGATTAAGACAAGGATGATACATATAAGATAGTATGAATAATATAATGAACAATATAAAGGGTCTTAACTTGTTTTAAATAAATTATTTAAATATTACTTATGATATTCTATAATGCTGGGATTTGTCCTGAAAATGGGTAAACATATTGAAGTCTAGATAAAAAAAAATCTGTAGCACTATATCCCGCGATGAGTCTAAATGCACAACTCCTATGTACTCTCTTTTCTGTTGGTTTTTTAAATTTTATCAACAACAAAAACATATTAATCAGTAACCGTTGTAATGTGAACTCATTTTCATTGTAAGGGATTATCCCACCACTGTTTTAAAATTTGTACATATTTTAAAATAAAATAAAACAAAATATTAAAAAAAAAAAAAAAATGCACAACAGCCCTTCAGAAACATCTAAGCCGACGGTTGTGCAGGAAGGCGATTTGACCAAGATTACGCTCAACCAACGGGTTTTTACCCCTATTAGGGTTGTACATCTTTCACAAACAAAATAAAATGATTTTACACACTGACCTAACCCACTTCCGTAGACAACAATGAATTGATCCAGATTTAAAATAAAAGTGGTATAAAACTATAATATTTCATTATTAACGATTGATTCAGGAACTTTTTTTTTTTTCTTTTTTTTCTTTGACCACAGAAAAACATTTTTTTACTAGCACTAACAAACAAATTTAATTCACCTACAGAGGATAAGAGACACTCACAATTTTTACACATCGCTAGTTCCTAGGAAATCTTCGATTTGCATGTACTCGGTGATATCACAGTACCTTATTTTATCATATTTTTAAGGTACCAGGTTTAATTATTCCTGATTCTCTCGACACATACATAAGACTGATTACTATTATAATTCGATTTATAAATGAACAAGTGAAACGTAGAGCTATATACAATTTATGATCGACCGCTTCCCAAAATGTAAATAAAAATTTGATGATCCGCAAGCCATAAGTGCCAATATTATGCTAGTTTTACTATCTCAGCCTTAACCTGTTTATGTGAGGTGTTCTTGAACAAAATAACTAATAAGTGTTTCGAAAGAAAAAATGGGCAGAGAAAGTGAAATTTTAATGCTAAAACATATTATTATTCCAACCTTAATTCATACAATTAAGGTTATGAGATGGTATTTATTTTTAACTTTATTATTATTATTTATAGGCTCTAAAATAAAATTATAACACTAAATAGTTTTCTAAAAATCATAATTTTATAATGTGAGGGGTGGTTAAGAAATGAGAAAGAAAACCTCAAGCTTGACATCTCCCTGAAAAATCCTAAATGTGAGTTATTTCTTTCAAGCCAAACATTACGAGAATGGCACGGTTCCGCTTCCCTCAGTACAATTATCTCATTCTGGACCGAATTCGATCTTATCACTTATTCACCTGGGCTGCAGATATAATGAAAGATATTTATCTGAAGATTAAAAAAAGATTCTTTTTTAAAAATCGAAATATTCTTTAAAATTAATTTTTTTAAGTAATTGATTGAAAACAAATTACATTTTGATTTTGAAAAGAAATCAAAATATACACATTTTAGAAGTCCTTGAGATTTGTAACTCGTGTCCATCTCTCCACACCCCAAATTAGTAATTACAATCGCTCAATGTATATTCAGAAATTTCACAACAGCATATATTACTACTATATATACTGTAACGAGGTACATAATAGTATATATTACTGTAGTATACTGTGACCAGACGTAATGAAATGCAAGAGCATGGTTTTTAACAAAGAAACTTATTCATAATGTTAGCAAACGTACCAATGTAAAATTTCTAAATAGATTTTCCTAATGACAAAATGTCACGAGGGAAAACAAATATGCTTCAAAAAAAAAAAAAAAAAAATTATCGAATTCTCAATGAGACATTGAAAAATACTAATGCAAAAATTCCAACGAGACATGAAAAAATATTGCAATCAGCAAACGAGCGATAACAATGATTGATAATATTCTCAATTATGAAAGATAAATAGAAATATCTAGAGACAATGGGGGGGAAGAAGTGATAATAGAAAGTGGATAAGAAAAGAAAAGCAAATAATAAAAACTAAGAAGAAAAGCGTCGTACTATTCCAACTGTTGTTTACGACAGAAATAACCTACACCTTGATGGATAACTACCTTATCAAGTGTCCGTTCCAAGTTTTGAAAAAAAAAATAAGTAAAACATTACAACTATCCCCAGATCTGGGCAAAATAACTACATTTTAATAGTTACAACTGCAGTAGCCAGGGATCCCACACCTCGCCTTGTACAATATTTAGTCTAACATTCTGAAATGAAATTCGCTGAAAAAGGAACGGGAATGCAAATGAGTCTCCGATATTTGCCAAATTTGTGTCAGTGATAATACAATCTAAAATATTCGATACGTGTCCGACCTTAAACATGTGGATACTGAAAAAAGGTTCGAATATATATATTGTATCCATTTGTTTTGTATATATCGGAAAAAGATCAATAATACGATTTATCGGGGTTCGGGTATTTTTTTTTTATAATGTGACCAGGTAATGTCAAAATCGATGTGTATCGTATCGATAATTATTCAATCATTTCAAACTAGCAACATGTCTCTCATATAAGAGCAAGTTTCCAACGTGTAATAAAGTAATAAGAAAAGGAAAAGGAATACTCATATATGGTTATAAGTATTGCTCAAATGATTTGGCAATAAATAACCAATAAGCATAGAAAATCAAAACCTGTGGACAAAATTTTTTAAAAAATAAAATTATGCAATAAAAACTTTAAAATTGAATTTTTACTGAAGAAAAACGCCAAGAACGTGTTTTGATAAAAAAAAAAAAATTGTATAAAATAACAATTATAAAACAATGGGAGTTAGAAAAATGTAAACAATTGGGAAAAAAACGTGTAAGGCAGGGGATGCCAAGAAACGCCCCCTAGTATCAAGAAAATATTTTTTTTTTACCTTTTTACCTTGAAGAAGACGGTATTTAAGTCAGAAGTCAAGATTTAAACTTGAAGAAATGAAAATTAATACTGTAATCATATAATTGAGGCAATATAATCGGGAAGAAAATTTATTCTTCTTTGGCATGCCAGGACAGAAAAACAATACACAAGTAAAAGGACATTAAAAGAAGATATTATTGGAAGCCATAACAATTATCGAAAATGTAGTTTGGACTATTTTAATTCTTGGTGGTTTAAAATTTTTAAAGGATAATTACAACCACTCGTTTGAATGAAGATGGAATAATAGTATCAAATGACCAGTATTAAATGGCCAAAACGTAAAAAATTATTTTATGTATACGAATGAATTTTAAAAACTTTTGTAAAGTTGATTATTAAAATTATAGATTGTTAGTTGGGATCATAAGTGGTCCTTCATAATCATTAATAGACCCAGTGATTAAAAATTTGTGAAATATCAAATGTTATCTTTCAATAAAATGAATAATCCAGTAACAATGTAAATAAAAATAATCGCTATCTGTCACAATCCTTTTATCACAAGTAAAGGTTACTGATTTTTTATTTCATTATTTATTTTTTGTCCAATAAACATTAATTTAATGATTTTTTTTAATTTGGTTTGGAAGAAAAATGAAAAAATTAGTTCTAAAATTCTAAAAGTGATACACCCCACAATGTGTAGACACATGTACCAATTCTGATCTCCAACGTCTAACTGCATTTCTCAATGCCTTCATTGTCATCTGAAAATTTTCGATATTTACAGAATATGTTAGCTTAGGGAAAATTGTTCAACAGACCTTTCCCGCATGAAATGAACTTAAAACCAGAAGTACTCAGGAACTGAGGACCGGACCCTAATGGTTAGAAACTGGTGGAAATGAATAGTCAATTTTCTTCATTACGTTATTAAGAGTTTCCAATGAGTTAGGAATAAAAAATGACAAATCTTTCCTTCCTAGCTTTAATTGCGCCTCAGCTCCACTTGAATTTCGTTTGCTTTTTTCTAGTTATCATAGATCTAAGTCCTTCTTTCTAATTTTTCGGTATGTATCACCTTTCCAAAGACATGTATTATAATTGAATTGAATAATGAGGACATCAAAAAGTGTACTGCCATGAGTATAAAATAAACGAATGTTTGAGATAGTCAATAACAAATTTAATTTGTGAAAAAAAAACATTGTGGAAGTGTAAACAGAACATAGGTTAGTTCAACCAATCGACAAAACAAATGTCATTGATAATTTGGGAATTGAGACAGAAAAGCAAGAACCGTTCGTTGATTTAAAATATCTCTTCAATACCGTCATACAACAGCTTATGATGAAACAGAATATAAACCTCATCATTTTTTTCTTTTCTGTACCACTCATAAAAGTATGAGGGATATGGTAAGGATTTTAAATAGGTGATTTGACCGAGATTATAAATACATAATACATACATACATACATACATATATATATATATATATATATATATATATATATATATATATATATATATATATATATATATATATATATATATATATATATATATCCTTGCCTCGGCCTACCCTTAGCACATTTACCAGTCGTCTCAGCGCTTTTTAACTTCTTAGGAAATTGTTCGTAACTAGGCCTAACAACTTACAAACTTATCTCAAATTAGAATACAACGGAATCGTTCATCAGCTCTATATCGATTTTAAAAAAGCTTGATTCCGTCGACCACCAAATAATGTATACCATATTGATTGAAACGGGAATACCAAAGAAGGTAGTAAATCCAGTATTACATTAAATAGTAAAAAGAAAATAATTATTCCATTAATTTTATAGCCATTGAAGAATTGCGAATTAAAAATGTTTCAACGAGATACGCCATAACCTTGGAATGCTTCCAAGTAGGGTTTTTTTTCTTGTCTTATTTTTCCTATTACTCTTACGAACAGCTGTAGCAAAAAAAAAAAAAGTGGTTTATATGAAAATGCCAATCTAAAACCAAAAACTCAAACTCAGATAGAAATAAACAGACTTTTATTTATAATAATTTTTATTTTTCCCGATTATCATAACCTTTGCTTTTCTTCATATTTTAGATGTGGTGTTACTTATTATGCCAGTGCATGTTGTCGATAACCTACATGCCAACTAATGTTATATTCACAGTCAAGTAGACATATGTCATATCTGTTCCATTTTAACTTCTTTCCCTGCTTATCTTTATGTTAAATTTCTAAACGTTTTTGTTTCTTCCATGCTTCCGTTTTTTATTAAAAGATTTACATTTAAATTACACAAACTAAATTAATAGGAAGTTAAATACGCGTGAATGAGCAATCTATCAAGTGTCAATATTTTCAAATAATTTTTTTTAAAAAGTAAAGAAAAGGTATGTAGTTAATCTATGTATGTAGTTAATGAACTGCACCTTTTTTTTAAAAAATGACAGGTTGTTCCATATTATTGAGTATCTGAAAATCCAAATTTTCATTATTTATATAATGCTCATTTTGAGTGATTTAGATGACTATGCTAAGCATGTTAACGTTTTATCGAAAATAATTGATACATCAAGATTAAAAAAAATAAAAGAATAAAGTGAAACGTCTAAACATTTTTTATCATAATACTTAAATAAGCCGAGTTATTTTCATATATTTTTACTAATGGGTTACTTAGCCGAGCGAGTGGATTCAAATCTCGGGGTTTCAGGATTCCTCAATTCCTTTGAATGTCCTAAGGCCATCAGTCAATTAAAGACAACGTACACGAATCGGACATAAGAGTGATGGTTAGCCCTTCCCTGCATATCTTGATACAATGTGCGTTTGATGTTCCAGAGTGGCCAACCCGTGAATCCCTACCGTTCTATCATTCCTATTGATGAGGTTCACACTGCTGAATTATAGCAGCTCTCCGCTGTGACATTGAAATCATGATTCGATACTACATGAGGTGGCATGACACCTCCATGCTCTCAGTGATCCCAGTGCTTATTAATCTGCAAGTAGAAAGGAACACTGATAAATTAGCGGCATTTCGACATTATTGAATATACAATGAAACGTATTAAATGGACATAATAAAAGCTTGGATAAATCAACCTTAAAAGAAAAAAAATACTACTTCCGAATTTCATGTAGATATGTAAAGTTTTGACCAAAATCGTTGTTTATGAATTTCTGTTTGATAACACTACTCTACATCAGATTTGTCTTTTACATGAAAACCTACTATATTGATAGTATTTCACTCGCTGAACACGCGTTTCTTCGCGGTAAACTCAATAACTACTGCAAGGATTTTCAGGCGGTTTTCACCAATAGATATAGTGATTCACCAGGAAGGTTTAGGTATATAATTTGTCGAGATTTTGTGTAAACGGGTTGGAATATCGATGGTTTCCCCGAAGACGCTGCCTAATCCCGTGTAATTATCTAAAGTGCAAGATAATAAATTCGTATATAAAGAAATTTTGGTTTTGTTTTTATAATTTATATATAATTAGTTGAGATGGAAAGAAGCAAAATCAAAACTCCCAAAGAAGCAATGATATTCGCGCGGTCCTTAGTGGCTGGTAAGTGATAAAAAATACATTACACAGACAAATTATGTAGGAATAATATGTCTTATTACCCGGGCAAAGCCGGGATGGGTTGCTAGTATGATTAATATAATAGCGGTTACCGCGAAAGATTTATCACATTAATGATGATAATCCAAAATATATCGGGAATACTCGCGGAAATTTTATTATTTCTTATTTGTTTGTTGCGTCTAACGCTGAATGTGTTTTGTTTACCAGTTAAAACGTGAAATTGTCATTTTTGTTGTTGACATTTTTAGCGAAAAATCTGAAGTTTTCACTAAGTCGTGTTAATGTGTTAGTAGTGCAGACAATGTTTGCTACTCATGTGGTAAGGTGATCCATAATAACCAAAGATGCTCAATAACTCAACGTTTGAGATAAAAATTAAAAACCAAGACAAATTGTGGGTACCACATTTTAGTTGCACAACTTGCTCCACAAAATTGATTAGGCGGCTAAACAAAAAGAAACGTTCGTTGCCTTTTGGTGTTCCAATGATGAGGAGGGAACCTATCAATCCTGCGAATGACTGTTACTTTTGCTTGACTCCAGCCATCCAGCACGTTATATCAAGAAAAAAGAAACGCGTGGTATACCCTGACGTAGCCTCTGTATTGCGGCCTGTACCACACGGAGCCGATTTATCTGTTCCTCAACCTCCCGAAGAGAACCAGGAAGATTCTGAAGAAGAGATTAATTTAATGGAAGTTGACTATGAGTCTACATCCTCACAATCGTCACAGTTTTTGGATGACATATTTGTTTAACCTCATAGAATTTCGCAAGATGAACTCAGTGACCAAACACGAGATTTAAATTTGCCAATAGATAAAGCTGAATCATTAAGATCAAGACCTAAGCAATGGAATAATATATGGACCGTTTATTTTGAAAGTGGTGTAAGTCCATTTTTTTTTTTAAATGAGACATGACGTATTTCATGCTTAATTTAATGTAAATTTTTAATGTATAACTAGTCCGTGTTTAATTTCTTAAAAAATTATCATGTTTTATACAACTTAAAATCGGTCGGTAAATGAAATTGCATACTCATCAATTATGAAAGTGGTGTAAGTCCGATTGACAGAGGTAGCCGGCTTAACAGATTGTTGCCGATCAGTAGTCTGTTATTTTTAATTCATTTGTTTTATCATACGTGTCATCTTACGTGCTAACAGTTGTTAATTTAGGTTACTTATTCTATTTTTTTCTGAAAATGGATAACTTCATACTAACATCAGATAGTGACATAGGTAAGAACAAATGGTAAAGCAATATTATTTTATAACAATTGAAAATATTTATTTTGCTTAATTATAAATAAATTCACGCAGACATAAAGCCCATGAATATAAACAGAAGAATAATCAAAGATTCACAGGATGAAAACAATTCCGTTATAAACAACAAATTATCGACCAGTGAAAAGAGAAGAAGAATAATAGAGATAGAATCTTCATCAGATGAGGATATTGTTATTGAAAATTTAGAATCTGCAGAACCAAATAAAGAAAAATGTTTGCAACGAATAAACAAAATGAAGCGAAATAGTGGTCAAAAATATTATACAAAAAGAGGAAAATTCATTCCAGCAAAACAATTTGAATCCAAAAATTGTAATTGCTCAAAGAAATGTATTGAACGTATTAATGAAACACAACGTATAGAAATTTTTAGAATATAGGTGATTTTAATAAGCAAAATATATTTCTATATGCTAGTGTTCAACGAGAATCTGTGAATAGAAGAAGGCCTAGAAATAATTCGGGCACCAAAAGGGTATATGTTTATAAATTTTACCTAGTCCCTTCTGGTAGAAAGATTTTAGTATGTAAGAAGTTTTTCATGAACACTTTCCAAATATCTACTGGACGAATTGATCGTATCCTAAAATCGCATGAGAACATTCCGAAAGACATGCGTGGGAAAATGGAGGGCTCTTGCAGAAGAACTAGTGAGCTACTGACGAATACAGTGATAGACCACATAAAAAGCTTTCCGGCATTTGAAAGTCACTATACTCAATCACAAAATCCAGAACGGATGTTTTTAAATTCTGAATTAAATATAAGAAAAATTTATGGAAATATGCAAGGAAAATAACCTGAGTTCAGTTAATGAATGAATGGACATATAGGAAAATCTTTAAACGAGATTTCAAATTTGCCACGTAAAGATACCTGTGCGAAATGCGATTTCTTAAACATGAAAATTAAGACAACAACTGATGACGAAGAGAAAGCGATTCTGGTAGAAAGACATGATGTTCACTTGCAAAATGCTGAATTAGCAAGAAAAGCATTACAAGAAGATAAAATCCTGGCATCAGAAAATCCTGATACATACTTTGCCTTCTCTTTTGACTTACAAAAAGCCTTACCTTACCCGAAATTACCTGTCTCAATCGCATATTACAAGCGAAATATGTATGTTCTAAACGAGGGTTTTCACAATTTCCACGATAATAAAGTTAATATGTATGTGTAAGAAGAAACTATTGCTTCGAGGGGATCATAAGAAGTAGCTTCTTGTTGTTTGAAGCATTTAGAAAACGTATCGACCCAAAGCCATGTTATTGCCTACAGTGACATGTGTACTGGGCAAAATCGAAATTTACAGATGGCATTGATGTGGTTGAAGGTTACCCAGTCGTTGGAAAATAACATTAATATAATTGACCACAAATTTTTACTTTCGGGGCATTCATATCTTCCGAATGAAGCAGATTTTGGCATCATAGAAATGGCATTGCGAAAGAAAAGAATTTTCTGTACACACCACAGGATTATTATGATGTAATAAAACAATGTAGAAAACATGACAAATTCATTTAACATGAAATGAAACGAGAGAATTTCGTTTCAATAAAAAATCTTCAAAATGCGATTAAAAAACAGATAAAGAAAAACACTAATGGCGAACAGGTCAACTGGTAGCAAATATGTTGGTTGAGGTTTCTCAAAAGTGCACCGTATACTATTTTATATAAAACATCAATGAAGGATGCAGAATTAAAACCTATAAATTTATTACCCACACGTCATGGAAGACCGCTAAAGTTTGAAAAAATGGCCCTGGCGCCCTTGTATGAAAATGCCAGGCCTATTACGAAAAATATAAAGACATGAAGCAGTTACTACCCTATATACCTCCGGTGCATCATGCACATTTCGAAACCTGCCACATGCAGAGCATAAGTAAATACTATCAGTTTTTTAAGCGGGTTTTTTCTACATTTTTCCTGCTATTGTAAAACTTATTTATAAAAGACAACTTTAATTAATTAAAATCACTATCAGTATCATGTAATTTTGACAACGTAATTAGTGTCTAAAATTAAATTGTATGTCTTGTCATGAGTATTTGTAAACAAAATTGGATTAAAATGAAGTATATTTTAAGTGCTTTTTGATTTTTTAAAATTTAAATTAAACGATTTTTACAGTTGCCTAATTTTGAAAGTGGTGTACACAGCCCATTTACATACCATTTACAGCCCATAAATATGTATTATTGTAGTCTAATTCGCCTAAAACAAATCTATATAATGAAATTAAATATTTATAAAACAATAGAGACATTGCCAGACTTCATACAATTTGCCTGAATTTTTTAATTGACAGATATGCTAACCTCTAATTTTCTCGAAATAAGAGAATATGGACTTACAGCACTTTCAAAATAAACGGTCCATGTGATAAATGAAATGAAAATTATTTTGAATTTGTGAACAATCTCCTTCTAAAGTATCAACAGTTGGGTTGCAATATGTCCCTTGTATGAAAATGCCAGGCCTATTACGAAAAATATAAAGACATGAAGCAGTTACTACCCTATATACCTCCGGTGCATCATGCACATTTCGAAACCTGCCACATGCAGAGCATAAGTAAATACTATCAGTTTTTTAAGCGGGTTTTTTCTACATTTTTCCTGCTATTGTAAAACTTATTTATAAAAGACAACTTTAATTAATTAAAATCACTATCAGTATCATGTAATTTTGACAACGTAATTAGTGTCTAAAATTAAATTGTATGTCTTGTCATGAGTATTTGTAAACAAAATTGGATTAAAATGAAGTATATTTTAAGTGCTTTTTGATTTTTTAAAATTTAAATTAAACGATTTTTACAGTTGCCTAATTTTGAAAGTGGTGTACACAGCCCATTTACATACCATTTACAGCCCATAAATATGTATTATTGTAGTCTAATTCGCCTAAAACAAATCTATATAATGAAATTAAATATTTATAAAACAATAGAGACATTGCCAGACTTCATACAATTTGCCTGAATTTTTTAATTGACAGATATGCTAACCTCTAATTTTCTCGAAATAAGAGAATATGGACTTACAGCACTTTCAAAATAAACGGTCCATGTGATAAATGAAATGAAAATTATTTTGAATTTGTGAACAATCTCCTTCTAAAGTATCAACAGTTGGGTTGCAATATGTCCCTTGTATGAAAATGCCAGGCCTATTACGACAAATATAAAGACATGAAGCAGTTACTACCCTATATACCTCCGGTGCATCATGCACATTTCGAAACCTGCCACATGCAGAGCATAAGTAAATACTATCAGTTTTTTAAGCGGGTTTTTTCTAAATTTTTCCTGCTATTGTAAAACTTATTTATAAAAGACAACTTTAATTAATTAAAATCACTATCAGTATCATGTAATTTTGACAACGTAATTAGTGTCTAAAATTAAATTTTATGTCTTGTCATGAGTATTTGTAAACAAAATTGGATTAAAATGAAGTATATTTTAAGTGCTTTTTGATTTTTTTAAATTTAAATTAAACGATTTTTACAGTTGCCTAATTTTGAAAGTGGTGTACACAGCCCATTTACATACCATTTACAGCCCATAAATATGTATTATTGTAGTCTAATTCGCCTAAAACAAATCTATATAATGAAATTAAATATTTATAAAACAATAGAGACATTGTCAGACTTCATACAATTTGCCTGAATTTTTTAATTGACAGATATGCTAACCTCTAATTTTCTCGAAATAAGAGAATATGGACTTACAGCACTTTCAAAATAAACGGTCCATATGATAAATGAAATGAAAAATTATTTTGAATTTGTGAACAATCTCCTTCTAAAGTATCAACAGTTGGGTTGCAATATGTCCCTAAAAATTCATTTTATTCATTCCTATCTCGATTTTTTTCATTCTGACTGCGGGGATGTTAGTGACGAACATGGTGAACGATTCCACCAAGATAACTCGACAGTGGAAAATAGATACCAGGGGTCGATAGAATGCGTCAATGTTAGCGAACTACTGCTGGAATTGAGAACAGATACCCTCAGGGGATAAGCAATTACAATAGACAAACGAAAAATAAGAGAAAATCTTAATTAAACAGGTTTAAATATTTTGCTAATATTTCAAAATTCCCAATTTTATTTAAAAAATAATAATAAATAAATATAGATTTTTTAAAATAAATTGTTTTGGACGTAAACATGTAACTAAAAGTCAAATTTTGTATAATAGGCATATTTTCAAATAAGAGCTAATTAAAAAATTATATTCGTGTTTTCGTATTCAATAACCTCAAAGCAGTATAAAAATATAGCATTCAATTGAAAGGCACACAAAAAGTTAAAGTTTGTAGACCAGTGTAAAATCAAAATAAATAACCATTAACCCATAGTTACAAATCAAAATTAACAGTTTCAATTTAAATTCCACCGAAAACTCAGTTTTCATAAAAAGCTGATATATAAAGTATTGATAGAATATTTATCATGTTATAAAATTTTCATTAATTAAAAATTTAATTTTAATTAATTAATCGATCAATTGTCTTAAAAAATACTACGGAACTTGGGCATAATTCAAAAATATTTTGAATTCTACTAAATACAGTGATGTATTGCGGAAACTAATTTCTCATTATCTGAGTCAACTTGCGCAATGAATCCCCTGAAGCAGTCCATATACTGAGAGCTGAATGGAGAAGTAATTTACCACCGGAAAATAAGCGTTTAAACTAAGAAATGAACATGACTATTAGTAATATTTAAAAAAAAAAAAAAATGGAAACCGCGTACAAACCTATATCACACTCTCTACCAACAAGCGTTTTTTAAAAATCATTAATGAGAGCTGGGCTGGAAGTTTGTCAACTGGTCAATTTGTGATATCGGCATTTACTTCGAGAAGTCTTCCATTGTTATTATTTGAAGATTTACATTTCTCTGATTCAAGCAATCCATTGACTTCAAAGAAAGTCCTGAAGGTACTAGTGAAAAGTAAAAAAAAATTATTTTTTTAAATCATCACCAAATCAACGGTATTATATACTTCATATATACATAGCGGAACCAATAAAATTTGAAAAATCAATAATGGACGGGGTGGGGAAGGAGGCTGGGCAACTAATCTTAGTACTCTGAACCATTACACAACCACATATACTCCTAATACTTATCGCGACTCTAGTAGATAGCGTTTCAACCGACACATCGCTTATCGCCTGATAAGCTCAGCAAAACCACAAGTCAATGCTACAACATTTCACCCTATCATTCAATCATTAAAAAAAATCGCACTAAAGGATTAGATCCCTTTAGTATCTAGAAATAGATACATACCAAATATTTCTAAAAAATGCTACTGAATATCTCTTAATCACTCATAAAAACTTATCTACCTAGTTTCAGAGCTTGTCTGCTAGAGGGCACTTGTGTCCTAATGCTATTCCAAGGTCACTAATTAAACTTTTAAGTTAATTTAGATTGCACTCATGCTTACGTTAATGAACCAATAATAATGCATAATGGAACATGATCCATGTCTGTAAGATCTGTGTCATTGGCAGTAAGCGAATTCTTTGGCTTCGGACCACATCAATTTGGCTACTGTCGATCAGACACTGTCACCAAATGTTTTTAGGTTAGATGTTAGATGTATCACTGTTATTATCCAACCCACCAACACATATTATTTTTGAACGAGGTAATTTTACGACTTAATAGTTTTTTAAACAAAAGATTGCTGTATATTAATTAAATTATCCCCGATAATCATTCCAGAATACCGGGATAAAATCATTTGTTAATTTTGAAACTAATGTTCTTAAGAATTTATGAACTAGGGATCGTCCAGGAGTTATTAGATTGTATATTTCGGAACATTCCATTATTGTTATAACACATTATTAGTATTTGCCCCTTCTACCACCATCGATTCAAGGTGACATACTCATTCTATTCTATATACATATTTTATTCAAGTTAATAAATCAAGGATTTATTAAGTGGTTAAGTAGATTTTTTCCCAATATGATTTTCTTGTACTACGTGAAGAGAAATCGATTTATTTTTTGAAGTAAATGTGGGGTTAAGTCAAGCATTGGTTGAAAAGGAGTTTTGGCTTATGTTACAACTACCTTACACGTCAAACACTAGAAGACGAAATAGCACATACTACTCTAAATATAATAGCAGAAAAGCGTATATGGAAGAAGACGTGTGGAAAACTAGAGAGGGCCAGTGTATTAGGGCTCAACGGTAAAATTTATAAGTTCCGAACCAAAGCGGGTATATAAAGATCGGGATAGTCGTACAAGCTAGGGTGGGTCTGATAGAGGAAAAGAGATAACAGGCTACGGGGATCTATTCCGAGTGATTGCTATAAGTACTTATTATAAAAGTATTTATAACTGTATAATGCATAGCTAGTTGTTTCCTTTTGTTATTAAGTGAACTTCGATTGTAAAATAGACATTTTTTAAAATATTTTATTTTTTATTATAAGACTATTGCACAGGACTTAGTTCATGGATATATGCAGTCCTTTTAATCATCGCGGGAATGGAAGATTTGTTTCTCGTATGAATCATGCGTCAAAGCATTGAGTTTACGAAGGGGAGAAGGTAAGTTAAGGTAAGGTAAGAAGACCTGTGTAGTACTAGGACTCAATCATATCTTAACAAGTAAATAATACTACGATACTATATAAGGATTACTTGTGTTGTAGTTCCAAAACGTTTCTTTTTTTAATTTAGTTTATATGTGTATAAATATATATATATATACATTTACGGCATATTTGGATACCTGCAGTGGTCCCCTCTGTCCCAACCTACTTGAATTCAGTAAGCAGGATAAAACCCATAAAAGCGGGAACACCTTTATTTACCCTCAACGGGCGATAGCTTTTTATAGCCACATGACCAACGACCGCAGCAACAAATAACTTCTCACACATAAGAGGTGTCATAAGACATATAAGATTTTACAATATTTTTTTACATTATGCTTTAACAATTAAACAACGATAAATAAATATCAACTAAACTGATTAAAATAAAATATATTATTAACTTAAAGTATTATAGACGGCCTTTAAGGAACACTGCGGCTGATCCGATCTTCTGATGCCCGCATCCCTCACATTATTCTAATACTTATCTATAATGTTTCATTGAGGATATAATCGTTATGTAATAAAAACTTTTCCTGCAGGTTTTCTCAATGCGGACTTCCAGGATGGTTTCCGTCCACCAGATAGCCATTCCACAGATCTGCCCTAAGGAGGGCTGGGTGGAACAGGACCCCATCTTGATCCTGGAAGCAGTGAAGGAAGCTATGGAAGAAGGTGCTAAGAGGGTGAGAGAACGAGGATTCTCCATTAGTGACATCAAAGCCATCGGCATCACTAACCAGAGAGAGACCACGGTAGCGTGGGACTCCAGGACGGGCAAGCCTCTCCACAACGCCATAGGTAACTCCATGCTATTACGAACTAGTTTAATATTTCACTCGAACAGCTTAATATTCTTTAAATCACTTTTATATACTCTTTTTCGCGGATCCTACAAGAATGAGGATAGAAATAATTGACCAGAAATATATGTTATCAACAGCATAAGCATCGAAAGATTTTGAATAGTATAACAGCTTTTTGAGACTGGCCCAGAACTGTGCAGGAGGTCTACATCTATAGTTTCATGTCCATAAAATTCAGTTGGACTAATCACAACTCGCATCCAATGGAGGTGTGAGATCGGATATTCGGGTTTGGATTTTAATTTAGTTGCATTAACGTTAACGCAAAATAGTCGGATGAATGCAAGAGTATTAATACGTACATCCTTTTATTATTTCAACAGTCTAAAACGTCGAGGGCAAAGATGAGAGAATAATAAACATACTATGTTGGAAGACATGACTGAATCTCAAGAACCATAAGTAAAAATTATATATAGATGTGAATCATCAATGAATAACGTCACAGGCTGCCAATCACCTGCTATTGTAACAGCGATAACAAAAGTAGAAGAAAACAGTAAACAATTTCTTTTCGAAGTTCTCAAATGCAGAAACGGTAAAAAAAAGTTGTGTGGTTTTATGAAACCAAGATGCAAGTGAAACTTTTTTCGGCTTGTAGGCATTTAACTAAAAATTAAATCACGTAGTTGGTATTTCATCTCATACACGTAGTTGGTACATTTCTATTATTTGTCATTTCAAGATAGAATACTTCTCTCAAGTAATCAGTAAGTGGAGCAGATTCCACTTTCTTAAAATCTGTATTGAAATCACCAGATAAAATAATAGGCATTAGCGAATATGTTTCTCGTGAACGGAAAATATGTGCCGAAGACGTAGCGAATGGAGCAAGATGAAAATCTAGAAAATCCATGATATCATTTATATTTTGATTCACTTTATAATAAATTGCCGCGATTACAAGTTTTCTGCTGTCTTTAAGTTGATACACAGCTGCACAAAAATCTCCCACAGCAGATACGGATGTAGTTGCTTGACTAATACTCATGTTATTTATCGATGCTTGCATTTCCGATTGAACAGCATTTGTCTTGAATATCTTTAATAGTGATCCTTGTGACACAGGGTGGAACTATAGGTGATAATTCCATTTTCTTTCTGTCCGGTGCAATCGTTTGCGTACGTCTTGTGTCCGAAGCCTAAATAGGTTGAAATGCCTTCTTGTCATCAGATATGGGAATAGAAAAATCAAGATTTATTATCACAAATTTGTTTGAGAGTTCTGTCGTGTTTTTGGGTGCAAAACTATGGTACCCAATTCCGCGAGTTTTTAGATGTATTTCTAATGTGAGTCGGTATGGATGTCAGTTCTCGCCTGTTTGATAAAATATTGATTAATATTAATTTGGTTCATGAAATCACTCACCTCATTTAACGTGAAGTTTTCTCGGTCCATTATAACTGGAGGAATCTTCTTCGGTGGGGTATATAAGTTAGAGCGGTAAAGCTGTTCGGTTCGATGTCACTTCCGGTGGTGCTTCTGCTTTCCTTGTCTTCCTATTGGCCGATTTCTTCCCTGTCTTTATTTTTTTGAAGGGAGCGTCATCTCATGAGTCTGGTAGAGGTGTATTTAAGCCCAGCATGATCACTGCGAGTCCACTTTGTAATACACCGATCCCCTGTGCTACTAGCACTATACACTGTACACAATTAAACAGTCACTGCACCGCCTAGCTAGATAGCTAGTCAATTCCCTACTCTTATCAGAGCAACGCTGCCCTGTCGTCTGTTGACAGGTATCGAAGTGATATGAATGGACCCCCAACAGCTTAAGGCGGAATCTAAATAAGAGCAGTAATAGTGTTTGTTTGGATAGGTGTCTTTAAAAAGGCTCCTTTACAAAAAATTATCGCATTCTAACACTTCGAGAATAAAGCAATAGAATATACTGTTACCATAGATACTACACTGTAATGCGACATGTGATAGATGAACCAACAATTTTGGAGGGATAGAAAAAAAGTTTCATTTTAATAATTGGTATTAACTATATTATAATAACATATGCAATCGCATCCCCATTCGTTGTTACGTGCCGCACTCAATGATAACGGCTATATTATCCTCATGTTTATGTTAATATGCGCTCAATATTAGCATACAATCAATTATAGTCAAAGGAAACTAAAAACAATGGCTATATTATTATTCATTTTAAAAAAACGGCTTTGTTTTATGCCAAATTAAATTAATTGGATTTTGAATCATATTAAAATTAAGATGTCAGTGGACCACATTTTAGCGCGTAGCACTTATTAAAAATATAGCTAAATAAATATAAAAATTAAAAACAATTTCTAGAGAACCCATCATGATAAGTGATTCTTAATATACATAACCACTTGTTAGAAGGTAAATGACGGTTTTTAGTTGCATGTAAAGTGTAACAAACTGTTTGTGTTATATTTTCATAGATATAAAACTAATTATTCAAAATATTTAAAAAATAATTCATTTATTTTGAATATATCTTTGCACTAAAATCAGTTTGATGTTTGAAATTAAGTACTACTTCGAGTTTATTCCTTATAATATTATTTAATCCTAATTCAATATTATTCTTATAAATTTTTAAAAAATTGTCTTTCAATACATTTAAAAAAATCAGAAGCCTCGACACAACCTACAAAATGGTTATTAACATTGTTATATGAACCAGAAAATTTTCGAGATACAAGAAAGTATCACTTTTCTAATCTAAATCAAAAATTCGTACTTAAAGTGTAATGTCGATAACATTAAAATTTGCAATAGGTCAATTAGAACATGGACTCTTATAGGATGGATATTGAACTATTCGCAGCAACTCTCCTAACAAGTTAATCCAGTAACTTGCATAGATTACTTAAATAATATTTCTTTTATTCGCACACCCACCACAATTACTCATATAAAGCTCTCTTTGCCCTCCTAAAAGTGCCCAATGCCATTCCATTTTATCTTTACAGGATCAGCTTCAATAGGGGTCTCCACAACGTCCCGCCATCTTATTTAGGGTCTCTCTTGGGCGTGCCCCACCTGGATCAATACATACAGACTTTTGGCGGCTCTTGTGTTATCAATCCTAAAAAATGTATTAATCATGTTGAAATATCCCAAAAATTTTAGACGATGCATACCATGAATACTTATAGTTTTTGATGGAACTGGTATATTGAGTTTTCATTTTCCGTCTTTCTGTTTCCTATATTGGTTCGAAGATCCTTCTGAGGGTTTTAATTTCAATCCTGTTAATATTGTCTGCAACGGGTTAGTTGAATATCTATGCATTACATTCAATTTCTAAATATTTAAACAGAACAAGGTATGCTTTGTTTCATTCCATTAAAGTTATTACACTTATAAGAGAAGGTAGCTGAAATTGTTAACTGGGTGCTTTACCGCGAAAGTAAATTAATCAAAAGCGGAGAGTTCTCATTCTCCTCGATGCCATTAGTTTTATTTCATTAAATATCAAGAATCAGTCAATCATTAAGCTTAATAAATCAATCCTCAAGTTGGCGCTCCTCTCCAAACCTTTCTGCTCCGATAATGGTCTATATCCTAACATCAGTATACAATAAATTGCTTATTGTTATATATGTTTACAATATATTGCTTATTGTTTTCTCATCGACCGCATTCCCAGCCAAGCTTCTTCAATATACATTTTTACGATCAACAATACTTCTACCATGATTATTTCTTCTTGAACTTGAAATCACACTCCAATGCCTGGGCCACGTTACTACATATTTAATTCAGCTCATTTCACGAAGCGTAATCAAATATGATATGAAACAAAGAAATAGTTGTTGGTACTAGCTTTGTTACCTTTAGATCAGAGCATTGGAAGCACTGAGCGATAACATCCTTTGAGGGCCCTTTTATCAAGGCAGTACCCCGTGAAATGTCAGTTGCGTTAGACGTTTTACTATATAAACAGAATTCGTGTGAATTTTATTATAATACAGTATTAGCTCTATCATTTAAGTACAGTATAAGGTAGAGGGTGTCACAGGCAATCTTTGATATGAGCTATCAATAGGTCGATAGCAAATAAGTGATATATTTAATTTTTATCATGCCAATCATGGTTAATCCTCGCGCTCTTTTCTTCCAGTCATCCTAACTACCAATTCTCTGCATCGCAAACATATAGAATAGAATAGAAAAATAATTTTTTTCTGGGAGCAGGTCCCTTAAGAATAACAATATTGTACAGAAATTAATAGAAATATTTCTGGCCAAACGGCTACATTATACATATGAAGGGAATAATACAATTAACTATGAACTAAAACGTATGTTCTCATAGCGAAAAAAAAATATATATACGTAAGACAAACGAAAAAAAATAATAGAAAATAAAAATTACAATAAATAGAAATTGGCTAATAGAAAAAATAATAATGTAGATAAGAGCATCTAATAATATCAATAATGGTATCATAATGAGAGTGGCATTTTTTCATATATACATACATAAAACATTCACATATTAATTATTTACATATTAGAAAAAAAAAAAGAAGTTTTTATTACAGTTTATACAAGGCACTTCTGAAAAAGCATTGTCTCTGAACCAATTAGTGTTTCGTCACTATCCAGGAATATAAGAAGAAAAAATCTTTTAACTAACGAAAAGTCAGTAAAATCGAGTTAAAGAACAACTATTAAAAAAAAAATTAGCCTCCTTTAGTATAATTAGTTAATACGAAACACTACTGTTAGCGTTATAGTTTTTATTATTTATATAGTTTATATTCGCTATGCAAACCAGCACAGAGTAACTTTGAATTGAACTTCTTAATGGTTAATTAATTGCAATTATAACAACTGTCTGTATTTGACCAAAAAAAAAAAAAAAAAAATAGGTTTTCAACTCCTCCCTCACCTAAAAATATGAAGTTTTATGTTTCAAGATGAATATAATTGAAAATGAAAAAAAAAAAAAACGTTCCTGGTTTATCTTCGAAACCACGTTTGAATTAAATGTCATCTCAGGAATTTTCCCCCCACTTGGACAACTCAACATTTCAAATTTTCACATTTCAAATTCGTACAACTTAGCAATGATTTCTTATTATCAGTAGTAGTGGTTATCCGTTCTAACTTCCACATATTTGTGTGCGAAGTTTGTATTCATTCGGTTTATCACAATTATTACAACTTTAACTTCATTTTATTTACAATTATTATGGCTCTCTGGAATCCTCGAGTGGGGCGAAGTTTTAGTTGAAGTAAAAACAGACTACTACTTAAAAAAAAATATTGGTTACTTAGTTGTTTGTGCATGACAAAACAAAGTAATTTTAATTAACTAATTTTATTTTATATCCAATACCAAAACATGGTACCAGGGCCATTTCCCGGCTGTATTTTTGGTACTTGCTATTACAGGGCATTCATAAACTAGTTTATTTTTCGGGTCTCGTGGTTTTATTTTGTATAAACTCAAGAGGCGTTCAAACCTGTCACATATCGCAGCAAATTTAGGGAGCCACTTTTATTATTGTTCGGCTAGTTTTTTAGTTTAATCGGAATTAACCAGGAGGAACTTCCATGGAATTTCACTGGAAGAAACAAAACGTGGAAGAAATTTGCGCGTCGGAAATGCCTCAAGGTCAGATCGAAGAAGTGCGAACGTAATCCTAAGCAAAATCACCTTCGATTCACAGTTACCGGTATTTTATTACGTTTTATGTAGGAAATGATACTCATGATAAAGTTTCATGTAATGGTTGAAATGATGGTCTATAAATGTAAATTATATACATATTTTTAACTCTTGCCGCAATTATCAACACAATGTTCATGCATATTTTTTAGAATTATTATTAGAATAATTATTATTATTAAATCAGATACGAATGGCGGCAATTATTAAGCTTTATGATATAATTTTCCAAATATAATAACTAATCATTTCGAATGAATGAAACGGGTCAATTTACAGGTTTAATTTTTGCCTAGTTATTTAGCATTACTAGTTGTGATTTAGCAGACATGACGAATGATTATGCAAAAATATTCCGAGACGGTTTTTCTTCTGAAATTTGTATATTCTGATCCCAATAACCATAACTTATGGCCGCGCATCGGGGTCATGACTGAGTTTTTTAAAGTTCAAAAATACATTAAAAACGCTAAAAAAATTAAAAATGTTGATGTCATTTTTTTCGTTGCACGTTAGTAGTTTAATAAAAATAAAAGCACTTGCGTTGGGCAAACCTTCGTTTGTATACAAATTTATTAAAGCTTTTTAAATCACTCAAATATGTGCATTTACAAGATTACAAAGATTTAAATGAAGGCTTAATAACTTAGCTGAATGATTTAAAAAGAAAATTGGAATGAATGGGGAAACTAATTTATTTCAAACACTCTTACTATATATAAATATGAATTCAATGAAAGCATTTTTCATTAAACTGCTGAAAATACTGATTTTCACTGACTCAAACAATGTTAAATGGGGTCCATAGCATGTACGATGTCAGGTACTCGTTAAAAACCCCTATCCTAATTAAACCTGGATAGGCAAAATTTAGAGCTCCATTAGTTATTGAGTAGCATCGTCCATTAGCCGATTAGCCATAGCAGCATAAAACCGAGGTTAAAATAAAAACTAAGGATTCTTTGCTCTATTTAAAAAATCCTAAGGTCAGGCTGCGAACCTGCGATCTTGAGTGTATTTTGTATAGGATAATCATTACACCACTGATGACCCTAACTTTGATTAAAGTCCTAATAGAAATTAGAGATTCGGAATAAATATCATTCACTTTTTTTAAACCTCATTCAACAAAATCGATCATACCTGAAAGCCGAAAAAGGTATCTCACGGAAATCTGAGAAGTGAACTATGTACTTTTTTTTTCTTTTTTTTCACAACCTCCAAACTTTTATTTACAATATAATACAATTTACAATGAATACATGCAAATGCTTATATATAAAAAGCCTGCTGTTACCTTTCGGTATTTTAAGGCGTTAGGTAACAGAAGGCTTTTTATATATAAGCATTTGCATGTATTCATTGTAAATTGTATTATATTGTAAATAAAAGTTTGGAGGATGTGAAAAAAAAAAAAACTATGTACTACGTTACTTGATTTGTTTTGTTCAGCGAAAATTTGTAGATTTTGCGAGTAAGAAACACGTGAGCAAGCATACAAACTTTACTCCCCTTTTTCGTCCCCTTAGTGGTAGAAATTCGGAAAATCCTTTCTTATCGGATGCCTACGTCAGAACACACCCTCCAAGTTTCAGGTCTCTGCGATCAGCGGTTTAGGCGATGCGTTGATCCGTCAGTCATTCAGGACAAAGCATTTTATATATAGACTAGCTTATGCCCGCGGCTTCGCACGCGTGGAATTTGGTCTGCCACGTAAAGTTTCGTGAAAGATCATTTTAAATAAATAATTTAATTATTTTTTTAAAATATAAGTTAGTCGAACATCCGAAATTTCAGATGTCTAACTTCAAAACTGACGGATTCTATACAACCTTTGAACCCCTATTATATTAAAGGGGAAACCCTTAGAGTGGAATTATCCGAATTTCTTTCTTAAACTATACACAGAACCTAACTACAAATTTCAAGATGCTAAGTTCCTGATTTACCTTTAATTATGTACTATAACGGGGGTGGGCACATGCCCCCGTGCCCACACATAGATCATCATGTGATTTGCCTTTATTTATGTACAATAATGGATTCTCCACAGTACCTAAAATAATGTCGGGGGGAGCATGTGCCCCCTTGCACCCTCCCATAAATCCGCGCTTGCTATAGCCTATGTGTTATTCTGATGTATAACCTATATTACTGTTAAGTTTGATCCAAAACCGTCCAGTAGTTTTTGCGTGAAAGAGAGACAAACATACAAACATTCACATCTTACTAATATTATAAATGTGAAAGTTTGTATGTTTGTCTCTCTTTCACGCAAAAACTACTGAACGGATTTGGATGAAACTTTACTGTAATATAGGTTATACATCAGAATAACACATGGGCTATAGCAAGCGCGGATTTAGGGGGGCGCACAGGGGCAGGCGCCCCCCCCCCGACAATTTTATAGGAACGGTGGCCTACAACGGAGACAAAAATGGATTTTAAAATAGCTCCAGTGGATCTTGAACTATTGAATAGAAATAGAAACTCGACCCCACAGGTGACCAACAATGTTTATAAAAGGTCAATGATTGTTCATGCGAAAATCTTTCAGAGTAAATGTAAACGACTACAATATTTAATAATACACGATATATCAACAGGGATTGTCAGTCATTATTTAATAAATAGTCTATCAAAAATGTAGTAAAGTCCCATCAACTGCACGTTGTTATCTCAATCCGTTATCGAAATATGATCGTTTAACGAGATGTGCAAGGAAACAACACTTGTTCCATTAAAAGTTCATTTTTTTTTTTTTTAACGTGGATGAAGAATTCTTAACTTTTGTCACCAATTTTAAAACCTGACATAGGAAACATGTTTTGTAGAACAGTACTTTGTCGACCAATCATACCAGCCGATGTAAACACGTAAAACTGATTAACTTTTCAGAATTAATCAGTTGAATTACACCCCATGACTTTCGAAATACCACCCTCAGTAAATTCATTAAAGTTACATTACTTAATAAGTTTTCCAAAGATATACTTATCTTGAACAGCAAATTGCTGAAAAGATATGGAAATTGGAAGTTCATAAATAATACATTAGATACCTACAATATTACCACCTAGTATTTCTTTTTCTCAGATAATGTTATCTCCCAAATCTGGGGGTTTTTTTTCTCAAACTCATCGCTCAGCATATAAAAATCTTCATCAGATTATTCATAAGGGGTGAAAACAGAAAGTAGCATCTGTTTTCATCAGCTTGAGAACATGCTACTGACGGACTTTCAATGTGAGCAAAGAAAAGGAAGGTCGAGTATAGACCATCTTGTATCACTAGAAGCCGAGATACTGAACACTGCATATGTATTTCATCTGCATAGGTATTTTCTTTGATTTTGACGCCTTTGATAGTATCTGGCGACCATTCATATTAAAACAATTATATGACTGGGGGTTCAGAGAAGCCCTACCACGCTTCATCCAAAATTTCATAAATAAAAGATTTATACAAGTGTAAATTGCAGATTATCTCTCCAAAAAAACACTTGTAGAGAATGGAATTCCACAAGGAAGTGTCCTTAGCGGAATACTGTTTTCAATTGCCATTAATTCAATACAAGGTGCACTCACTCATCGATCCCTCAAACCAAGCCTTTTTGCCGATGACCTTCCATCCTCATTCAATATGCAGACACCATCAGAACAAAAGCTGCCATACAGTTAATCTTAAACAAACTACAAACCAGGTCACAAGATATCGGTCTCACTTTCATAACAGAAAAGACAAAATGCATTCTATTCTCCCGGAAAAAAGAACTGAGCACTCTCCCGAAAATTACTTTATATACAATAGAGTTAATGTAAGGAAGAAATAGTTGGGGGTCCAGTCAATAAGTCAAAAAAGTCAAAAACACCTAAATAAGTGTATAGTCATTTATTGTGTGCCGACGTTTCGGCCTACAATGTAGGCCATCTTCAGGGCTAAGAGAGAGAAACAAACAGAAAAACATATAAAAAAACGTGGCAGTAACAAGAATATGGTGACAAGTAATGTGGAAATTAAAATAGTGACTAGATATGATGAAATAGTGAATAGATATGATGATGATGATATTTTTGAGTTTTTGGCTCTATTTTATTTATTTATAACTATATTAGAGAAATACTAGCAAATTCTTATTTCATAATTTAATCATTAACAAGTAAGTGTGTGCGTGTGTATGTACTGCTATGTACTGATGCGGGCGGCACCATGAAAAGGATGCGGAGCGGGGAAAATGTGTCATGTCGGGACACATGAAAGGGAATATGTTTGGGACAAAGAACAGACCTTTTGGGTCACTTATGGAGTTTTATGGTTCAAGATGGTGGAGAAGGAAGGAGAGGGGAGAGAGAAGAAAACTTTTGAAAAACAAGGCTGAAGAAGGCACTCAGAAAGTAGATGCAGAGAAGGAAGGTGCTCCTGAGACGAAGGCGGAGCAGGAAGGTACTCGGGAGACAAGGCCGGAGAGAAGAAGGACGGATACCCCGAGAGAGAAGAGCGGCCGAACGAAGCGGACGGAGATGTCAAGGAAGAAGACTGACCTGTAACCCAATCTACCCCTGTCCACAGATACGTTTAATTTATTTCCTGTAATGTATTTTATGGCAATCCCTTTTATATATCTTAAAATCTGAATCATTAACCTTGTTGAAATTAAATAAATAAACGATCCTTATTGTAATTCTTTTGGTGCTTACATACCCCAGATACACTATTTATTTATAAATAATATATTGAAGCTATAATAGATGAGTAAATTGGTAAACACAGGAATAGACTTATGGTAAGGAACCCAATTAAGATTAAGGAATATAAATAATAATCTGAGTACTCATCCTAAATGAGACTCTGGCATCCCAAAATATCAATATATATATATTCAAAATGTATTTAAGAGTAGAAACATAGCAGTACATATATATATATATATAAACAAGAAAATGGTGTAAAAAAACATGCAGTTAAAGTGCCTTACCGAAAAAACCCTAACCCTAACCCTGTTTTCATCTTCTTGAAGAACAGTTCTTCTTTTAGAGTTGCTTGGTTCACTTGTTCCTGATAGAATATCACAAAATCAGGTGACAAAGATTGAGGGAGTAATTTTAACATCAACTGTATGTTCTAGCCTAGGACAGTCAAACTGCACTACACAGAAAAACAAATAAGAATACTTGATTAAATAAAGCTACTTTAGGTTCCTTTTTTAACTTCTGCCTTCCTAATAATGTGTGCAGATGAAGTAGAACACACCATTGGCTTTCCTGTCTATTTACAACTTGTTGGTTGATTTTTCCGTCATGGCTAAAAATCTTATGTATTGGTCATTATCTAGCTTCTCTATCAGCTCATAATTGCATGTTGATTATTAAAATTGAATTTGTCTTCCCCATCTTGGACAATAAAACACAAACAATTGAAAAACAATCTTTCATACCAGTAAATATAGGATTATCGTAGATAATTGTTAGACAACAAAAAATATCTATATGACAATAGTAAATATAGCATGATATGATCGACAAACCATAAGTTTACAGAGTTTTTGATAAATTGTGGAAGTTACAAATTTTTATAAAGTTATTATTTATATTTAACAAAAGATCACCCACCTAAGACATGAACATACACCTTGAGGCTCATATCCAACCTACAAGGCATCGTTTCCATCACCTTTTTTTGGCAAGAAATTGAAAGAACACTTTTTTTTTGTCACAAAGTTATACCACGTTACAGTGTCTGTTCCATTAGTTTTTTAACTATCTCAAGAACAGTTGTATGTTCTCCTTTACCAAATTTCCTACTTGTAGATGCTTTATGAGAAGTTGTAATATTTACTATTATTCATGCATTCATAAAACTTTGGTTATAGCCTTGGAACCCCAAACCTATATTTCCTCCTTCCTTATCGAATACACAAGTTCACCAATTTATTTTGCTCAATTACCTACTTTTTCACATCCCTGTAAGCTACAAAGTGTTCCAACTGCTATGGCTAAAAAATTATTCTTTAAATTAAAAAATTTAATTTAATTAGCAGCTTTTTAAAAAGAAATTTCAAAAATAAAAATACAATAGCTTTTACCATATTACTTATATGTTCGAATGGATAAGCAACGAATTGCTAAAAATGAAATCAGGCTAAACATTTCAGAGGTCTGCAATAACCTACAGGGGGGATGGAATCAGGTCTGTTATTATTCATTTTTGTTTTTATTAGAAAAATATATTAAGTAATTGACAATATAATAAAAGAAACAATGCATACTATATATAAAATTAAGGTACTCACCATACCTGTGGTAAGTTAGGCACGGAAATGTACAGTTCCTCAAGAAAGCAACTTCTCTATACCATCCGAGAAGTCTTCCAATTGAATGTATTCCTGCAATCAAAATAAATTATAAAATATTTCTAAAAAAGTAAGGGTAGAAACTTGACACAAAAAATACTCAATAAAATTATGCTTTGATCTTTATTCTAAAATATATCATAAATAATTAATCAATATAAGTAATACACTCAACAAAAGACATACCTCCTTGCACATTAAACCAGTTATTCCAGATTGGACAAAATGAAAATAGAATAAAAATCTGCATATATTAGGACCTCTCAAACAATCTTATTTTCTTATCACTTATGTTAATAGATATGTGATAGGAAAAGTGACCATGCACTCGCCACCCTTTCTCAGTAAGTAAGAAAAATAAACTACTATTTAATGTCTCTAGAAAAGTGCATGAAGGTCACATAATATATTTTATCATTTCTATTTTTTCTTTTTTTTAGTGTGGTTGGACATGAGAACAACGAGTACACTTGAGATGTTACTAGAAAAAGTTCCTAATAAAAATAAGAACATTCATCAAAAAGTGTGTGGTCTTCCATTGAGCCCTTATTTCAGTGCATTAAAGATGAAATGGTTAATAGATAATATTGAAGATATCAGAAACGCCCTAAATGAAGGAAGATTGATGATAGGCACAATTGACACCTGGTTAATTTGGGTATATTTTATAATACATTGTCTTTCTTATATGTAGTGTGATACTTAATGTAGCAACCTGAACAAAATAGTTTTAAATTTAAAGAAATTTTAAAAAAGGGCCCATGACTATTTTTATTCACAATGGACATGTTTTATTCATATTAACAAATATTTTTTAAGTGAGAATGACTTGTATGTGATTTTTAAATGACCAAATTCACAAAGAAGAAAAAAATCAATCCAAATCCACATATCAAATAGGTTATGATTGATCCTGAAAATAATATTAATTTGATTAATTAATTGGATGAGCTCTCTTAGAAATTAGTGATTTAATTTATGTATTTACCAAATTTAAAATAATTTAAAAGGCATTTTTTTTTTCAAATTTAAAATATGATATAATATTAACCAAAACCATAAAGTTACAGGCCAAAAAAGTTTTGCTCAACAATAACTGCAATGTTTTTCATAACTGGTTTGTTCTCCAATCGGGTATGTTGCACTTCAACTAATATTTTTGTTGCATCCTATTCAAATCTTGAAAACAACTTCTTAGGCCTATGTCCTAAATAATTTCAAGTATTCTCCATTAAAAAGGGTCTTAACATTTGTTCTATCATCATACAAAAGATCTACAAGTTTGATACATTTCAGACATTATTAAATGAATTCCAATTCACTTCCTTTTTAATGTTTTAAATAACAATTTAATTTTTTTTTAAATAAAAGATTTTTTTTATTAACACTATGTTTATATTTTATTTTTAATTATTAAAAAATCTAGGTGCACCAATGCATTTAATATTTTAAGAGCAGTTTAGTATTAAGACATTAACTATATGATTTTTATAAGTAAATCACTTTACAGTACACACAAATACTAATTGAACTTTGATTAAAGAATCTTACTGGAGGGCCTAATGGTGGACTTTACATGACTGATGTGACAAATGCATCACGAACAATGCTAATGAATCTTGACACATTGTCATGGGATAACAACTTGTGCAAGTAATAAACCCAATACTATTACTACTATTCTTTTAACTCGGTCAAACTAATGATCAAGATGTTAAAACCAAAATTTTTAATTTCAGATTCTTCGAAATTCCAATTGAAATACTTCCTGAAATACGTAGCTCTTCAGAAATATATGCAAGTATTTCACATGGCCCGGTAGCAGGAATTCCAATAGCTGGTGTAAGTTATACTGACAGATCTCCTTACAAGTGAATATGCATTCATAAGAAAGTTATATAAAATATTCTGTGATTACCCTCAGTGGAAATAATTTCAGTATGAATTTGTTTATAATATTAAAGTCAAAACTTACTTTATATTACTTTCTTGTATACAATGTATTGTATTGTATTAACAGAAATTATCAGAACAAGGAAATCATGTGTGGTCCATATCACATTTTTTTATCCCTATGAAAATAATAAATAATTTTTCGTCTATTTATATTTAGTGTGTTGGAGATCAACAATCTGCACTACTAGGGCAGGTTTGCTTGAAAAAAGGACAGGCAAAGAGCACCTTTGGCACAGGATGTTTTCTACTCTACAACACAGGCAACTTTGTTAGTTAATCCTTCCATAACTTAAAGCAAAGTAGAATGCTTCTATAAATTGTTGGTTGTTTCAAATTTGAGGCGTAAAACTGATCGGTCATCAACTTTATAAATTATTTACCTCTTTATTCATATAAAAAAAAATGAGTAGAATACAACCAGTTAATTACCAAAAATTGTGTGACGCAAAAGTGACGCCTCCTATTCATAAATAATCATATTCTGGAGCTGCATTGAAAATAGCTATACAAATTTATCTATTTTTTAATTTAATCATAAATAATTATTTCCTAAATGTACTACATTGTGTTTTTATTTTTACAGAAGGCTATATCAAAAGCAGGTCTGTTAACGACAATTGCATTCCAGTTAGGAAAAAAAGCCAAGCCTATATACGCATTAGAAGGCTCAGTGGCTGTCGCTGGTGCAGCCATGGCATGGCTCAAGGACAATATCGGTCTTGTAGATGAGATCAAAAATATTGAGAATGTCGCCATGTCGGTTCACCATTCGGGTGATGTTTATTTTGTACCAGCATTTTCAGGATTATATGCACCATATTGGCAATCAGATGCACGAGGGTAATCCATAAAAAATATTATGTTTATTTCATTACAATTCTGAAAATAATCCACTAAAAATATTATCTGTTTAATTCATAACAATTCAAAGACAGATCGACCCTTTTTAATGACAAGGTCCCAACTGAAAATATATAAATCAATGAATTATTAGTTTGATAAGGTTCTATCTGACTTCAACTAAAATCAAAATGTATTTGTACACCAATAAATGGAGAAATAGCCAAGCCACAAGGACATATTTGATCAGAAATCATTATTTTTGTAATTTTCCAAAGTTTTTTGAAGCAAGAAGTTTAAAAAACAATAATGTAGAAAAAAGCTTCATCAGTTAGGTTGACATTGTATTAAAAATATTTTCATAAACATTTTTGATAAAACATTAGAAACAAATATAAAACAAAAAATCACTAATTTACACAGAAATAACCGAATAGTAAGCTAATGAAACTTTAGCATCAATTTACATGAAATATATGTGTCAGTTGAAACCTTGTAATTCCCATGAGCCTAGTAGCCCATAATTAATATTATAATTAACATTTTTGTAATATAAAACTTTAATGGTAATTTACTCCTTAAACGGAATGGTACTTTTAGAACTTTCTTATTTTTGTTTGCAATAGAAAACATATATATATATATATATATATATATATATATATATATATATATATATATATATATATGTGAATATCCTCAATATTTGACTGTGTGTGATATTTTAAGGTATTAATTTATTGTTTTAATATCAAACAATATCCCAATGATCTCTAACAACTGTATTTTGATATTTGTAAAAAAATCAGCTTTCATGAAGTGATAAGACTATTCAAAGGTTCAATTCTGAGATTTATTTTGGTTAAAATGATAATCTTAAAGGGGGAATTATATGAACCCCCATTATACAATATCTACTGTAGGTAGGAAAGGGTAATATCTACTGTAGGTAGGAAAGGGTAACTAAGAAGGTGTCAAATACCTGCAATTAATTTTTCTTGGTTCGAGTGGTTGTGTCAACTTCTTCCATATTTTATTCAAATATCTCTGATTGTTTTAGTGTCTTCAGGTATTAATTGTTTCATTGCATTTTTAAAATTGTTATACTTCATTATTCAATTCTTCTGAATGGTTATTTTTTCTTCTTTTTTTACTCTTTCAATAATTCAGATAGGAAAGAAGTTATCATTTTCTTCTTGAAATATGTCTCACCTTGTTTCTTCTCATAGTGACATGTACCTTTGGAGCTTTTTGCCTAGTTGTTTTATCTTAAATTATTGCCACTATTAGAGATCTCTTGTCTTCTTATATTTGTCCATTGGCTATTTTTGTTCTTCCAATTCATTTCATTTCTGTTAAAGGTCAGTGCGTTAGTTTAACCTTCCACACTAGGGATGCTAATGTTTTTTAAATCTGCTAATGGGTCATGTGTTAGCATATCAAGGGATCAGCCTTTGAATCATGCAGGTTTACTACTCAAGTATTGGGCAAAAGGAGAATAGCTATACAAATTTAAATAATATTATGAATAAGAATTCATACCTAACAAAAAAATTACTATAGTGTAGCATTTTCATATTTTAGAGTGATTTGTGGTATAACAGAGGAAACACAAAGAAGTCACATACTGAGGGCAGCGATGGAAGCTATCTGCTTCCAAACAAGAGACATCTTGGAGGCAATGTACAAAGACACCGGAATCCATTTATCTGAACTCTGGGTAGATGGTGGTATGATTAAAAATAATCTACTTATGCAGTTACAAGCTGACTTGTGTGGCGTACCAGTTGGTAAGTTCGACTATCACTTTTATAATTACTATACAAAACTAAATATTGTGCTATAAATAATTCTTTTTGTAACTTTAGACTAACTACGTATGTTATTATTGTAACAAACTGAAACTTAGTCAAAATCGGAGAAAGTCTGATCAATTTTTATTTCTACTTGGCAACATTCTAGCATAGTGTGTCAGCAAAAAATGACAGAACCTCATCATTTAAATTTTACTTTTTCTTAAAATTGAAGAAGTTGATGTATTTAACTTATATCTAACTAAAAATTAATGTAAAATTACGTCACATAATATTTTATTTTAAAATAACTAGATTTATTCTACAGTGAGACCTCATATGGCTGAAACAACATCATTGGGAGCAGCGATTGCTGCAGCCTTGGCCGAAGGAGTAGGCACTTTGGACATAGAACACCTTTCACCAGGACCTAATGATGTTTTCAACCCCAAAATCACAGAAAAAGGTATCAGGCCATACATAAATATTACTAGTAATGTATTTATTTAAATCACTCATTATAATCTTTGTAGTTCATTATTTCACTCAGTTAATGAATAAATTAAGAAATATAACTCTATCCATTTATCCTTTGCTAACTAATTCATTAAATACAACTAATTCAGTCAATAATATGAATAAAATAAATGTTAATGTGAATAAATACTGATTTGCTATTTTTGGCCATTTTTTTTTAATTATTTACTTTCCTAATTAAATACCAATGTTGAGCCCAATTTACTTAATTAATTACAATAATTATTAGCTAATCCTCTAAATATTCAATCTTATAATTTTGTTTCAGAGCGAAATGACAGATATATCAAATGGAAAATGGCAGTTGAAAGAAGTTTTGGATGGGATATTACAGGAAATGATATAACAAGCTGATACTGAAAAAAATAATAATAGAAATAACATGTGAGATTATTAAAAAAATACCATCAAATAGATGTTTCTAGTAACTGTTTTTGAGCATTTAAAAATAAATTTCAACTGTTCATTCATTTAAAAATATAAATCTAATCAACTTATTGTATTTACAGGAAGATTGGAGGTGATAATAATTGCAAATTTGTATATGTAAAATACATATTTTATAAAATATATGAATGTATACAGATTTGTAAATATTTAAAATTAAAGTTTATTAATGTAGATATATATTGTGATAAAGATAATTTTTGTATATAAGAAAAATTTTAATAAAAAAGCAGAATAAATGAATATTTTTCTATACCAAGTGTCCAACACTTTCAGTCAGTGTCAATTGCTTGCTAGTTACCAATCATCTAGAATCTTCATGATTTTATAAATTACTTTTTTAATAATGAACCATAAATGCATATATTATCCATAGAAGCGTAGTTTAAATCTAGAAAATCTACAGTTCTCCAAATGTATCTCTTCCAGAAATTTGAATCAAAACATCTAAAACCAACCTACAGGCAATAGAAGCATTAAATTGATTGATTATAGCTAGAGTACCTTTATCGTCATCTTTGTGGTGAAGAGATGCCAATGAAGAAATTAATTGATTGGAAGATCAAATTCGGTGAAACAACACAGCAATAATTAAATTCGAAAACTTTGACAAATGTCCATGCTCTATGCAAACAGTTGAACATTGAAAGCTGGATATGGAGAAGACTCAAAAAATCTTCAGTCAAAATTCAAAGATGGTTTTATTAGAACTATGCTTTTTGTCAAAGATCGGTTGTTTGAGATCAGTATGGAGTAGAGACTTCAAACCTACAAGCGAGGTAACATATGTTCTACTACTCCTGTGAACAAGAACTGTGTCTGTAAAAACTATCGAGAACAATGTTTATATACTTGTTTAATAAAAAATAAAGGTGTTTCTTTGTGTTTTACTACAATCTTTTTTCATCAGCTTTCACCATTTCCACAACACTTTTTAAAGCCTCCATGCAAAATTTAATGAGCATACTATAATTTTTTAAATGATTACCACTATATTATAATAATAATTTAAAACTAATAAATATAAATGTTTCTTGAAAGTTCAGAAGCATTTAGCTATATATGGATTGAAAAAAAAAATATCTGCAAGCTTTCTGTATCACCAAGAAGGCACACTTCTGAGAGTAAGCACTTAGAAACAAAAAAAAAAAAATAGAAACCAAAAACAGCCAGAGATCCATAGGTAGAATATAAACACCAATGCATTTTATCTAGAGCTAATTGCAATCATATAAGAAACGCATATCCTAGGAGATAAATTAACTAAATATCCGATTATTTTAAACAGATTGGTAAATTTGTAAATTAATAATAATTGGAAGAAATCTTTATGATTACCATTAGTTTATCTAGTTAGGCTAATGCTTTAAATATAAGACCAGGTGATGATTTTTTTTTAAATTACTAACAATATTATGAGATACTAAATGAAAATTGAGTTACACTAAACAAAATCAATATAATGAAAATACATTGATAATCATTAATCATGGTTTTGGATAATTCTTGCAGATAATGGATAGTAAAACAACAGCAAAGTACAGACATAATAAAATTTACGATCTCAATTCTTCCAGTATGGATACAGATTACAAGTTATATGATAACATAAAAGAACCAATGGAAATTGAAGACTCACAACTGTTACATCAAATTCAACTGGCCATTCATGGTTCTAAAAAGAAATTTGTGCCGTCAAACAAATATTTGTGCTATGATTTTACAGATTTGACTCCAAGTACAAAACAAGTACGTCCATCTTTAAATAGCACCCTATCGGGTACAATAGATTTGGAAAATAAACTCCTGGTTCATGAAAGAAAACTAAATCATATACAACTAAAATCTTTAAACCCATCAGTTAGTTGCAACCAAGCTTCCCTTTCTCAAATCACTAATTTTGAAAACTGCACCAATATCCCATTACACTTTCAAATAGAGCCAATGACTGGAATCCCTTCAGATATGTTTAGAAGAAAAGTTTCTGTGGCTTTAATGAATCAAATGATGCAAAGAGATTTGTTAACAAGATGTTTAAACTCAGCAGAACTATTTTCAATTTTACCTCTAGTTACATTTGATGATATAAGGAATGAAACATATGAACAAGGATTCAATGATGGTTCAGAAACACAATTGCAAACTCCCAAGTTGAAAAGAGTTTCATGGAATTCAAACATTCAAGTTTGGAAATATTATGATAATCATTCTGACAGAACTATAATACAATTACCAGACGATAAGGGGCTTTGATGTGGCCTAATCGTTCCTGTAATACACCTAGTCTGTTGTACAAATTTGAATAAGAAAAATAAATCAACTCACTTTATCAATGAACTCCAATCATATAATAGTGTTCAGTAGAATTGGATGTTTTGTTTTAAAATGAAATTAGCGTAAAAGTTCAGAATTCAATGACATTCAAAAAAAATACTTTTAAAAACAAACGACAATACTGCAACCTGCCAGTTACATCTTGGGTTACTATATCCATAATATGTCAATACATTTTATTTATATTTTAAGAAACTCTATATTCAGGTGTAAAAGTTCTAAAAATAAAAAATAAGAATATAACTCTCAATATCTGTTCTTGAAAGTGATCTTGGATTTTTCCTGAACTTCCTCCTTGTTCTATAAGTAGTATAGTTCGCAGAACTCTCTTCAGTAATTTAGAGCGAATTATATCTAAACCCTAAGTATTTAAATATTTACTTATTATTTTTATTTTAAGTACCCACTAATACAAATGTATAAAGAAGAAAGGATTTTTATTAAATAAGTTCTTGGAATAAATGCAAAGTTTATTTTTATTTAACGATTTCGTACAACTTAGTTGTTTTTCGTATCTAAAAGGTATCGCCACAGATATCGGTACAGAAGTGTTGAATTCTGGAAATAGCACAACAGCGTCTCCAGAAGTCCATATAACAACTTCCTTTCCTCCTTTTTCGTAATTGTTAACATTTCGGATCCGTAGAGGATAACATTGAGTGGATCATCAATTTTTTTGTTTGAAGGTTAACCTATTTGCTCCACAAAACAGAGTGGACTTAACCAGACTTAAAGACACCCAATTTGTCTGCCTTCTACTATTTTTTTTGTTATGTCTTTGTTAGAGCTTCCATCGTCTGTGAGCCTTCTGCCTAGATATTTATATTCATGGGGTTTTCTACTTCCCAATTTTCGAGGGATAGGGTTATATTCGCATGTACTCAGTTTTCAGTCTGTTCATTTCCAGACCCCAAGGAGTATATTCCTCCTAAAGTTTTCTTCCTGTCCCTTAAATTTCATCTTCCTAGTTTTTATGACTTCTTCAACATATAGGTTGAATAACAGTGGGGATAGAGGACATCCTTGTTTGAGACCTTTAGTCATAGAGATCTGGTGTGTCAGTTCATTCCTCAGTCTTATCCAAGCTTTGGCCCCATTATTTAAGCATTTGATGGCTCTTATTAAATATTTGCTTACTTCCATGTTTTCTTGTGATTCTCATAGTTTGCATAATGGGACCGTATCATAGGCTTTCTGGAGATCTATGAAAATCATATGCACCTCGCTATTGCAAGCATACTTTTTTCAATAAGCTGCGTGAGGGTAAATGTATGATCAAAACATGACCATTTCGCCCGAAAAACAGCCTGATCTTCAGGTTTTTTCCATAGCACTCCCCTTGTAACCTCGAGTTACTTAATATTCGACCATAAAGGCGACTGATGCCGTTAGTAACATTGATCCCTCTATAATTGGAGCATTCCTTTTTAGCCCTCCCCCTTCTTAAAAATGGGCGTTATGTGCCTTTTCAGTCCATTCATCTGGCACTGTTCGACTTTGTATGCACGCTGTTATTAGACCAGCCTGGTAGTTTTTAAGTTCGAGTGGCCCATTTTTTATAAGTTCGATAGGAATATTACCTGAAGCTGGAGATCGTCCTTTTTTAATTATTTTTAGTGATTCCTCTATTTCTTCAATAAATACCGGAACAATATCGAATGTTTCAATAATAAATTCAGGGCGTTCCTCGGTAAGTAATCCAGAAAAGTATTGTTTGTTTGTTTATTCATTTAACGTCACTTTATGCTGTAATGGCTAATCGGACGATACTACAGTGGGAGCTCTAAATATTGCCTATCCAGGTTTAATTAGGATAAGGATTTTTAACGAGTACCTGACATCATACAGGCTCGGGACCCCCGCTTAACGTTCCTTCCGAAGGACGGCGTAACTAAGGATTTTTTACTCCCTTTTAAAAAATCTTAGGGCCACATGCCGGGCTACGAACCCGCGGTCTTGGGTTTAGTAGTTTGTTACGCTAACCACTAGACTACAGGTGACCGTGGTGACCAGAAAAGTATTTCATCCAGCCATTCTGTGCAATAAAGTCAACAGAATTTGTTCGTTTTGGATTTTTGATGGACTTTGATACTTTCCAGGCTCCCTTTGGTTTTTGACCATGCATGCAGTTATTTATTAGTATTTATTACTTTCCTTCCCAGTACTCATTTATTGCTGTGATCTTTTTACGTTTTACACTTTTGGAAAACATGCGGATCCCTACTTGAGATCCATTAGAGTATTACAGATTTTCAACACCGATATTGGCATTTCTTCATTCCACCAATAGTATAACGAAATTCCCCTCGTATCCAATCCTTACAATCCAAAATCCTCAATGCTCCTTATTTTGTTAAGAATAAAGTCATCCCTAACGAGCTTAATGTCACTATTGTTGCTCATTTGGCCCGAACCTAGTATCTATCCTTTCATAACAAACTTCATTACCATTCAAACCCTCTAGTTTCAAACCTAGCTTTCACTTCAATTCCTGATAATCCTCCGAGGCGTCTGAGAAGAAAATGGCCACTTAGTGACCTTCTTAGTTGAACTTTGATTTGAGTACCACCAGGAGGTAGTTTCTCTACTATTTACTTGTTGTGTTAATAAAACGTTTTATGAATTGCTTTGTAAGCTTTGTCTTCGGAATCCCCAGGGACGCCCCTGTCTCCCGATTTTATGAAGAGTTGAGGTGGTTGTATCCTTCCTATCGCCGTAAGTATTTCCTTGCATCCTTCCGCTATCAAGTTATCCAATCCCGCCGTCCATTATACATATATGAGCTCCTAAAATTTAAATCCTCCATCCATTTCCGATTTGTATATAGAGGCCCATCGAACCGCTGCTTTCGACAGATCGTTCCTTATTCGGTCCTGTCTCCTGTGGAATTCTATTCCTTCTTCCATCCGTTGTTCCAAGACTCTTCCTACCTTCAAATCCCGCTTATTTGATTACTTTCTGTCCCTCCAGTTCCCTGAAGTGCACACATAAAATTATCGATAGAATATTATTTATTTTGTTTATTCATTTTTATTTTTATTTTTAATGTGTAGTAATGTGAAATCTTCATTTTTTCATTATCGTAAGAAGCTATTTTTTATTTATCATTATTTAATCAGCTTTACAGATTAACTTTCTACTTGTTTTTTTCTTTGTACTCTAAGGCTCTAAAGCCCACAATAATGTACTGTTACGTTATTCTAAAGGGACTTGTCCCAGAATAAATAAAGAATTTATTATTATTATTATTTTAACACAGTTGTAAATATCAATAAATACATTTTTTTTAAAATGCCAATTTGCTAATGCTCCAGATTTTGATTTATAACCTTTTTTTAAAAAAAAAACATTCCGAGGGGTCTTCAAATGTCCCCTAGTCTTGAAGCTTATATATTTTCAGGGAATATCGAATTGAATTGCAATTTTTCTTGCTAAGGATTCTTACGTTTACAATCAAAATAAGTATCACCGAAGTTAATCAACGTCGGGCGTGGTCAGGACTTGGATGGGTGACCGCCTGGGAAAAACAGGCGTTAACCATCTGGCAAATTACCGCGTGCTGTTGGCATCAAACTTATCAGTTAAACCAAATAAATAAATAGCTGGCTGTATGTATCCAATGCCATAAAAAAAAATAAATAAAAATAAGTAAGAATGAATCCAAGGGTCAAGGTGAAAAGGAGGTGCAACCTTCCTGCCTTTAGTTCCGGGCCATCGAAAACTAAATAAATAACTGATATATTCATTCATCCTACATTATAGATGAATTTATAGTTTATGATGGAATTTATAATGTTGGGACTGGTTACTAAGGCTCTACCCCTAAATCCTTACCTTCCTCGGAGACCAGATGTCCTAGTTCTTTCAATTTAGCACCAATATCAATCCATCTCACCCTTACCATGGTGCCCAAGTTATGGTTGATGTCACTGAACTTCACTTTTTAAAAAGTTATTTATTGAAAAAAAATACAATTAATTAACACTGACTGAATATAAACACTAAACGTACAACTAAGTATAAGAATAACACTTAAGGATGATGGGATGCAAGGGGAGTATATATACAGGAGTAGGAGTAGGGTAGGAGATTCGTAGAATCTAGCGATAGTGCAGGTGTCACCTGGCCATAACTCCCGTGCCGACTAACTGAATTATATATCTGTAATGACCGAATGTACATGAATTTTTAAATTTTCAGGAAACCCAAAACTGTGCAGAATTCAGATATTTAAACGAAGGTGGATAAATTTTATTGCCAGAAATTACTTGCGACAGTGTCATGCATATAAAAAAGTACTTTGCACACTGGGAACTATTCAAGCAACTTGCAATAATATGAAAATAGGAAACTTGTAAAAGGTTTCTGCTTAACAGTTGGTGAAAAGCCCCTCCGATTAAATACTGGTCCATGAATATTGCTATGGTTTAATTTCTTTTGAATCATAAGATTTTTAATTTAAAAAAGTAACAGTCAGGGCCATGTGGTTCAAAACATATTTCTTTAAAAAATATTTATGATTTTAATACTGTTTAGATAAGATTGTTTCCACACAAATCAAGTTTATTTATTTAAGGTCACTTTATGCTAACAGTGACTAATCAAATGATGCAACATTCCAGGTAATAATTAGGGAGAGGGATCTTAATGTACCTGACACACACACACCATAGTACTGCCCCTAACAGTATAACCAAGGATTTTTGGTACTTTTCCAATCTAAAGCCCATCTACCCCAGCACGCTCCTCTGGCACTTACCTCAACTATTTGGCAGCTGTCAGGTTATGATGCCTGAAATATATTTGAAATAGTAAACAGACAACAGGATTCTTAGGAAATGAAATAGGAGATGATATACAGCTAAAATATGATTTTTTTTTTGGTTTTCTTTCATTTTTACCTATTTCTCTTTCAAAGAAAAATAGGTAAAAATGAAAGAAAACCAAAAAAAAAAATCATATTTTAGCTGTATATCATATTTTCTCTTTAAATTTAAAATATATAAATAATACTGAATAAATAATAACGTAAAAAATAACATTTATTACAAACAATATTCATTACAAATAAGAATATCACATCAAACAGTGTCGTATATACAGAACAATCAAAACAATTAACCGTAAAACATCACATTGTAGTTAAATCTAATTATTTATGTTCAATATTTAAATATTTAAATTACAAAATACAAATTAACATCTGATAAACATTTACTATAAACAATATTGATTAAACACAACGATATCTAGCAACAATTGTAAACAATATTAATTAAAAAGAACAATATGTTACAAAAATTATAAACAATGTTCATTAAAAAGAACAATATTCAGTTGCAGTTTCATATTATGTCCCTTTCTACAACACATTTTCCGGGGAATGACGTTCCGCTCCGGTAGAAATACCACAGCTGACTTTTCATCAATCACCTCGCGAAAAATCTTCATCAAATTCCAACTCATATTGTATAATTAACATGAAAACAAATTAACGTCCACTAGACACAAACAATAACAAAGGGCTAAGGAAGGTTTTGCTAACAGTAGGAGGTAGTTAACGAAACTGCCACTTGGGGCACTGGGGTAGGTGAGCTTTAGATTGGAAAAGTACCGGATTTTTTCCCACTTAAAAAAATACTAAGACTAGCAGCAGGGCTTACAAGGTTTTTAAACTAACCACTACACCATAGGTGACACAGACAACAAGTGCTTCAATCTTTAATTGCAATCTTGAATGATAATTGTTGACCTTGATAATATATGTGTTAGAAAGTGGTCCCGGTAGAAGTCAATGAATTTTTCGTAGAATTGGAGAAAACTTTATTCAGTAGCCAACATTTCGACCTATTTTGTAGGTCTTCTTCAGGGCTATATGCAAAATACAGACTTTTAAGAATAAAATTGGTACAAATATATTAAAACATAGTAAATATAAATAAACAAAGGTATGGTGAATACCGGCAATTGAAAATAAAAATGATAAATATTGCACAGCAAGGTAAATATAAAGGTTAAAATGTATGAGTGTATAGTATAAACAACGAAGTGCCAGAAAGGTAGTAAAATACATAATGAAGAATAAAATAATAATAACATTTATGTAGGTCTCTTTTTACTTATCAAATACTGTATTTTCTATAAACAATTTTTTTCTGGATTCTTTATAATTTTACAATTTTTATTTTTTACTGTATTTCTTATCATTTTCTACATTTACCCATATCATTTTTACATTCCCATTTTATATTCAGTTTTTATTTTTATCTTTATTACCTTATTTTTTATTTGTCAATGCTTTCTATTTTATTCTTCACTATGTATTTTACTACCTTTCTGGCACTTCGTTGTTTATACTATACACTCATACATTTTAACCTTTGTATTTACCTTGCTGTGCAATATTTATCATTTTTATTTTCAATTGCCAGTATTCACCATATTTTTGTTTATTTATATTTACTATGTTTTAATATATTTGTACCAATTTTATTCTTAATTGTCTGTATTTTGCACATAGCCTTGAAGAAGACATACAAAGTAGGTCAAAACGTTGGCTACTTAATGAAGTTTTCTCTAATTCTACGAGAAATTCATTGACCTCTACCAGGACCACTTTCTTCCACACATTTAATTGCAACCATTTTCTGCTTAAGTAATATTAGTTTAATTTGAATACTATTTCATTATTATATTTTATAATATCTTGTATATCTGATATTTAACTGTTATGAATTCCTGCTGCATTTATTTATTTTTAAAATTCTATTAAGCCACTCCTATATTATTACTATTATTACTGTTGGTTGATGGAATAAAATAAATGATTCGAGAGATAAAGTTAGATTTTATTCTCATATACAGATACAGCTCATGTCATGGCGCGGCAACAACAATACTGAAGTGAACCATACTTATACATGACGTCATGGCAAGCGCCTTCTATATTACAGATTAATAAGACGAATTTGGAATTACAATATCAATATTCCCCCATAATTCTAAATTTCGAAAAAACAAAAATTAAATTCAAACAAACAAATCATTAAAACATCAATCCAATATTTTCAACATTAATTTTGTGCTTGAGTCCACTCAAGGGTTTAGTTAAGAAATCTGCAACATTCTTATCAGAAGAAATATACTCAATACAAACACTATTATTTTTAACATGTTCTCTAACAAAATGATGTCTAATGTCTATATGTTTTGATCCTTCATTAATTACAGAGTTTTTAGATAATTCTAATGCACCAATGTTGTCACAAAATAGTTTGGTAGGCCCGGTCACTACACTGGGGTCTATTTCAGTTATCAAATTTCTGATCCAAAGAATCTCTTGAAGAGTCGATGATATGCTCATGTACTCTGCTTCACAACTCGACAAAGCAACTGTCTTCTGTTTTTTGCTGTTCCAAACGATTGCACCCCCTTGGATTAAAAAGCAATAGCCTGTGACTGAGTGTCTTTCATTAATTTTATTCCCCCAGTCAGCATCACAGTACACATTCAGATCATCTCTTCCATCCTTAGAAAAAGTCAATTTATAATCTGCAGTACCTTTTATGTATCTGAGTAGTCTCTTCACGGCATTCCAATGAACTCTTCGGTAGTTGTTGTTGTATCTGCTGAGAAGGTGAATGGCAAAAGCAATGTCAGGTCGGGAAACTTGAGACAGATAGAGCAGGCCGCCTATTGCTTCTCGATAAGGAATGCTTTTACATTCATCATTCTCCCCTTTGTCATGTTCGGTGAAGTCTAGTCCAGGTTCTAAGGGGTTTTTCAATCGAAGTTGGCCTCTCAATAAATTTAACGTCCCTGGAAATGATTACACGCTTCGGGTTTGAAGGATTGATGAGTCTGTATGCCTTACAGTTATTCGGGTAGCCGACGAATATGCACTCTTCAGACTTTGTGTCTAATTTTTTTCTATTTTCTTTGGGGATAAATCTCATGGCCTTACACCCAAACACTTTAAGATATGATATGTTGACTTTTCTCCCGGACCAAATTTCTTCTGGCACCTTAAAATTCAAAGCTTTCGTAGGGCTACGATTTTTTAAGTAGGTGGCAGTATTTACTGCTTCCCCTCAATATCTGCGATCCAGACCTGAGTCTTCCAGCATGGCTCTTGATTTTTCGATAATCGTGCGATTGACTCTTTCACTTACCCCATTTTGTTGTGGAGAATAAGGTGCAGATTTTTGGTGCAGAATCCCTTGACTGTGCAAGTAATTTTCAAAATTTTTATTCGTATATTCTTTTCCATTGTCGGTACGTATTGTCTTGATTTTGGCGTCGAGCTGCTTTTCTACTTCATTCTTAAAATCTTTGAACTTATCCAAAATTTCATACTTGTTCTTCAATAAATATACAAACGTTTTTCGGCTGAAATCATCAGTGAACGTTAACATGTATCGCGCACCACCCCAAGAGGGTACGCTCATCGGTCCGCACAAATCCGAGTGTATGAGTTCCAGCTTCTGTGATGACTGTACACCCCTGTCCTTTTTAAAAGATTCTCTGCTTTGTTTACCTTTGATGCAGGCCAAACAATCGCTGTCATCGTTATCATTAAAGTCCATTCCCACTGCAGAACCTTTTAATTTTTTCATATAAAATCTATTCAGGTGCCCTAATCTTTGATGCCACAGATCGTGAGGTAATTTTTTTACCTGTTTAGTTTCATTATTATCATCGACCACTAGATTTACGGCTTGCGGTCTTCTTACCTTAAAAACTCCATTTTCATTAATTCCAGTCAGAAGTTCACTACCAGTAACATCACATTTGGAATAAATTTTACATTCGTCCCGATCAAAAACAACAGTGTACCCCTTATCAGTCATTTTACTCACTGATAAAAGGTTAGTCCCTAGTTGTGGAACGTACAACACATCAGAAACATCAATATCACTTGAAAGGTTCACTGATCCAACAGCTTCTGAAGAAATTTTATCATTATTAGCCACTGAAATCTCTTGTTTGTTTACACTACTGTCCCTCAGCCAATGTTTGTTTTTAGTCATATGGGAGGTTGCACCAGAATCGATTATCCAATCGTTGGGATCAGTTATCACAGATGATAAGGCGGCTAATAAAGTCGATTTTTTGTTTACATTTCCTTTTTTTTCAAAAACTTTCTTCTTGCATTCAGATGACTTATGTCCTTTTTTCTTGCATTTGAAACAAATTAATCCTTCTCGACAATTTGCGAAAATGTGCCCTGGTTTTTTACAGTTATAACAATTAAGTGGAGGACGTTCATTTTTCTTGAATTTTGTTACCAAAGCCGATTCCTCTCCTGAATCCTCCTTCGAAGATTTTTGAATAAGGACGGATCTAATATAATCCGAAGTAGTTTTGACACCTGTGCTTTCCATAGCCATTATCATTGGCTCGTATTCGTCCGATAGCCCACTTAACATGATGACACCGATGAATTCGTCATTCATTCCGGCTCCTATAGCTTCTAATTTCTGGGATAGTGACAAAATCTCATTTAAGTAATCCTCCATGCTACTAAAATGGCTTAATTCAACACGAAAAAGTTTTTTAAGTAGGGATAACCTTCTTGAAAGGCCCTTATCTTCATAAGTATTTTCGAGCTTCTCCCAGATTTCTTTAGCTGTTTTGCTGCTTTTTATGATAGGATAAAGGGATTCATCAATCAACAGACAAATTTTGGCTCTGGTCTTCGAATCCTTCTTCTTGTCTTCGTCTTCTCCGGTGACACAACCCCATAAGTCCTCAGCAGTCAAATACATTTCTACTCCAAACTTCCAAGAGCTGTAATTTTCGCGTCCAAGCAATTTTTTAATGCTAGGTGACCAACTGGAGTTGTTATCCATGTTTATCTTCCCGTTCATAGTAAAGATAATCAATACCGTTAACACGTGTCCGGCCCGATTCACACTTACTTCGGTTTCACGCACTAATATAAAAACACGGAATGTCAACTTCTCTCGAACATCGTCCTGGGCCCATAACCATTGTTGGTTGATGGAATAAAATAAATGATTCGAGAGATAAAGTTAGATTTTATTCTCATATACAGATACAGCTCATGTCATGGCGCGGCAACAACAATACTGAAGTGAACCATACTTATACATGACGTCATGGCAAGCGCCTTCTATATTACAGATTAATAAGACGAATTTGGAATTACAATATCAATAATTACCTTGGCAATGGTTTAACAAGCTGTTCGTAATGCCAACACATATTGAAACAGTTATGCATTAACTATGTTAGTTTTTGATGGCATCCCCATTCTGTATTAAATCCACACTCAAAAATTTCTGCATAAGCATTATATATAATATTAGCTTAGATAATCCTTGCTTCTTCACACACTAATTGCCATGCTTTCAGTCACTGGGTATAATCATCCAACCATTTTCAACAATATTTCTGGCTTCATTCTCAGCATCATCCGTATAAAATCAATTGTATATTTAATTGAAGGTATAAATCCATTTAAAGTTATTCAAATTTGGGTAAAGATTAAACATTTTTTTTTATTGTAGTTTCAATCATTGGTTGTTAAAAAAAATAAAATAAGATTTAAGTACTTTGAATTAAGAATTATAAAGCAAGATTTACAAATGAGGATGTTATGGGATTTGTGGGAAAAAAGGTTTAGGTACATCTGAAACTTAAGGGTTATCGTTGTACGCATAACATATCTGTAATTTGTATTCAAGTCTGGGGATAAACGCAGTATTCCTCTTTCATAATGGAACATTGGTCTTAAACACGCTTCTTAAGGAACCAATGCACCGCTAGAAATTAAAAAAAAATGTACCACTACAAACCATGAAAGGTCCGGGGTTCAGTCCATGGTAGAGACTATACTGTTCTTGGACAACGGTTCTGCAGAGAGGTGATTTTTCCCAGATCATGCTCAACTGCCACAGGGGGATCCTAGGGCCCTTAAGATCCATCTCTGGCTACTAACAGATTAAATAAAGGTCTGCCAGTGAGCGGGATTTGAACACAGAATCTTCGGCATGGCAATTCAGCGATCAACCACTAAACCATTGCTAAAATTAAAAACAACTAGAAAACATGTACAAAAACAATTTTAAGTGTTAATAAATAAAATTTACATATTATAAAGCAAGTGGAAATCCAGAGCTGTTTGAAGCTAATGCATAACAATCCTACTCCTACCTAATAATACAAAGACAAATCTCCTTAGTGGCAGGGACAGTGCCGGCTTTAACCCATGTCGCGCCCTTGTGCAACTAGTGACTTAGGCACCCTCTAAAAGGCAAGCAATTAATATGGAACACTTACAGTTATACAAGGTGTTACAAAAAACGGCATATCCCATAAGGAGGTGAATGTAACCCATGAAACTAAACAAATTTTGCAATGGGATCAGCATGAAATGAAATTTTTTGAGACCCTGAGACACCTCGCGGCACCCCTTGAGACCTGGCGCCCGTGTGCCCTGCACATATGGTAAAACCGGCCCTGGGCAGAGAACTTCACTGAGATGGAGAGAATGAGGAACAAAGTTAATAGAAGTAGACTTTTTTTTATGTCTATCATGAAATTAGATTATAGATGTATATAGAGGGTCTTCTCAATACTTCATAAATTAGTTAAATAACTCTGATGAAAAACTGTAATTCCAGATAATTGTTTTTCAAGCATGTTTCTTGATTTTTTGCCAATGCACAAAATACAAGAACTCCAAGTCTAGAAGAAATTTAAGGCTACTAGATACCCTGTTAACCTAAGAAAGTTAAAACTTGAAGGCTTTATTCAATATTTAAAGGAAAGAAATAATTGTATTTTATTTAGATCCAATATGGATAAACATACAAAAAATGTACCACAAATAACGTTATCAAGGCACATTAAAAACATTTATACTTAATAGTAAAACATATTCCATATGTTCTTCAAAATAGCAGTAGTAACAGCTACCAAGTATTAAATTATAAAACAAATATAATTAGTCAAAACAAATAACATTCACATAATATTTCATATTTATTCTTCAATAGGAATATCTGCATCATCAAATTGCCCTTCGTCTACATCCATCTCAATTTCTCTGTGTCCGGAATGGAAACCATCTGAAAAAGAGAGCAATGGAAAAAATTTACTTATTAATTCGATAGTAACAAAACTGTTAATAATAAAACTATAATATTAGGAGGAAAAATTTTTAATTGCTGAGAACTCTGGCATCTTCCTCAATTAGCAAAATGACCTTTCATGGAAACAAACATTGATGTTTTCATATGACAAGATGTGGTGAGAAAACCTTAGCAACTTATTGATGAAAGAAATATTTAGGGTGACTTTAAGGACTTCCAAATACTGACCATATTAAAACATTGCTTGGAACAAAATAATTTTTCATTTACCACTTAGCAAAGAGTGACATTTAAAATCCTATGCACCTTTTAAATTTCATTCAGAAATAATAATCATTAAAATCATTTAAAAGAATTAACCATTTTTTTTAGATCCAAATGAACTTGTACCACTTTCAAATTTAAGAGATCATTTGATGATTTTTAAAATGTTTTATTCTTTTGATTTAAGAAAGTTAATTTAATGTAAAAATTACACTGTGTAAAATAAATATTGTTTTCCTATTTTTACATTTATGACTTAATTATAATGATTGATCCTGTCTAGTAAGAATAAACGCCCCTCTTAGACTGGTGAAATTTTTTTAGTTGCATCTGTTAATTATTTAAACAATATTTCTAGTAACATTTTTATAGTTTGTCTAATAAATTTCAAGTTTCATCTATTTATTTTAAAGAAACTTCTTTTTTTATGATGGAATCATCTAATTTTTCCACTTTTACTGGAAGTTTGAAATTACTGATACTCTTAATATAAATATCTGTATTTATATTATGCTAATATATAAATATTATGTCTAATTAAGATTTTTATATTATGCCTCAAAATCACATAGTTGTGAAAAATGACAAATTGTTGGTTAGTAAATTTGGCAAAGCACCCAACCACCTTTTCAATTTTTTATCAAGCGGTATTCCATCCAATAGTATTTCTACTATACTAGTACTGTATAGGATATATTGGTATAATAGTATTCCTATTATTCTATAAATGCAATAAACAAAGACTTGGGAGCCATGAATGAAGGACAAGAAGGAAAATTCGTCTTCAAAGGATAATAGAAAATATAACATAAGATTTTAGAAAAATAAATAAAAATTCTTATTTTGACTTGTTTGATTTTTGAAGCATGAAATACAAAATAAAAATGAAGAAAATAATGGTAGGAACACATTGAAACCCATTGCAAATTTCAATGTAGATTTTAATGAAATATTTATTAAAATACTGAATATACCATTTTTTTTAAATATTAAAGAACTAATTAGGCAAATCAATTTTGCAATGGGTAATACACATCATATAAAGCGAATACAGATTAAATTATTACCATATGTCGATGAAGGAAGCATTGTCAGCCATAACGCCCTAAAAGGTCAAAAATAAGTTCAGTAAGACCTAATATTTTTTTCTAAATGTACAATTAATATGTTACATATACCTTTAAGCATGGTAAAATGGTATAACTTTTTTGTTATTGATGATATAATTAATTCCCTTACTGCTTTTTTGACAATAAATAATTGTTCATTAACAAGGATTTTCTTAAGAAAATATAGAACAAAATTTGTGTCATCAAAGAATTAAAGTTATTGAAATTCAAGTCTACTTTAACACAAAAATTGTATAATGTCTGTAAGGTTAAATGTTGGTACAACATCAGAGAATCCAAATCCAATATATAATCAGAGTCCAAATCCAAATCTTTAACTCAACTGCCATCTACATAATGGTCTATCCCTTCGACGTTTACTAGTCGGCTCCCCACTTGATAACTTTATGGGCCTCCATTTGTTACTAAGGCTAACAGCTTTATAAGCCCATCTCAACCGTTAAGAAACTTACACTTCAATTACGTAAATAGAATTCATGCTCTCCAAATGAGCATTGTATAACTTTCTGTACAAACCAGTAGGCTCATCATTTAACAGACAGAATATTCTGCACAATAACAAAGACCTTAAGGTATTATAACTTATTCTCCCTTCAAAGTTAGTGGTCACGTTTCAAACCCATCCAAAACCGTATGAACAATAATCATAATGTAAGCTTTATTGTTCAAGCCAGAATTGATGAAATTCCAGGTGAATAAAAAAGATTGTATGGGGAAGATGAAGTTTCTAAAATTAATATTTTGATTAACACATGTGGGAAAATCAAAACATATTTTGATTGTTATAGGAACATTTTCTCTCAGTAATTGCATTCTTTGCACATCTGAACAGTAACTTGCTCTGCCATGTAGTATCATGAAAAGGGAATAAGAAGGGTTAGGATTGTTAACAAAGGTGACAAAGATAAGGGAATAGTATGTTTTTTAAACTTTATCATTGTGGCTTAGAAGACCCTCAAACAAGTTAATGAGAGGATTCTAAAAAAACCTTTACTTTTTTTTTATATTTTTAATTTAAATAAAGGGTTGTCACTTTTATTTATTATTAAAATGAAAGCCCTCACTGATTATATAAATAATTTCGAATTCCAATGGTATGAAATTAATAAAAATATATTAACTCTTTATATAAGATCGCAGAGGACATATTAACTTAATTACAAAAAACAATACATTAATAGGAGTATTGCAGATGATGTTAACATTTTAACCACAATACACATCCAGAATGTAAGGAAGATACAATTACAAAATGTGGTTTGGTAGAACAAGTATGAAAATAAGTTCTCAACACATGGAAGCACCTGGAGTGATACCTCTAAAATAAGTTGCCAGTGAAATGACTATTTTGGGGTGATCTATGAGTGCTGGCTGTTCTATGGGATATTTATATTACGATCACGATGTTAGCCATTGATAGAGTCATCTATTACAACTTTGAAGCCAGAAATTTCAAGATGTGTCTAACAAAAATATCGAAAAAAAATATGGACTTCTTACTTCCTTCAGCTTCCAAATATTCATCATAATCTCCTTCATCTTCACCTTCACCGTTTTCATCTTCTTCTTCTTCATCTATGTAAAAAAAAATAAAAGAGGGGATTATTAATGGGAAACAATACAAAACAAACATTGAACAATATGAAAACATCAAGAGTCAAAGTTTATCTACTTACTTACAATTCATGTTTTCCTTTTAAATTTATGTTAGTTACTTATTTGTCTGAATACACTTCAATATACTGAAGATACTAATCTTTAATTAAAATGTTTAGTTAACACTAATGAGCATAAGAGAGAGACTGTAATAACTTGCTTCTTTGACATTTCATTTGACTGTTAGTCAAACTACGATACACAATTGAAGCCAAACATCTCATTTTATCATTTTTAAATTTGGCCCAAATATTTCTTGAAGTCAGGGCACAAATAACAATTAACAAACAATTCAAGTGTCATATTTGAAGAATTTACATTTTTATTTTCAATCAAACGTTTGAATTATTTATCATTATTATTATTTTGATTTATTTATTATTATTATTATTTTGATTTATTTATTATTATTATTATTATTATTTTGATATTTTGACTAGTTTTAATAACCCGTACTATTAATAATCTGAGCACAGTTCCAAAATCAAAGTTGTGCATTCAAGCATTTATTTATAACATTGAAACATTCTTATGTGATAATTGTTTAAACTTTTATGATCTGAAATGACTTTAAACTCTTTAACAAAGTCTAAAACATACAGAACTACTAACTTAAAGGTAATAATTACAAAATAAAGAAATCTATTTTTATAAATTTAAAATATCACATTTTCTCAACGTTGTAATCCTTGGCCCAATATTTATACAGTTCATATAGATGAAATCCCAACTCATCCTAATACTATCCTTACCACTTATGCTGATGATACATGTGTATTATCAGTCAAATCCAGTTATTGCATCCCAAAGCCTCCAATCCCTTATCACTGATCTTGAAGAATGGTGTCAAAACTGGAAGATTAAAATAAATTCTCAAAAATCGCATCAAATCACTTTTACCTTACGGCGTAAACTAATGACTTCCTGTCCTTCAGTAGCCTTTAATAATATTCCACTGGTGCCTGTAGAACAGATCCGACACTTGGGGTTACATCTCGACAAACGATTAACCTGGAATCCTCCTCATACACGACTGAAAAGACAAGAAACCGCTTGACGTTTCAGGCTACTTCAATACAAACGCTCTAAATTCCCAATTAATTACAAAAGACTCATCTACATGGACATCATTCAACCTATTTGGACTTACGGAGTAGAGCTTTAGGCTCCACTAAGCCATAGAATTCCTCTCGTATCCAATCCCTACAATCCAAAATCCTTCGTAAAATCCTCAATGCTCCTTATTTTGTTAAGAATAAAGTCATCCATAAAGATCTTATGTCCCTTTTGTTGGTCATTTGGCCCGAACCCGGTATCTATCCTTTCATAACAAACATCATTACCCAAACCCTCTAGTTTCAAACCCAGCTTGCTCTTCAATTCCCGATAATCCTCCGAGGCGTCTGAAAGAAAGTAGATGTCCATGTGACCTTCTTAGTTGAACTTTGATTTGAGTACTACCAGTAGGTAGTTTCTCTACTTGTCATTATGTATCACTTATCCTATTTACTTGTTGTATTATTTTAATACAATTGTAAATATCAATACATAAATTTTTAAAAAAATACATTTTAAATTAGAGATAATGACCAAGTTTACTTTACAAGGAGTTTGTTTACCTTCTGAGTGACTCTCTTGGGAGTCAGGATGAAGTCCCTGACAATCACTCATTGCTGTAAACATGGCATCTAAACAGGATTTATCCTCTGGTACAAACCTAAGTTCAGTCAAACCTCCTTCTTCATTGACATCTTGATCATTATTTTGATTTCTACCTAAAATATAATTTTTACTGATCAAAATTTTATTTAAAAAGAATATTCTACATAATTAATAACCAGAAGGCATGATGCTATCACCAATCTCTGTTCGCAACCTTCTGTGCACGCATTACTGCCCAAACTCAAATCCATGAGATCATTCTTAACACAATCTTCCCACCTGTATATTGAATTTTTACCAGCTGGGTTAGGTTACATATTAACTTCTTAGAAATTCATTCATCAATAAGTCGATCAACAATACAAGCCCATCTTAATCTTCGTGACGCTATCATTTCAATTATACTACCAGGGTATATGCTCAGCACTTCAGGGTTGTCTAACCTCCTAAATTCTCTATACAAACTTGTCCTCTTTCGGACTGAGTTTTTACAGTTACCGAATACCTTGTTTGTTTGTTCATTTAACGTCACTTTATGCTGCTATGGCTAATCGGACGATGCTACAGTGGGAGCTCTAAATTTTGCCTATCCAGGTTTAATTAGGATAGGGATTTTTAACGAGTACCTGACATCATACAGGCTAGAGACCCCCGTTTAACGTCCCTTCCGAAGGACGGCGTAACTAAGGATTTTTAACCCCCGAATACCTTGTTTCATATGTCAATATGAATAATAGATTTTTGACTCAAAGGAAGTAGGTATGTTTCAAGCCTGTTTAGACAATAGAAAGGATTATAGTAGTATAAATTATAATTTTCAAGAGTCGAAACTAATTTTTGGTAGCTTAACAAAGTTGGAATTGAAAAATAACACGAACTTCCTACCTTTAACTGCAAATTTCCTCTTTAAGCTCTTTTTTCTAGTTATCATAGACGATAAGTAACTAAGCCTCTTAACATATTCAAATTTATTTTGTGCTATATCTATATCACCACCCTTTCTGCAACCAACTATATTCTTCATCTTGTCTAAATTTAATTTGAGTTCAATATTATTATATTTATTTTTATAGTTTTTGTATGTACACCCAAAGAACCAAATCATTCTCAAACCCAGTAAAGAAATTTTATTACCCACATTTAAACCTTTTTCATGGCTAATCATCTTTATAATGACATCGTCAATAACAAAATTAAATAGTACTGATGAAAATCAATCACCTTGTTTAAAATGAAAGTATTTAAAAAAAATATACTGAATTTGACTTTATTGAACTCAGTTCTTCCTGAATGAGTTACCATTCGTTTGTTCAGAAAATGCTGCAATGCATTGAGTTACAAAAAAATTAACAAATCCTGAATGATTAACACTAAACAGCAAGTTCACCTTAAGGAATTAAAATTGATGTTAAATGGCAGAAGCCGAGTCGGATAATTCGAGATGTTTTTATTACATTCTCGTATCAATCATAAAAAATAGGACCCATTTTTTTTACCTAGAAAGTAAAATTTTTTAATAAGTGCAAGAATATAATCATAGAGCAACACAAAATATTTAAGAAATTGGTGTAAACACCTCAATACAACCTCCTAAATCTATAAACTAAATGTGACACTGATTCATCTCAAAGTTGCAATTTTAGTTACAATCTTCATGTACAAATCCGAATCAGTGAACTTGGCAGCAACATATATTTCGAATACTATCATACTAAAGGAGTAATAATTAAAAATAATTCAGAGAACATCATATTTTTCCTCTAAAATACAAACCAATTAGTTACCACGAATTTCACTAAATACTATTGCAGCGACATTAAGTGATAATGTCATCCGTTTCTAGAGTAGACATCATTCTGAAAAATCTTCACTTCCCTTAATAAAGATTTTTAAAAAAATCTCTTGAGGTAAATTAAAAATTTTAGGGACAAATGAGATAAGACTTTAAATTTCAACCATTTACAGGTCTATAAACAATATTAAATGAACTTTGCCACATTTTTATAAAAAAATAATATCAAATATATTACAGCTTAAACATACCTGCAAAATCTATATCTGTATCAATCATAAGATATAGGCAATCATCTGCATATGCCCGTCTGTCACGAGAAACAGCATGTATGCTTATATGAGGATATTCCAATGAGAAACCTTGACCAGAACCACTGTTAACCCATGATAGGTGGCTACAAAAAATATAAATAAAAACATCCTGAAGGAATAGTTTTGAAATCATTTGAATAGAATCTGAAATATTTAATTTTTACAAAGAGTTTTAATTTGTTATATCAGTACCAAAATAGTTGTTTTACCTTTCAGCAATGTACAATGTACCTTTACCAAGCTCTCTGTCATTTATGAAAGCCTTGGTGGATGGTTGCTCATGGCGAACTCCATGAGAAGGTGGAGGTAAACTTGTAACTACCACCATTTCTGTCAAGTAGAATTAGCTGCTGAAAAACACCCAAATCAATTACAAATACAACAGAACCACCAGAAACAAACAAAACAAAACATTCAAATAGTTTTCATCAAGCTGAGCGCAGTGTTGCCATACTCACATTGCACAGAAGTACTATTCACAATATTTTAGTCTTATTTATGCAGATATAAAAGTAAATGCCAAATCGTTTTAAATAATTAAATATAATTTTAAGTAACCCTTCTAAGTGATAGATAAAACATTTTTTTTTTTAAATGTAGCGTCAAACAAATGACAGCTGCTTTATTTCTATAATAAATAAACTCTAAAAGATGCCAAGTGTATTCTCTATATTGATTTTTTAAAATTTAAATTATGTTTCATAAAAATCTCAAGTTTTTCTACAACTATAATATAAGATATAGAAACTGATGAAAATGTTGCATGGATTGAATTGATATTAATAAGGGTTGTGTCATTCCTGAAATGTCCATAAAAGTGAGTAATTGCACATTAAAAAAGGAAATTTTAATCCTTGATAGATTAAACATAAATTTATTTTCTATATATTTTATGTTTCGAAAATAGACAGGAATGTTAAAAGGTGTGTACAATTTGAAAATGACGTATTGTAAATGGTACCACTACGACGAATTCGGTGAATACCTTGTTTTATTAAAACCACTAATGCAATTCTTATGAATTTAACAGCGCATCATCCCATTAAATGAAAACTTCATCTTTTAATCATCTCCAGCTCAGGAACATTCAAAGATTTCTTGCACCGCTCCCAACTCGCTTGGTGTCCAAACCACCTTCCCAATGAAGCTCTATCAATCAGTTTTCCTTTCTTCAATATCTGCGTTGTTGTTGGTTTACTTAACATCACTTTATGCTGCTATGGCTAATCGGACGATGTTACAGTGGAAGTTCTAAATTTTTCCTATCCAGATTTATTTAGAATAGGGATATTTAACGAGTACCTGACATTGTACATGCTATGGACCCCATTTAACATCCTTCATAACTACGTATTTCTTTTTCTCCCTTTAAAAAATCCAAGAACCACCTGCTGGGCTACGACCCCGCGATTTTGGGCTTAGTAGGTTACTATGCTAATCACTAGACCGCAGATCGCCCCCTAAATTACTGCGTTCAGGCATATACGTATTTAAAGGTAGATTATCATTTGTTATATACCATAGCCTACTGTATTCTTGTGTTTTTCTTCTTTGGCAATTAACTTTATTTATACATTTCCATAAAACAGTTAGGTTTGGCTTGACATTTTTATTTGTATCAATTGTTTTTTTAATATTATCTATGCAGAATTAATAAGTGATTCTTTTAAGGTCTTTATATTATTTTTTAGACCAGAAGTACGTCTGGTAAAATAATTTTACTTTTTGTTTTATAATAACATCGATACAATACAGAGCATATTTCCATTATACAGATATAAAATATGTCGTCTTGAAAAATATCTGTTGATAATTTGTATCTAAATATCTTGAGTGACATATTTTTCGAAGAAATTGAAAGTCGCGATCTTAAACTTTGGCAATTGCTTTTTATAGTACATTCTGTACTAAAAATCGATTTAACAAAATTCGCCCTTCGCAAGAATTAATTCACCAGCTTGTAGTGTTATAAGACAAATAAATCATGGCAACTAAGGATCTATCCACCCATTCTTGGCACTACAGACCGATGCTGTCCCTGGCCTCCTCAATAAGCCTTCGCCAGATGCCTCGATCCTTTGCGGCTGTTTAGTAGTTGACGGTCATCCTTGGCAAAAGTGTCATCCCATCTAAAACAAGGTCTTCCACTCTTCTCGTTCAGTGGAGCCTCATGTCCAGCAGCTTCTTAGTTACATTCTTAGTGGCATGCGTGCAACTTGGCTGCCCAGTATACTTTCCCCAGCTTGATATACCTCACCATAAAGTTGGTAAAGTACGCTAGTTTCCTCCACCTCCAGGTTTCAACGACTCTAACCGGTCCAAATATTCGTCGAAGGATCTTCCTTTCGAATGTAAGAATTTCTCTTTTCTCATTAACAGTGAGGGGCCAGCTCTCCGATCCATAGGTTAGGACTGATCTGATAAAGATCTGGTACAGGAGGTACTTGGTACGGCGAGTGAGAAAGGACTTCTTAGGTCTCAGTACATACCGCACTAGTATTTCTAAAGTGACACAAGTCAAAAACCTACATTTTTGGAAGAACTATTAGTAGTAGAACAACGTCTTCTCGGACTCTAAAACAGTAACAATGTCATAACACGAAATAATGTTCTTTTAAACTTTTGTTTTACTATAATTTACCACAAGATTCAAGACAAATGCTATTGTGTCACTCTTGCCTAAGAGCAATAGTTTTAGATTGCTAAGGAGGGAGAATTTCACTAGCGACACTAGGCCTTTTGGTAGACAAGCTCTGAAATTAGGTTGATACAGTTTTTATGAATGAAAGAGATATTTACCCGGTTTTTTCCTGGTTGTAACTCAAAAACACCGATTTTTGAGTTGCGTTATTATAGAAATACTACTGCGATATGTGTTTTCTAAAAATCGCATATAGTGGAGTATTATTAGTAAAAGATTAAAAATTCATAAATAATAATTAACAAGTAATTGTTTTCATTGCATTAAATATGATAATAAAATAGTTTTATAGTTTTACTCTTTCTATTTTTTATCAACAGTAAAACATTACACCATCATTAACTTAAATTAGTAATTCAATCCAATTTTAATATATTTTAGATCTCAATTAGATATTATAAAATATTTATAATTTATTTAAAATCACTTATTTAAAATTAGTATTCATTTTGATTTTCAGAGACCTCTTTCAGTTGCTGTCCGATTGTTGTTCTTGGGTCCTCCTTGTGTTCTCTTAAAACCTTTGATAAGAAGTCAGTCAACATTTAAGTCAAAACTAGACGTTAACCTTTTTTACAGCAGTAATAATGTCTTAATTAATATCCATAACCAGATATTATTTGGAAGAAATCATTTATCTGCAAATATCCACACTTCAACCGTACTGTCATCAGATAATCAGACGACAGAATGTCAAAATGAAGTAGTTAAGAAAGTTCAAAAGAAAGTTAAACCTAAAAAAAAGAAGATACCATTAGGACAGAGAATAATACATGAATTGAAGCATTATTACCATGGTTTTAGATTGCTTTATATGAATGCGAAAATAGCGTTAAGATTAACAATTAAAAGAGTTGGAGGACGTCAACTGACACGAAGAGAACACAACTTGGTAAGCGCAGATAGTAGTTTTCAAAAGAATTATTTTAACAATGGCCCAGTTAGCCATAACAGTTGAAAACATGATAAAATATTGTCCAACTGTTTAATTGATACCACGTTTCCTCCCACAATGTAGGTCTTCTATTAAAACACCAAAACGAAGTAATGTAAGAGTATACAAATAACTAAAAAATACATAAGAAAAAAAAACAACTAAAAATAAACGAATAGAAATACTTATTTTATATATTTTTTTTTCAATTTTATGATTTCGATTACTGTAATAATTTTGACCACATCTAGACCCTTTTATCCTGACGTCTCTATATAGGTTTGTACGTCTCTATATAGGGTGGTATTCGTATTACCACTAAAATACACTTATCCGAGAAAAAGGAAATTTTTATATTTGGGATAAAACATATTGTTGTACACCACCATTTTTGGTCACCCTTTGATCACCAGAAGTGGTACATTACCTGATGATTATATAAATGATGAACATATTTTCATAAAAACAAAGGTGTTACCAACAACAATCTTCTGATTTGAAATATATACGTATATATTTGTCTATATCTTATTGTTACGGCCACAGAGAGAAGGACGGAAGCAAGGGATTAGCGCCTTGAGCCGTCGGCGGGAGAAGTTAAGATGGGATTAGAACCTTTGTCGGAACATGTCCTTTGTCGGAAGGCATTAAGAAGGTTCTAGACATTCCCAGAATTTCTTCCCCTACTTCCGTGTTCTAGAATGTTCGGCCTTGCCTATTTAAATACATACCTCCCTCGCTTCGAGCGAGTCAGTCTGAGAGTAGACCAGGCACGGTGATGATCTATAATAAGTGAGTGTCAGTGTGATTAAATAGTCAGTGTTGATATAAGTGTATCAGTGAACTGTGTAATAAGTGTGACAGTCTCGTGTAGCCTGTGTAATAAGTGTGACAGTCTCGCGAGTGTAATAAACTGTTTCTGTTTGTCACTGTGTGTCAGATTGTCATACTTGGAGAATCTTACGGTCGGTGGACTAGTGAACAGGAAGTGTTAATTAGTAGTTATAAATTGTAGTGTAATTCAAACAAATTTGTCAACAGTTAAGTCATTTAGAATAAGTAATAACTTATATTACTGTAATAATTAAATAGAGTTAAGCCTAGATAATAAATACTTAGAATATTGTAATATATAGTTATATTAGTTTAATAATTTAATTGTATCCTTTCTATCACTTTGTGAATAAATATTAGTATCTTTAATTTAGCAGTAGTTTAATTCATTTTATTACACATAAGCCCGTAACATTATAATCGGACTGAAACGATTATTTAAAACAAAAAGGGCTTGGAGAGACAGAGTAAAACAACACATCAAGAGAACAACTAACTTTTTATTTGTATTACATGCCTTTTTATAGAAAAGATATCTGCTTATCAACTAAGAATAACAAAAGCTTAATCCTACTAAATTATCACTATTATTTATAGTTCTTAGACTTATATACACTGGTAACTCCCCCCCTCCAGGAGGAACTTCTACAAATAACCAAAAAGAAAACTACACTCACAGAATCCCAAAACAACAAAACAAAATGAGAACACTTCTTAGAACTACATATAGAATACTTAACATATACTGTATACTGCACTTATGAGCTAACGATACATAATGTAACCGAAAAGAAAATATCCTAAAACTAAATACACATCTAGAAAAAATGAAAGAAATCACAATTATATGTTCCTACAATCCTATCATGCAGTTGTACCCCACTTACACTGCCACACCTGAGCCACAGCCTCCGGCTCAATGTAGGACATTTTATGAGGAACTCGGAGTTCTTCCACATGGATCGTACGGACCCTAGAAGGCTGACGCACGTCCCTGATGGTGTAAACGTTTGTTGTTTGTTCATTTAACGTCACTTTATGTTGCTATGGCTAATCGGACGATGCTACATTGGGAGCTCTAAATTTTGCCTATCCAGGTTTTATTAGGATAGGGATTTTTAATGAATACCTGACATTGTACAGGCTCGGGACCCCCGTTTAACGTCCCTTCCGAAGGACGGCATAACCAAGGATTTTTTACTCCCTTTAAAAAATCCTAGAGCCACCTGCCGGGCTACGAACCCACGGATCTTGGGTTTAGTAGTTTGTTATGCTAACCACTAGACCACAGGTCGCCCCATGGTGTAAACGTTATGCTCCCTTAGCGTTATGATTCTGTAAGGTCCCTCTTACCGTGCCACCGTTTCATTCCGCGCAGTTCGCAACCGACGGTATACCACCGTTCCTAGGGGGAGCGACCCTTTTTTACAAATTCTCATCCTCACGTTGGTTTTGGCCACCCTAATAGACTTCTCCTGAATAATTTTATCCCGCACTTTACGCCGCGAGGATAGACGGTCGCCACGAGCCCGAGAAAGGTGGATACGTAATTCCTCGTTATTGACAGTGAGGAGGTCCCCGCGATCCCTACGTTTTGGCCCAAACACAATTTCTCCTGGCGAAATTCCCTTCACGGAATGGATTGTATGATTGTAGGCGATCACTGCCCGCGGCATTGCCTCGTACGGATCCAAATTTCGTCCCAACTTAAGGAGGCGAAGGTGTTCGCTGAGAGTATTCTGGAGTCGCTCCACCGCGCCTCTACCCGTAACGTGATCAGGAGTGTTCAATTCCCACGTAATACCCAACAGCCAAAAGCCGTAGGCGGGACCACTTCTTCCACCACCGGGGGCTGCCTATCGTATTTCGCGCACTGGCATACCCCACACCTTCGATGAATTCCCGTACCGTCCGCCCCATAGACTTTCAGAAGTACATTCGTTTGAGTGCAAGAAATGTCTCCTCAACCCCCCGGTGGTTCTTCTTATCCTCGTGGTGATCCTTGACGATCTCTCGTTTGATCAATAATCGTCTCGACTTGCCGTAAACACCTGATTATTTGATAGCCCACTCCTATCCGTTCTAGTCTCCATAGCCTTCGCAATTTGTCGGCGATAATTTTATTCCCCACGAACACATAAAAACGACGACCCAAGTGACTAAATTCCGTAAAAATACGTTTCAGTTCTCTATCATCTACCGTAATTAGGGTGAGCACGACTACCGCTGGGTTTCTATCCCTGCACCCTGCTTCGATCGATAAGGCCTAAAATGTTCCCCTGCCCAAACGACTGTTAAAAGTTCTATATTTGGTCTCCGCGCATTAAACTGTCGGCTGGCGTACGCGATAGGTTTTTCGCCTGCTGCAAAATTCTGGGAAAGGACTGTCCCGATCGCGACTGCACTCGCGTCTGTAAGGATCCTGAGCATTAAGCGAAAATCAGGGAACGCCAACACCGGCTGCGAGGTTAGAATCTCCCGACACGACCGAATACAATTCGGACTGAAACGATTATTTAAAATAAAAAGGGCTTGGAGAGACAGAGTAAAACAACACATCAAGAGAACAACTAACTTTTTATTTGTATTACATGCCTTTTTATAGAAAAGATATCTGCTTATCAACTAAGAATAACAAAAGCTTAATCCTACTAAACTAATATATTATACACAAACACAAACACACACACACACACACACACACACACACACACACAAATAAATAATCCGAAGTGCAATTTACATGCACAAATAGAACTAAAATCTCATATATCTTGTAATCAATTCTTGTAAGGCGATTTATTTTAAATAGTTACGAATTTCGATATGTTTAATGTTATATATTTAATGGTAAGGGGGAGGATTGGATGAAGCATGATCTGGTGGATTTGGGTTTGTGGGGTACTCTGGACAGAGGATTGAAAACAGAGATTGGTCATCGGCATCGAGCCTTCGGGCTCGCTATGCCTTTCTAAATTGTTTGTACATTTAATTACACTGAAACTTATCAGGAATTAAATAGATGTTCAAAAATAACAATAACTTGATTATTCTTTAAAAAAATTTTATTTATTATTAACACTTTATTGAAATATTACAATCTGCCACTTATGGGCAATAAGTAATAGTGCTGTGTAGCTTACAGTCATTCCATAACAAAACAATAATATAAACAAAATAAAATAAAATAAAATAAATAAATATATACATGCGGAAAAATATATACATGCGGTAACAGAAATTAATTAATGCGGTAATAATAATATTAAAGTAAAATAAATAATAAAGTAAAATAAATAATAATAATAATACTAATAATAAAATAAAATAAAATGCACACATTCATACCCTATTTACAATTTACCTGGGGTCCCCGAACTGAGCTTCTTCCCCAAGAATGAGGGCAAAGCAGGAGTCCGGGAAGCCCCAGCCCCCCTTCCCAGCCGCGTCACTGGCATTAAACGCCAATGGAAGCTGGTAAGGGCGCTTCACACACCCACACAGGTCGTGAGTGGAGAATCTGGCCAGTGCCAGTACTCCAAATGGCATTATTACAACAGATCTCGGGGCCATTGCCGGTTTACACGGCGGGGTGGGTTATATGGATGTGTGGAACTGGATAGTGACTGAGCCAGGGGGTTGGGATGACAGGCAAGGTTTTGGTGAAAGTTTGAAAATTTAGTAGGGATGAGGTCGAGGACGAAAGGAATGTTGAGATCTTTATGGAGGGTTTTGTTGGAAACATAATAAGGAGCATCGACAATAGTTCTCAGGATTTTGGATTGAAAGGATTGAATGCGTCTGATATTCGATTGTTTTGCTGTCCCCCACAATTCCAGTCCATAGGTCCAAATAGGTTTGATGATGGTCTTGTATATTAGTAATTTATTGTCTATTGAAAGATCGGAGGTCCAACATAGTAATCTGTATAGTTGGCTGAAAGGTCTGTTAAGTTCTTGTCTTTTGAGTCTGGTATGAGGATTCCATGTAAGTCTTTTGTCTAGGAAGAAGCCAAGGTATCGTACTGTGTTGGAAATAGGCAGGATGGTTTCGTTGAATTGGACAGAAGGACATGTTCCCCGGCGAAGTGTAAAAGTCACGTGTTTGCATTTTTCCTCGTTGACTTTGATCCGCCATTGGTTACACCAAATTTCAATGAGTGAAAGGTTCCTTTGGAGGTTCGAGGAAGCCATTTCAGGATCTGGATGAGATGATAGGATGGCTGTGTCGTCTGCGAACGTTGCAAGGAAGGTTTCAGGAGTAGTTGGGATATCAGCGGTGTACAATATGTATAGGATAGGACCCAGGACGCTGCCCTGGGGGACTCCAGCTTGAATTGGAGTATTCGTTACCACAGCGCACTTGGAAGTAGCGATCAGAGAGGTAGGATAGAAGGACTAGGAATAAGGATTGAGGTAACTGGGTTTTGAGCTTGAACAGCAAACCGGCATGCCATACCCGGTCGAAAGCTTGTACTACGTCCAGAAATGCGCCTGTGCAGTATTGTTTGCTTTCAAGAGCAGAGGATATGTGATCGATAACTCGGAGTCCCTGCTGGACCGTCGAGTGCCTGGGACGGAATCCAAACTGATGTGAAGGAATACTTTTGGATTCGATGAAGGGTAGGATTCGTTTCAGGAGGATTTTTTCAAAAATTTTGGAAAGAATAGGGAGCAGGCTGATGGGTCGGTATGATGAAGTGACATTGGGTGGTTTGCCAGGTTTAGGGAATAGGATGATGACGGAGTGTTTCCACGACAAAGGGAAGTGAGTTGTACGAAGGATACAGTTGTATAGATAGGTAAGGAAAATAATCGCTTTTTGAGGAAGTCGTTGAAGGATCTGGGTGGTAAGAAGGTCATGTCCAGGAGATTTGCGGACTTTTAACTTTTGTAAGAGAAATTTGACCTCAGAGGGATTTACAGCTTTAGGAGGTAAGGATAGAGGAATGGGTGAAGAAAGGAATTCATTAATATTGGAAACGTGGTTAGGGTGGATTTCAGGATGTGGGATAAATGTATTTGAAAGATGTTTGGCAAATTCCTCTGCTTTGTCCTCATCTGATGCAGCCCTAGAACTGTCTTCACATCGGAGAGGATGGGAAATAGAGTGGTATTTGAGTATTTTTTTGGTGGCATTCCAAAGGGAATTATCTGAAGCAGATAGTGTGAAAAGGTAGGATCTGTAGGATTCGGATCTATAGGTTGTCAGGTTCTTTTTGACTAATTTGGTGAAGTGGTTATACAGTCTCCGATCGTGAGGATGCCTGGTTCTTTGCCAAAGGGATCGGTAACGGCGTTTGGTAAGGATAAGATCCCTAAGATCTTGCGGTAATGGATTTTTCTTGCGGACTTTGAAGGAAGGACGGGGTGAAGATGCAGTCCAAACTGCTTGCTGGATCATATTGGTAAAGGAATTGACTGCATCATCTAACTCCTGAGGTGTTTTTAGGGAAACTCTGAGGTCAATGGTGTCGGATACAAGCTGGTGAAATAGGTTCCAGTCTATTGGTCCCCTAATAAATGATGGCGGAGGAAGTTTCGATATTGGGACTATAGAAAGGGTAAGGATCAAAGGACTGTGATCTGAGGACAGTTCATCAAGGCGTTCTATGGAATAGTTTAAGGGACCTAAGCCAGCATGGATGAAGAAGTCAAGGAGATCAGGATTTCGGTTTGGGTCAGTGGGCCAATATGTAGGGGTGCCTGGAGAAATAAAACTGGAATTATGGGAGTTAAGTGCAGAGAGGAGGATGCGACCTCGGGTGTTAGTAGTTCTTGAGCCCCATTGTTGATGTTTCGCATTAAAGTCTGCACCTAAAAGGAAATGAATCCCTAAGGAGTTCAGGAGAGAGCTGAATTCGGAATGGGAAATGGATTTATTGGGAGGGCAGTACACCGATGCTAATGTGATGGGAAAGGAAATGGTTTTGATTGTAACAGCTGTAGCCTGGAGGAGATCGTTTGATGAGAGTGGAAATGAGTGATGGGAGAGGGATTGATGGACTATGACAGCAGTACCACCGTGAGCTTTTCCATCAGGATGGTCGGTCCGGTAGTTTTGGTACTGTGTTATGTTGAGCTTCCGTTTACTGGTCAGTCGAGTTTCTGTAATTAAGGCTACATCAATTTTTTTATCATACAGTAAAGATGTTAGTTCGTCAGTGTGGTTTCGAATACCATTCGCATTCCAAAGGAGAATGGATAAGTTAGATGTCATTTAAGGATTTTGTTGGATAGGAAAGAGATGGGAAACAAGATTTGTTAGGAGAGATATTAGTGGTGTGACCATGGATTTGAACTCGGAGAGGAATGATGTGAGTAGTGTTGTGAGATCAGTAGCATTTGAAGGAGGGGGGATATGAGGGACTTGGTGCGGGATATTTGGATTTTGATTCATGGAATATATTGGTTGTTGGGGCTGGTTTTGTGGTTGTGAAGGATTGATTTGTGGTTTAGAGAGGTGTTTTGGGGGTTCGGGTTGTAGCGTGGCTCCGAGATTATTTGTTTGTAGACCACCTGACATTTCGGCGTAGGAGACAGCTCCATCTACAATTTTAGAAGACTGTCCTCACTTATTCGCTGGGCCGACGTGCTGCCAGAACATGAGATTTTATATTTTTGTAGGTTTGGCAACCTTTATAATTGGCTGGATGGCCTTGGAGACATAGTGCACAGACAGCTGGTGTTTCTCTCGGCTTGACACATTCTTCAGTTTTATGCGGTTTTCCGCATTTGACGCACCTTGGAGTATGATGGCAGTAGTGCCTAGTGTGCCCGTATGCTTGGCAGTTATGACATTGCACAATGTCTTTTTTTGGGTAAGGTTTTTCTATTTGAACCTGGGTATAGTAAAGTCTATTAACATCATAGATTTTTTCTACTCCGGGTGCTGGTTCTAAATCTATGAAGAAGAGAGGTAATGGAGTTTTGTTACCTGTCCGGGGTGTACAGTATTCTTCTTGTAGACATTTGTAATTTGTCTAACCTTGAAGCCCATGGCGGTCAGTTCTTCTTCTATGACGTCAGCAGGGGTGGTTGGGTGCAATTTCCTGACTACAACTCTGATGGATCTCTCCTCCTTTAATTGATAAGTATGGTAATCAGCTTTAGTCTCCGTTAGGTACTTGACTATTCGTCGGTATGTCTCGGGCGTGTCTGACTGAATCTTTGTATCATTGGTTCTACTAGTGCAGTAGTATTTTCCGGTGCCTACTGCCTTATTCAGTTGTGTACAAAGAAGTCTAAAGTTTTTTATACTCCGTACAAAGATTGGTGGTGGCTTGTGCACTTTAGGGGCCGATGTGGTCTCCATTGCTTCACTCGGTAGATTTGTTAGGGGCTGAAATCTGTTGGGTGAGTAGAAGGGAGAATCTTCAGTTAACTCAGCAGATGACCCTGGTTGGGTATTTTCATTCGACTGTCCTGCCTTGGGTTCCTTATTATCTATTGGAGTAGTAGGAGGTGTATCGACTTTACGCCTTCTATTAGGTTTAGGTTTAGAAGGGCTATTTCTTGTAGTTGATTCTAAGGATCGACTTCTCTTTGCGTTTCCTTTTTTTTTCTGTTTTGCTAGATAATACCTGATGGTAAAATTTCATTTTGATGTTTTATATTGCTGGAGTAAAATAAAAAATAAAAATAAAAAAAAAGTTAGTACAGAGATGACAACTAAATAAAAATAAAAATTTCGTATTAGGTTTGATCTGAAAACGGCACAAATCAACCTCACTCGCTGCCAGGGGCCGCACTGATGGCTAAGTCAGTCTTAGTACTAGTGGGGATGGACCTGCTGCAACCAGCAACAAGATAACTAACTCCTATCTCTTAAATCACTCTATTTTATAATTATTATAGTCAAGTTATAAGTAATTGATTTACCTCGAAATTTCACATTTTATCTCACTGAATCACTAACAATAACTATGTAAAATGCCATGAAGGTACGTTGAATTTTAAAGATAGAATTAAGAAATATCACAGAGACGATGTTGATCACTCCAGCACGCGCTATGAACTGTCTTTAAAAAAAAAAAATAAAAACATAAAGGCGAAGGAATTGAAGTGGAGGGAATAGAGTCTCAAGAGTGTGAGGACATTTAGTTAAAACAGTCAGGCCTAAGTAGATTTTCCAGACTATTCAATATTAAAACCTACCTGCTGGTATGGTTAATCCACCCCCAACGACTTGTATAAATTTATTAAATGTCCGAAACTGTTTCTATATAATAGAATGAAATATTTCTTCTTCGAATTTGCAAAGAGTATTTAACGTAGGTTTATTTATTTTCTGGAGTTTGTGGAATGCTGAAAGCGGTGTGCATTTGGTTAACAATATGATTTAATCACATTATGTATTTATTCCAAGCAGTACCTATAGAGTTAGTTTACTATTTAATAATAAAAAATGAGTCTAAGTGGACAGATGGTCCAGGTGGCATTAAAAAAGAAGATAAATACCAAAAACTATATAAATAATTACTAGATAAAGAGTGGCAGTCTCCACTCAAGCTTTGAAGCCCAAGGTCCTGATGGATAACTGTCAAAACATTGGATATTAATTAATCAATAGTTTTTACTACTAAACAATTTTTTCTATATGATGACCAACCAATAATTATTCAATTAAAATGATTTATTTTATGGAAGATATTTTTAAGTATACAATTTAAATTAAACTATTAAAGCAATATTCAAAGGTAATTTTTTTCCTTTTTTTTTTAATTACTGGTAAACTGTTTTGATTTTTAAATATTTTTATTTTAAAGAGAAAAGATATGCCCCCGGGCGGGATTCGAATTGATTGTTTTTTCGAACAGATATTTTTCCAATTGATTACTAATATTCATTATTAAATATCATAAACTTAAAGACAAACTTTATGAGTAGAAGAAGGTTAACAATTCATTTTTTATTAAAAACAAATATTTATATTGAATAAAATACTTATTTGCCACTTATTGGAATAAAACTTAAGAATAAGACCGTACCAAACAAAAAACTTCAAAGTGACAAATTTTAGCCAAAATATCTGAAAACAAACTAGTTAAATAGATCCTTCATCTCTTCAATTAATAGTTAGTATTAATGATGTAATTTAATGGAGAACGGAGATAGTTGGGGGGTGCAGTAAAAAAAAAACACCAAATAAGTACCAGACTTATCTTTAGTTAGACGACCTACAATGTAGGCCATCTAATAATGATGTAATTTAATGTTCCTTGTTTAAATTAATGGAAACTCATACAACAAACTAAATTACATATTTCTATTTTTATATACTTATAGTTAAAACGAACAGTGGGTGATATATTCAGGCTGCTTCCATTTTCAATATTTATACTAGTACCATTTATGGAACTGGCTCTTCCAATATTCTTGAAAGTTTTCCCTGGAATGTTACCAACTACATTTCAAACAAAAAAAGAAAGGGTAAGTTTGTTAAATTTTTTAATAAGTCAAAAGCAATTGCATTAAAATCATTTATCTGTTAGGCAGCCAAAGCTAAGAAGTCATTTAAAGTGAAACTGGAAATGACTAAATTTCTGCAGGAAACTTTGGATGAAATGGCTCCACTAGTTATAAGTGGAGACTACTCTCAATTGGCTAAAGATTTTTCTGATTTTTTTCAAAAGTTAAGTGTTTGATCAATTATTTACATTTAAATATTAGTTACAAGTCTATGGTTTTTAGTATGATTTATTAAGTATATTTAATATTTAGGTACGAACAACAGGAGAGATACCTTCATCACATGAAATTATGAAATATTCTAAATTATTTGAGGATGAAATAACTTTAGATAAACTCCCCCGAGCACAGATAAAAGCTCTTTGTAGATTCTTGAATATACCAGCAATTGGTACTACAAGATTTCTGAGATTTCAACTGAAGACAAAAATAAGAAATATTCAGATTGATGATAAGGTTACTTTTTGCTCGATTACTATTGAATATTAACTTTATTGTTATAATGTCAGTTTTTGATAAATATTTTGCTGTACCAGATAATTCAAAAAGAAGGACTACACATGATGAAACTTAGTGAATTAAAAGAAGCCTGTAGGGTAAGAGGAATGCGATTTTATGGTATTTCTCAAGAAAGATTAAAAGTACAGCTACAACAATGGTTAGATCTTTCTGTTGTTAAAAAGATACCACCATCATTACTACTTCTGTCTCAGGTATTTCAAAAATTAAATACCTGTGTTATGGTAATTAAAATTAGGCATCTGATCAAATTAACAAAAGGCTATAAATTAAAGCTATAATGACATTGGAAACTTTTATAGTTCTATTTTTACCAAAGAGATACAAAAATATAAGATCTCCAATATATAGAAATAAAATGGAATTAGCAGTAGAATTTTGAGAATTGTAGTGCTAGTCCTATAATATAACAAAATGTGTGTAGGTGGATGGGCACACATTCTCGCACAGATTATAATCATTTTTGAATGAATCAACTGTCTCTCATTGCTACAAGTAATACAAAATAAAAAGCGGATAAAGAAAAATGATGAAAGGATTTGATAAATTACTAAAGTAGGAAGAATCATTTTTGAGGTTGGCATAAAAAAATTCCAGTAACATGTATGTAGGTTCAATAGACTACTGGAAAGCTAAAGATTTTAGGAAAAATATTATCTAATATATAAAGAAGGTATTGGACGATATATGATAAGTGATTATTGTAGGTAACAGTTTTGATTATTTCATTTTTTAAAGTGAAACTATTTGTAATTTGCTGGGAAACTAAAAATGAGCTTTTAAAATTTATTTCGAATAGAGAAATAAGCAAAAATAGTGTGATATGCTGACCAAGTTTTTTTAAATATGATGTATCCCTATCCTTATTAATGTACATATCAAAATAAAAATTTAGGAAAATAATGATTCACGATTACATTAACTCGAATTATTTACAGGCATTTTCACTGACAAAGCAATTGCCAAATGAGAAAGCTTTAGCAGCTACAATCCAATCATTGCCAAATGAAGTAGGTACTGCAACAAAAGCTGCTATATCAGAACGTGAAGGTAGATTAGACTATGAAACAGCTATACGTCTACTTAAAGATGAGTTACATAAGATCTCAGAAGAAAGTGCAGAAACTCAAATAGAAGTAAAATTCCAACAAATTGGAAACTCTGGGACTCAGAATTATTATACTTAATTGTTTTATTAATATTTTGTGTTATACTTCATTTTAGTTACAAAAGAAGATGGAAGCATTTATGATAGACCCAGAAAGTGCAGCGTTTGAAGATAAGATTCGTTATGAAATGATGAAAAAAAAGATGTATGAGGTAAAAAAAAAGTTAATAAGCAAAGTAATTTATTTTAAATCCAAAAATAACTTGTTTTAGCCATTTCTTTATTTTTATTTTTAAAGGATATTCATATTAACGAACTGGCAGTTTTGGAGGATGCTTTGGGGCTTAATCTTTATATAGAAAAAGACTGCCTGGCTGAATTGAAGAGTGATTTAGAAAATTATGAACAGGTGAATAACCGTTTTGCAACAGTTTTAATTTTGCTTTGAGATCCCCAGAGATGCCCCCATACACTGTATACTAATAGGTACACATTTAATGGTTTTAACTTCTCTAATAACTAAATCCAACCACAAAAAATTAAAAATGGTACAATATTTTTGTGTGAAAGAAAAAGAGGCAAACTAACTACTAAACACATTCTACAAGCATACAACCTTATCGAGGAACGACAGAAGCAGAGATGGCCTCAACTTTCTTGCTACCAAGTTGTAAAGTGATCAGAACCCTGATTCACTTAATTGTCATAATTAGATAATAATAATTGTATCCAATTTTATTATTAACCTACTATGCCCAATATTGCCAGATAATGGAACGCAAAAACATTTTAAAAAGTTTCATTAAAAACCAGCAAATATAATATATATATATTGTTGATTGAGGGTTAAAATGGGTTGAGTAATAAATCAAAGTAATTATCGATGTTTGGCGTTTCGATGGCGGACCCCCATAAAGTTAACATAAATGTATAAAGAATTTATATAAGCAAATAAAAATAATTCTAAAAATTATTAAATACTTATTTATTAATTTCATATTCGGGGTTATTCGATTAAAATTAAAATACAAGTTTTGTATGCATAATTGATTTGAATGTAATACAAATGGCATTGCCGCTCACTACAGGCACACAGTGGAGTATTAGCCCTTAAAACCTGGCCAAAAATATAAATCTTTTGATAACTGTTATTTAAGTGGTAAAATAAATTTATTTATGCTTGTTTATATATTTAAGGGTATTTTTAAGCCTCAAAAGAGTTTTACACCTAAAAAGACAAAAAAGTTATAATTAATAATACTATTCTTATTTAAATATTTTTATTTTTTAAAGAGAAAAGATAGGCCCTCGACCGGGATTTGAACCCGGAACCTTTGTCTCACCGTGACATAGCTCTGCCAATTGAACTATCCAAGGCCCCTCCCGGTCGAGGACTAACCTTCTCTCTTTTAGATCCTAAAGCCCCAATGTGCTCCCGCCATTTTTGCGATGAATACACTAGAACGAAGTTCTTTGAACATTAATTTTAATTTAGGATCTTATTGACTTTCGTCATATTATTATTTATAATTTTTTATAATTATTGGTCATTTTTTATGAGTTATAAATATTTTTATTTTTTAAAGAGAAAAGATAGGCCCTCGACCGGGATTTGAACCCGGAACCTTTGTCTCACTGTGACATGTCACCCACACACCACACACCGTGACCGTCATAAAAAATGACCAATAATTATAAAATATTCTTGTATGAGATGAAAATAGTTGACTGGATGATCTAATGTAAAGGTGATAGTTGGGGGGTGCAGTCAGAAAGAACACTGAATAAGTAATAAACTTATAATTATGTGCCGACGTTTCGACCTACAGTGTAGGTCATCTTCAGGGCTATGAGAAAGAAACAAACAGAACAAAAATTATAAAAATGTACAGTAACAATAATATGGTGACAAGTAATGTAGAAATTTAAAATAGTGGCAGATATGAAGATGGAAGATAACGAATATTAAAAAGTGACACAAGTGATAAAATTAAGATATAGATAGATTTAAAAAAATAATGATAATGAGGAGAAATTAAAATAGTGACAGATATAATAAAATTAAGATAAAGACAGATATAACAAAATTACTGATAATGACAAGAAAATGAAAATAATGACAGATATAATAAAGTAAGACAGATTTAATAAAATAAAGAGAATGGGCAGAAATGACAAATTATAAATAACGTATATAAAATAAAATACAGAAAATGAATGTACAGAAAGGGTAGTAAAATGACTCTGTACAATGACTGTTTGAAAAATAGTAGATAGGATTAATGAATTTTGAAAAATAAAAATTAGTGAAAAACTATTGTACAGTAACAATAGTGTACAATGGCTGTTTGAAAAAAGGTAGATAGGATTAATGAGTTTGAAAAAATAAAACTAGTGCTTAAAAATATGAACTCTTGATTACCAACATATGATGGATGCCAAAATGATAAGGGGGAAATAATAGTGTGAAGAATGGAGAAAGGATAAAGAGAAAAGGATATAATAAATAAAGTATAAAGAAAGGACATACCTATTTTAGAGAGAGAAGCCTGCTGACTAATGCTCAAAAGACCGTTAAGGGCGGAAGGGGAAGGGGTAGAAGCGATCTCTAGCGGCCAAAAAGTTAACTATAGAAGGTATCTATACTGGAGTATAGGAAAAAAGGGGGAAAGTGAATAGATGGATAAAATTAATATAAATAAAATAAATAAAATTAAAACTAAAAATTATAGGAATTAACGGATTCGTATATTAATATAAATAAAATAAAATAATTAAAATTAGAACAAAAAAAATTTATAAATGTCAATCGTGTGATAACAAAAGAAACATCAGTGACGAAGTAACAGAATTTAAGGTTTTTTGAGTAAGTTAAAAATTTGGGAGTAGGTAGAGGAAAGGTGATGTGAGTCAGTCTTAAGATTGATAGTGGAGGAATCTAAATTTATGTGGATAGTTTCAGAGAGGAAGCGTTTTTCATGGTTAGGAACTGTAGCTAGGATAGACGTATTATCAAAATCAAAAGTGTGGTTTAAAGAAAGGGCATGTTCGGAAAGTTTAGAGGAGGTATGGTTATGGGAGGAAATGGCATATTTGTGTTGGGTAATACGGTCTTTAAGGAAGTTTTTGGTTTCACCTATATAGGAAGAGTTACAATTAGTAGTAGAGCAGGGTATACGATAAACGACATGGGAACGTAGTTTGAGGGTAATAGGATCTTTGATACGGGTATAAATATGGGAAAGTTTGTTATGGGATTTAAAGGCAATACGTAAATTGGGGATAAAGGAACGTAAGTATTTTTGAATGTTATTAGAGAGGGAGGGTATATATGGCAAGGATCTGTATATAGGGATAGATGGTGGATGTGGCGATCGGGTGGGGGTGGGGGGGTTATAGTAGTCATGGATGAGTTTATTAACAATATAGGAAGGAAAATTGTTCTTAAAAAGGATTTCTTTGATACGGTGGGTGTTGGTTGTATGGAAGCAGGCGTCAGAGAGGGATAGGCCATGGTGAATGATATTTTTAGCGACGTTAATTTTAAGGTGATGTGGATGTTGGGAGTAATAATTAAGAAGTCTGCCAGAGTAAGTGGGTTTAGTATACCAATCTGTGGATAAGGTGTGGTCAGGATTTTTAATGATAAGGAGGTCAAGAAAAGGTAGTGACTTATTGGATTCGACTTCAACGGTGAAATGGAGGCGGGGATGGTATGAATTGAAGGCAGATAATAAATCAGTAATGATGTTGGGATTGATGATATGGAGGAGGTCGTCTACATATTTTTTGATGAAACAAATGTCGTCAAGGAACGGAGGTAGAGTGGAGTCTAGAAGGTCATTAAGAACAATATTAGAGAGGTCAGGAGCTAGGGGATTTCCCATGGCAAGTCCAGAAATTTGGGAAAAGAACTGTCCATGGAAGGTAAGGTAGCCGGATTCACAGCTTTAGTTTTAAGGATTGAAGGAATGAGGACCGGTTAAGAGAGGTATGGGGTTCTATTAGTGACCAGTTGTTATCTATTATGGCAAGGGCTTTATCTAAGGGTATGTTGGTAAAAAGACTTTCGACATCGAAGGAAGTGAGGATGTAATGATCAGGAATGGTGAGGGATGTTAACAGATCACGTAGGTGAAAGGAGTTATGGATATCATATGTATTCTCTCCTTTCTCCATTCTTCACACTATTATTTCCCCCTTATCATTTTGGCATCCATCATATGTTGGTAATCAAGAGTTCATATTTTTAAGCACTAGTTTTATTTTTTCAAACTCATTAATCCTATCTACCTTTTTTCAAACAGCCATTGTACACTATTGTTACTGTACAATAGTTTTTCACTAATTTTTATTTTTCAAAATTCATTAATCCTATCTACTATTTTTCAAACAGTCATTGTACAGAGTCATTTTACTACCCTTTCTGTACATTCATTTTCTGTATTTTATTTTATATACGTTATTTATAATTTGTCATTTCTGCTCATTCTCTTTAATTTTATTAAATTAATGTACATTTATTTTCTGTATTTTATTTTATATACGTTATTTATAATTTGTCATTTCTGCCCATTCTCTTTATTTTATTAAATCTGTCTTACTTTATTATATCTGTCATTATTTTCATTTTCTTGTCATTATCAGTAATTTTGTTATATCTGTCTTTATCTTAATTTTATTATATCTGTCACTATTTTAATTTCTCCTCATTATCATTATTTTTTTAAATCTATCTATATCTTAATTTTATCACTTGTTTCACTTTTTAATATTCGTTATCTTCCATCTTCATATCTGCCACTATTTTAAATTTCTACATTACTTGTCACCATATTATTGTTACTGTACATTTTTATAATTTTTGTTCTGTTTGTTTCTTTCTCATAGCCCTGAAGATGACCTACACTGTAGGTCGAAACGTCGGCACATAATTATAAGTTTATTACTTATTCAGTGTTCTTTCTGACTGCACCCCCCAACTATCACCTTTACATAAAATATTCTTATTTAACTTCAATTTCCTTAATAAAAAGCTCAGGGTAGGTTGTTCATCAAATCAACAAAAATCTTTTAAATAATTTTTAGTAGTTTTCAAAATTATGTATAGCATCCTTTTTAGTGTACATGTATATTTGTATTTATATACAAAAGAAGATAGAAATGATGAAATTTAAATATTTTTTTTTTTATAAAGTACTTTATTTTAAAACCAAAAATAACTTGTTTTAGCCATTTCTTTATTTTTATTTTTAAAGGATATCCATATTAACGAACTGGCAGTTTTGGAGGATGCTTTCCATAAAATTTATAAAATACAGTACTATATCCCGGCCAAGACATAATCTTTTCTCTTCAAAATTAAAAAAAAAATTTTAAATATTTAAATAATTAAAAAGAACCATAAATAATATATATATCCTACTGTTGTTATTCAAAACCATTTAGTGCAATATTCGGAGTATAATTATTACTGTCCTTTTTGTCTGGAGAAAAAAAGAAAAAAATGGGATCCGGAATCTATGAAACACGCAGTAGCTGCAGTCAAGGAGAAAAAAATTCGATTTTATGGGAAGGCGTCCAAAACTTATGGCGTACCTCGGTCTACTATCGAAAATTATGTTAATGGCAAAGATTTTAAGAAAGTTAGCGTAATAAAACAATTTTTATATCTATTAAGTAAAATTTTGTTTTTCTTCTAGCTTACTTTACAATCCGATATTAGGATACCCCGTATCCGATATTAGGAGCTCATTTCGCAAAAATCGCTAAGTGTCACCTTTTGCAAAAACATAAATATGACACACAATGTAAAAATAATATTACCAAACTGTTAAATCTTTTACAGAATATATTAAAGTTTGTTTTAAAATAGAAATGGGACCAATACATTAAATAAAAATGTTCACGTAAATAAATATTCGCCAACCTTCCCCTACTGAGTGATTCGTCGCGTCGTCGAAAATTTGTGTTCAGCTGTCGTTAAAGATAAGTCACAGCGGCTTATCGTCCCGATATATTGTGCCGAGCAGATAGGCCATATAGTTATGAATCAGGGAATACCATTTTAGATAGCATTTATTGAATTTCGGTGTTTCTAGTTTTGGCCACGTTTTAAGGGCTAATACTCCACTGTGCGGCGACTCCCGCCGTATTTCACTCGACTCGGCGAATGGGCGCCCCGGAGAGAGGACCTCCAAGTTATTTCACTCTGTAATTGGGCGTCTGTGTGAAAGGACCTCCCAAGTTATTATCACTCTAGGATTGGGCATCCAGGAGAGAGGACCTCGCAAGTTATTACAACTGTACGAGTGCCAGCCTGTGTGAAAGGATCTCTAAGTTATCGACTCTACCAATGGAAGCCGTGTCTTCAAGAGGAAATAGTATTATATTGTGACTTAGCTTTTTTATGTATAAGGAAGTTCAGGACTGAAGATTGGTGATAATACATGTAAGTGTTTATTTGAATCTTTGAGCTATAAAAGTTGTGTTTATCGTTTACATTTGTTTTATTTATCCCGAATTAAATATAATTTTTATTGAACCCACGGAGATTAAGATTTCATGTTCAATAAAATATTTTAAGATTAATAAACTGTTATGTGTGGTAGTTAACATCATTTATTTTTTTTTTAGTTTCAATATAAATTCTTTATATTTGACGCCCAACGTGGGGCCCCTCAAGTATCCTTGGCCCAATCCTATAAACAGTTTACACAGCTGACATCCCGACTCATCCTAATACTATCCTTACCAAGTATGCTGATGATACATGTGTATTATCAGTCAACACCAATCCAGTTATTGCATCCCAAAGCCCCCAATCCCATCACTGATCTTGAAGAATGGTGTCAAAACTGGAGGATTAAAATAAGTTCTCAAAAACCGCATCATATCACTTTTACCTTACGGCGTAAACCAATGACTTATTGCCCAATGAAAACGTTTGGTATCCTTTAATAATATCCCACTGGTGCCTGTAGAACAGATCCGATACTTAAGGTTGCATCTTGACAAACGATTGACCTGGAATCCTCATACAAAACTGAAAATACAAGAAACCGCTATACGTTTCAGGCTAATTCAACACTTACTAGACAAACGCTCTAAGCTCCCAATTAATTACAAAAGACTCATCTACATGACCATCATACGACCTATTTGGACTTACGGAGTAGAGCTTTGTGACTCCACTAAGCCATCGATTCCTCTCGTATCCATTCTTTACAATCCAAAATACTTCCTAAAATCCTCAATGCTCCTTATTTTGTGAAGAATGAAGTAATCTTAATGTCCTATTAGTTGCTCATTTGACCCGAACCCAGTATTTATCCTTTCATAGCAAACTTAATTCCTACTCAAACCCTCTAGTTTCAAACCTAGCTTCCTCTTCAATTCCCGATAATCCTCCGAGGCGTCTGAAAGAAAGTAGATGGCCACGTGACCTTCTTAGTTTAACTTTGATTAGGCATGGGTAGTTTCTCTACTTGTCATTTTCATTATGTATCACTTATCCTATTTACTTGTTGTATTATTTTAATACAGTTATAAATATCAATAAATATATTTTTTTTTTAAACGTGGGGCCAACATTTAATTAGCAGCATCCGATTTAAATTCATTATTTTTGGCGCCCAGCGTGATTAATTAAAGTTCAAATCAAGGTGTCCGAAAATAGGAATAGAATGGAAAATTTAAATGAAGATAATAGTCAAATTCAAATATTAGAACAATGTCATAAAGTAGTGGAAAATGTAGATAGGCCAGCGGCCAGGTACCAAAAAAGGGCTTTAGGTTGCAATAAATTGAAGCGAGCTGAATTTTTGATATGTTGTAAGGGCATGTTTGACAGTGGAAATCCAGTCAGAAAAAAAAAAGTTTTCTGCCGAAAAAACTGATAGGAAAACGTTTGGTGGCCGAAAAAATGTAAACATTTTCGGAGTTCTTTCAGTTTTTGACCTGTATTTCCTAATCGGTGCGTTTTTGAAAAAAAAACCATGTGTAACCATATTTAAAGTAGATTAAATTTGCTATAATTTGAGCCCAACCGCAGCTCTGTAATTCAATTAGCTTTAATTTAAGCTCATAACGAGGCATGTAGTTGTTATGCTTCTCTTGTTAATTACAAATATGTTACGCCTAGGCCTTAGTCTATCCTTGTTTGGATATTATGTAATTACATTGTAAGGTGGCTACACTGCTGTAACCTACCTTCTATTTGGTGATTATCAGTTGGTATTGTATCTCATCATGTGTAAGGTAATTGCAAAGGTTGACAGCCCAAGGGAGTGGGTCAACAATATTGTTATAGTGGAAAAACAAGACTCATCATTGCGAATTTGTATAGACCCTCAGCAATTAAATAAATATCTTATTAGAGATTATTATGAAATCCCAACCATAGAGGATATTGCTGTCAAACTTGCAAATAAAAAAGTTTTTGCCTTTTTGATTTAAAACAAGGTTTTCATCAATTGGTTTTGGATGAGGCCTCTAGTGATTTGTGCTCATTTAGTACACCTTTTGGTACTTATAAATATCTTCGAGCCCCATTTGGGTTGTCTGTATTGCCTGAATTGTTTCAAAAATTAACTCAAAAGTATTTTGGCCATTTGCAGGGAGTGATAGTTTACTTTGATGATATTTTGTGTGCTGCGGACTCAGAGGAAGAATTACAGGGTATAGTGAATAATGTTGTGAGTGTAGCTCGAAAAAATAATATTAGATTCAACCCTGAAAAAGTTCAGTATTTTGTTAAAGAGGTTAAATTCTTGGGGTTTTTGTTCAATGAAAATGGGCATAAGCCGGATGCCGATCGTATCCGTGTTATCAATGAATTAAAAGCACCTAACAACGTCAAGGAATTGCAGAAAATGCTGGGAATGGTAAATTACTTGCGAAGCCACTTACCTAACCTATCACAGGTTTTATCCCCTTTCCGACTACTACTAAAAAAAGGATCAGAATGGTTATGGACTTCATATCATGATGAAAAATTTCTTGAACTGAAGGAGCTTATTGGAAATGCAACACTATTGAGGTCATTTGATCCTACCAAAAAAGTGGAAATCCAAGCTGATGCTAGTAAGGATGCCCTAGGTTGTGCTCTTTTACAGGAGGGTAGACCCATTCTTTTTGCTAGTAGGTCATTAACAGATTGTGAGTTCAACTATGCACAGATCGAAAAGGAAATGCTTGCTGTTGTATATGCATTCACAAAGTTTCACAAATATGTGTATGGTCATTCAGATGTTACTGTTTTTTCTGATCATTCGCCTCTGACATCTATTTTTATGAAGGATATAAATAAGATAGTTAATAATAGAATAAAAAGAATGAGGTTGAAGCTGATGCCTTATCAGTTTGAGTTAAAATATCTTCCGGGAAAATTCATGTACATAGCAGATTTTTTGTCCCGTAATTTTGTCAAATCTCACCCTGAAGATGACCCATCTATGTTAGAAAGAGTGCACTGTTTAGGAGCTATGGTCAATTTCACGGAAGAAAAATATTCTCAGTTTGTAGTCGAAACCAAAAAGGACCCATCTCTTTCACAGATCACTGAATTCTATCGTAATGGATGGCCACCAAAACTAAATTCAACTGCTCCCGAAGTGGTTCATTTTTATAAGCTTAAAAATAAGATAAATCGAGTGCTACCATCATAGCATCGCTCAAGCCTCTTTTTGCGAGATTTGGCATTCCAAGAATCATAATTGCAGACAACAACCCTTTTGGCTCAGCAGAGTTTCGAAATTTTTCCCAACAATGGGCTACAGAAATTAAAACAGTAAGTCCTCATTATCCTCAGAGTAATGGTCTTGTGGAAAAGTATGTTGGTATTGTCAAATCCATATTGAAAAAATGCAAGGCCAATGGCCAAGATTTTAATTTATATCTTCTGAACTACAGAAGCTCGCCAGTGGCAGGTTTGAATTGTTCTCCTTCTCAATTATTAATGTGTAGAAACCTAAGAACCAAATTACCAATTCGCAATAATGATCTTCTTCCAAAAGTTGTTGTAAATAATAATTGTAGTATGCAAAAAGATAAGCAAAAAACCGTATATGACTAAAGTTCTAAAACTCCGGATGATTTTGTTGCACAAGAACCTGTGCTGATTCAGAATAAATTTACTAAATTATGGTCTCCAGGATATATTGTAAAAAAGTTAGAGTTTCGATCTTACATAGTTGATATTAATGGAAAAAGGTACAGGAGAAATTCCAGGTTCATTAGAAAATTCAAAAAACCATTATTTTCGGCGGTAGATTTAAATAGGGATAGTATAAATTTTAAACCCCAGCTAGCTGAAACCAATTGTAATGACTTAGAGTTATCTGAAATGAACTATGATGATGATTTAGAAAGTAATGGAAATTGTAATATTAACCCAAATGAAATACCTGATGATTGCCTGACTAGTGAGGATGTTGGTAATAATTTTGTAAATAACCATGAAGGTTACCGTACCAGGTCAGGACGTGTAATAAGGCGACCTACAAGATTTCAAGATTGAAACTAATCAATGTCGGTTAAAATTGTATTTGTTATTTAAATTATGTTTATTTCATGTATTGTATCTTCCTTGTATGATTAGATATAGTGTTTACTTCTTGTATTTTATATATTGTATATTATTTTATTTGATTTATGTTAATCATGTTTTCTGTAATAGCTATACATTTTGGTATTGGTAGTCTTAGAGGGGAGGATATTATGTAATTACATTGTAAGGTGGCTACACTGCTGTAACCTCCCTTCTATTTGGTGATTATCAGTTGGTATTGTATCTCATCATGTGTGTTATTTTATAGTAAATAAAACATGCTTATAAAGTTATTAAGTGAGTTGTGCGCATTCATTTAACAAACGAAACAATCCTTACATTAAAGCTAATTATATTTACCTTGACTTTTATCGTAGAATCACTCCTTCGGCCGGAGTTCCTCAAGAAAGTCGGCCAAAACTTAAAATTCGGACTTTTTGAAAAAAAGACCAATTTTCAAAGGCGCGTAACTCAGAATCTATTAGACCTACAGAACTTCTGTTGTTTTCAAATTATAAAAAATTTAATCTACTTTAAAATGGTTACGCATATTTTTATTTATTTTTTTAAATGCAACGATTATGAGATACAGGCCAAAAACTGAAATAACTCCGAAAATAATTTCGGAAATAAATAAATAATAATTTCGAGGTTTTTTGCGACCCTCAAACTACTGGCCGCTGGCCTAAGATACGACGTCAGGAGAAGTAAATGAGTCAGAGATTTTCAGGGAATCACAGACCGCCGGAAGCCAAAGCTTAATAAAATTAAAAGCCTGTCAGGAGTTCGCCGGAAACGGTCAACACGTAGACAGCAAAGAAAGCGCGGGAAAATCATCTGAACCAAACAAAATAGTTGAATTATTAAAAATAATGAGAGAAGAGAGAAATAAAATAATGAAAGAAGAGAGTAATAAAATGAGAGAAGAGAGAAATAAAATAATTAAAAATAAAAATTATGATTTAAAGAACCAACTAACCAAAAATAAAGAATCGAACAGAAATGTTGTTCCATTAAATGCGTATTTGAAAACAGAATTGCAAGTTCAGAGGTTAAATCAACAAAACAAACAGATGAGAAGGTTACAAAGTTAACAAATACTGTAAATCAACAAAACGAAAATTTACATGTAAGGATGGAGATAGTTGGAGGAGCAGTCAAATTAAACACCAAATTAGTGAATACTTATTTATTATTTGTGCCGACGTTTCCACCTACTCTGTAGGTTATCTTCAGAGCTATGAGAGAAAACAGACAAAACAAAATAACTATAAAAATACATTACATTACAGTACCAAGAATATAATAATATTATGTAGAGTAATAGAAAAGTTGAACGAAATAGTGAAGGAATTACATAAATAAAAATTATTACAGAATACATGTACAGAAAGGTGATAATGGAAACAAAATGCAAAGAGGAAAAAGAATGTAAGTAGAAATACGAGAGAATATACAACACAATCTTAAAATACGGGAGAATAGCATCCACTCTTTGAATCTACGTATTTCTTACCTTACCCAATTTTTAACTAGTCCCTTTACCCAGGACCACATGAATAACCTCTCCACCCTTATCACATACACTTTCACCACAACCAGGTCAAGTTAAAAACTTAACCTCATCTCCAAATTCAATTCATTTTACCAAACATCACATACCTCCAAAATCTACCCAAAAGGAGATGAAAACTGGGAATTCTTCCACAAACATCCCCACACATGTTAATAACATTCTTTTCTTACGATAAAATTTTGCTGCACCCTCCTCTTCCTTCAAAAAAATTATTCCTGATCTTTTGATCGACTTAGAATATATTCACAACGACCCCCTCCTCCACCGTTCACATGTTCCACAAGATCTATCACGTGTCTCCCTAGCTAATATCATTTTCAATTTCCTTCAACACCCCATTCTCACACGTTCTTTCCTTAAATCCCATGACGACTTGATTGTCACTAAAGCTGATAAAGACAACTTAACAGTAATTATGAACCGTTCTGAATACACCCTAAAAATGAATTCTCTTCTTTCAGATACTTCAACCTACAAACCTATACCCCGAGATCCCAGCTCTTCTCTCCAAAAACAAATCAACCTCCACCTTAAAAGCCTTGTCAATTCTAAATTAATTACATACCCTGTTTACAAAAGCCCCATTTCCTACAATTCCTTAGCCCCCCGCTTTCATGGCCTTCCCAAAATCCACAAGCCCAACAATCCCCTCCGTCCTATTACCTCTAACATCAATTCGCCAGTAACAAAGCTTAGCAAATTCTTATTTCCATCCTTACTAGTCCTCAGCCGTAACAACCCATATGATATCCAAAACTCATTTCACCTACGAGATCTCTTAACATCCCTCACCATACCTGATCATTAAGTTCTCACCTCCTTTGATGTAGAAAGCCTATTTACCAACATACCTTTGGAAAAAGCCCTCTTCATAATAGATAAGAACTGATCACTCATAGAACCCCATAACTCTCTCAACCGGTCCACATACCTCCAATCCTTAAAACTCTGTTGTGAATCTGGCTACCTGACCTTCCATGGACAGTTCTTTGACCAAATTTCTGGCCTTGCCATGGGAGATCCCCTCGCTCCTTACCTCTCCAAAATAGTCCTTAATGACCTTCTTGACTCCATCCTACCCCAGTTCCTTGATGATGTCATTTTCATTAAGAAATATGTGGACGACCTCCTCCTTATCCTAAATCCCAACATTATTCCAGAATTATTGTCATCCTTCAACTTATACCATTCCCGCCTACGTTTCATTGTTGAACAAGAATATAATAAATCACTACCTTTCCTTGACCTCCGTATCATTAGAAATACCGACCACACATTATCCACAGATTGGTAAACTAAACCTACCTATCCTGGCAGACTCCTTGATTATTACTCCCAACATCCGCACCACTAAATAATTAACGTTCCAACGGGCGTTGATGACCGTAGCTGTTTTTCGTCCCTAAGCAACATCAAACAATAATTAACGTCACCAAAAATATCATCCACCGCGGCCTATCCCTCGCTGACCCCTGCTTCCATAAAACCAACACCCACCGCATCAAAGAAATCTTTTTAATAAACAATTTTCCTCCCTACGTTATCAATAAACTCATCCGTGACTACAATAACCCACCCACCCCCACCCGGTCTCCAAATCCGCCATCTATCCCTATATACAGATCCTTGCCATATATATCCTCCCTCTCAAATAACATTAAAAAATCCTTACATTTCCCGATCCCCAATTTACCTATCACCTTCAAATCCCATAACAAACTCTCCAATATTTATAGCCGAGTCAAAGATCTATCGTCTATCCTAGCTTCTGTTCCCAACTATGATAACCGCATCCTCTCGAAAACAATCAACATCAATTTAGATTCCTTCACTGTTAATCTCAAGACCGACTCCCATCACCTATCCTCAACCTACCACAAATATTTAATTTACTCAAAAAGCCTTAAATTATTTTACTTTGTTACCGCTTCCAACTTTCATTCTGTTACATGTTCATAAATTGTCTCTCCTGTAACACATAATGAGCTCTTGAAATTTTATTGTTGTTATCTCCCTACCATTTCCCAATAATTTAGGTATTATTTCTCTTGGTTTTCTTTCTCCTTCATTTCCTTATTTATTTTTTTTACGGTTTTTACATTATTTAGGTGTCATAAAATTCACTTTATTATGAATTTTCCCATACTCTCTTTCTTAGTTATTTTTTTGACCGTCAGAGATCGCTGTTAGCACTTCCTTCTTACTTAGTAACCTATTTTATTTGTCAGTTGCACGGTTCCCGAGCAGCCTCTACTTCTATTTGGTACGTACACATTTGGATATTTATATCTCTCTTCATCCTTCACACCTATTTCTCACATCATCACTTTGGCATCCATCATATGTGAATATCAAAGAGTTCATTATTATTTAGCATCATAATTTTTGCATTTTATCTCCATTCTCTAACTGGAATTTTTATACCTATTTTCTATACGTTTCTTCTATATTTACATCATATTTTATATTAATACAACTTCATTCTAATTGTATGCAGTTATATAACATTTCATACTTATATTTATATTTTACTCTTCTACTTGTCATTCAAGATATTTCTTATCTTTACTGTCTACCTATTTCTTCCGTTATTTATTCTTTGGCATGATATTTTGTTACAAATTTCTTGCATTTTACTTATGTTAACTCTCTAGGAGTCTATTATCATACATTTTATATTTTATCTGTATTAAACTAGGTTTTCCATACTTTTATATCTCTCCCTTATATCTCACTATTTTATGTTTATACTTTTTTCATTTTGTAACTTTCTGTACATTTGTTCTGTAATTTTTCTTATTCATATATATCGTTCACTAATTCATTGTATTTTGTTTGCATTATCACCTTTCTGTACATTTATTCTGTAATAATTTTTATTCATGTAATTCCTTCACTATTTCGTTCAACTTTTCTATTACTCTACATAATAATAGTAAAGGGTACTGTAATGTAATGTATTTTTATAGTTATTTTGTTTTGTCTGTTTTCTCTCAAAGCCCTGAAGATGACCTACAGAGTAGGTCGAAACGTCGGCACAAATAATAAATAAGTATTCACTAATTTGTTGTTTAATTTGACTGCACCCCAACTATGTCCATCCTTACATTAGATCTTCCAGTCAACTAATTTCTTGTATAACGAAAATTCTTTTATAATGAATACTTAATTTCTTCTATAATGAAAACATGATTCAATGGAGGGTGTGGATCAAAAACACGACATCCTTAACACACAAACTTGTGAAAATTTAGAATTCATAAGAAGCAAGGTATCTGAGAATGAAGAAGAAATTTCATTAATATCGCTGTTATGTGGAAAGAAACATGTGGATTCGGAGGAAGAAATCAAATTCGTTAAGGATCATATAGAAGAATCATATATACATAATCAAGTACCTACCATTAATTGATAAAGTAGCGAAATGCCCTAGCCAATTAAAAAAGGAGACACAAAATAAAGTCCTTATGACAAAAAACTCTTATAAAGTAATTATAAATTCTCCTTATATCATTAATTAGAATAAAGGAAAGGCCAATTGTCGGAGTATGAAAAGTTTTAATCAAATAAATTATTACAGTGGTTGTGAAGTAATTAAAGGTTTCCCTTATTTAATTTATAAGAATAATAAAAGGTTTAATGATCGAGGTTTTAAAATTATTAAGCAAATAAACTGTTCTATTGATTATGATATAATTATAGTTGCTAACAATGAATATGATATTTGGATTATATTTTGGAAAAGAGATACAGACATCCGAAACTATCTGCTAGCTAAAGGGGAGAAAAAATGTTGAGGTTTTCATCGTCGGTGGAATATAAGGAACTCTACAGGACTACGGAATAACTTAATTGCGACGTGGGACCAACATTTAATTAACAGCATCCGATTGAAATTCATTATATATATATATATATTGAGAGAGAGAGAGATTATAATTATAAAATAGTTGACAATCCCTCATACGCGGTGGAACGCGTTTCCATCCCAGGATCTCGCTTCGAACTGATAATGATTTGACGCTTTTTGTCATTAATAATATCTTCTTCTGGTAGCTCGCAGGGTCTATCTAAGAAGCCTCGTTCTCTTCCGATTCCGTTATGCCTTCTTCTTTGATTGCATTCACTACCAAGTCTCGCGATAACCAATCCGTTTTCCTCTTAGGATACGAGATTCAACTACCTATTTGATTAACAGATCTAGTCTCCCATAACTTATTTCATTGTCACGCGCGAATTATACTAGTTCCAATAAAATCATGGAAGAACACTTGAATCTGGGGCATCAATAAGGACTCAGACCTCCGCGTTCATTCAAGAGGTAATTAGTCAACTAGAATGTTTTACAGGAATAATAGGGGACCTAGAGCATTTTATAAAGGGAGAAGACCAAATTAAAAGCCTCATCATGTCCCAGGTTTCGGCACCGGTTACAATTAGACTGGAAATAAAGCACTTTACTTGATAATAAGATAATATTTTAGTAACAGATGTTTTCAACTAATTCTAATAATATCCCGAACAAAAACGAAACAATAAGTAATTGAACATATGATTCTAATTTGCATTCTAATCAAGGTCTACATTACATCTACAGCTAACTATAACTATAACCTTGGAATATAAGGAACTGTACAGGACTAAGGAATAACTTTCAGCCTGAAAATGGTCCCTCCCCTTTAGTATAAAGCCAAGGCAAAGGCAAAGCTAAAAATGTAAGCTCCCGCATACAGCATATTAGATTTAAGTTACTTAGTCTTAGTTTCTTAGATTTAGTCTGTACATGTATTATAGTTGTAAATAAATAGGAGGGTAGGAAAAAAAAAAGGAATAACTACTAAATTTCCACCTGTGCCAACATTTAATTAACAGCATCCGATTTAAATTCATTATGTATATGTATATATATATATATATATATATATATATATATATATATATATATATATATATATATATATATATATATATGTGTATGTATGTATGTGCTTGTGTGTCTGTAATTATATAGGTTATAATTATAAAATCATTATAATCTAATGATAAGTACAATGTAACAACTAATAACAGAAATTTCCTCTTGCACTTTTCAATGAAAAAGGGGCTGGATGGTCTCAGAAGCACACCGACTCAATTACAAATAAAACTTATTCTTATAATAACTAGTAAAACTAAGAAATAAAATTTAGTGCTATGTTTGACTTCACTATTAATGGTATTTAATATGAATGGTAAAGGGCAACCATTGAGGATTTTAAAATTCGAAATTCAATTGCTTATGAAGATATAACAATGTAATAAACATCAACAGATATATTAAACAATTCTATAATCATAAATTAGACCTTATTTAAGCTTTAATCTAGTTCAAAACTGTTTATTTCAATATTTATTTTTATAAATCATTTCATTCACAGAGAATCAAGGAGCTAAAAGAAATAATGTCCAAGGTGAAACAATCTGAAATATTATTAGAGACCTTAGCAGCTAAAAGGCTTCATAGAAAGTTAATTTTAATTATCAAGAGACTGGATGAAGCATTATTATCATTAGAAAAAAGAGAAGCAGAGAATCAAGAAGAACCTTCTCATCTGCATTATAAAACCAAGAGGTATCTTCTTCTAATACATAATATCTAGGAAATCAGCTACAATTGTATCATTCACTCAACTATTCATGAAATATGTAATAAGAAAATGCATTCTGATTGCAAAAAATTTGTAATAAAATTTTTTAATGGAAAAGACATGTTTAAAGGCTCCTCTATTGAATATAACCAAGCCATAAAATGATGTAGTGAGTGAAAATATTATCTCACATATAAGGTCGCAGAAGGTAATGGAGAGTGATGAAAAAAACACAGTCTTAGCTTAATGATTTCAAATTTAAATTTTGTTTTGAATTCTGTAAATTTAATTTTGCATACTTTATTTTGATCATATATTTTCGTGATTTTATACATTATATTTTGTTTCCAATAAGTATTACCTCAATTTGATACAGTGATTGTCTCTTCAAATTCGATTTGCTATGTATACATATTTATTGATGGTCCAATGTCAAAGTGGGGTGTTTGAACAATAAGAAAAAATAGTTAATTTTTTCATTTCCCACTCCTTACCATCACCTCATAATAGAAAAAGAATGTCACATACAGAAACAAGTCTTGGAGTTTTTTGAGCGAACAGTCTTGGAGCTGAGAACAGAAAGAGAGAAGTAATATGATAAATATAAATGCCAGGTTGCATTTCATTAAGGCAAAGAGAAAGGGAGTGATAGAGTGAAAATAAAGGAAGGAAGGTTAGGGAGTGAGAGGAGGGGGGGGGGTAGAAAGGATATATTTAATAATTAACTTGCTACAAAATTGGAAAATAGAAATTATAATTTTTTTATTTTTATTTTTAAAGACCAGGCACAGTGAAAATTGAAGATTTACTAGATTCGCTACGAGACAGAAGACTTGGTGAATCTCTCTCAGTTAAAGCTGAAAGTCAGATAGCTTTCATTTTGAACAAGCTTGATAGTGAAAAAGATGGCTATGTGAAAATTCGCAAAGTTTCAAAGGTAAATATTTTATTAAATCAAAATTACAAACAGAATATTTAGTTTAATTTAATTATTTTAATATTCTTATGATTGCAGTTATTGGATATTCTTAACCGTGAAGAATCAATGATAGACTTACAAAGTGTAGTGGAATATATCAAAACGATTAATAATGAAGAAAGATTGGAAAACCTAAATAATTCGGAAGATAACAGCAGAGATTTACCTTCTTAAGAGAAGTATATATAAAATTAAATGTTGTGTAAAAATAAAAATAAATTATGTGTACCTAAGTTTTTTGTTTAACTCATTTTTCCCAATTTTCTTAAATAATTGCTCTATACTTATCTATTTTTTCTGTTGTTCTCTTTTTCTCCCATAGTCCTTATATAAATATTGCATGCTGATCCACAAATTTTCTTTCTTGGAATATTTATCAGCCTTGAACTTTTGTTAATAAGTTAAATTCTTTCTCCTATTAAATTTTTTATAAGTGAAATACTAGCATGAAAACTGTGCCGAACAAGGATCACCAAAACATTAGCCTTTAGAGAGGACAGATTTTTAAGAATGTTATCAAACAATTTTTACTTTTTTATTTTCAGTGTCCATTCACTTTTAGCTACAGGAGCATATTATATTTAATATATATTCAGCGGAGGTAGTCCCAAAATCATTTAGATATTTAGCCATCCAATTGTACTGGGGAAATCCAAAGAGTATAGGATGACAATCCATCAATTGCTTGTTGGATTTGGAAGTGCCTAGAAGTCTAAAAAGATTTAAAATGTAAACAGACCTGAGTGAACCAGGAATTCCTCTGAAACTTGATAATCTCTATAGTTCAACTATAGATGACACTAGGTGTACGGTTTGAGTACAGTCGAATTTGCTTCCAGGGTTTTTATCGAGAACTTTAAGCAGGATAATGGGCTTACCAACATACTTTTTATTTTAGCCTTAGAAAAATTGATATATGATATAGAAATCCAGACTAATAGCATAATTTTTAAAAGGCTGGTAAAATTGGTTTTGCAGAAGACTTAGTCCTAATTGCTTGAGAAAATTATTTTTTTATGCTACACGAAATATCTGCATCATAATCATTTGTTACATATGTAGACCAGTTAAGGTATGGAATACAGTAAAAGGGAAAACAGTGAGATACATGATGTATATGTGGATATTGATGTTTGGTGCATACCAAACTTCGATGAAGGCTTTGAACTTCGAAACTTCGATACTGAATAAGCTAGATAAGTTATTAAAATATCAGAAGACAGGAACCCCAGGATGTGGCAGAATTGATCGTTCTACCAAACAAGAGAAGAAGTTGGAAACAATTTTTATGGGAGGGGTACTATAATCTGGGTTGCCAGAAAGCTGCTAAATATTTGTAACTAGTGAGCGACCACAGTGTTGTCTTGTTAAGGCTCCCTAAGGAAGCCAAGGATCTTGTTATGTTATTTACTGAAATCAGATTTCAGAAAACTTTCTATTACACATTATTCATGAATTTCAAACATGATTGTCCTTGAAGATTACTACAGGATGCAATTTTTCACTAGCGGTATTTGCTTCCCATGAAGTTGATAAGCTTTCCATTCCTGAGCACTTGCGACTCTATAGGCTGCAGATTTCTGTCCCCCAACAATCTTAGCTTTTCTTAGATGAGGAAAAAAGGAGTTTTTATCTAGACTGTAATTGGGTAGATGATACGTTTTTAACACTTACTTGATAATTTCTAAGCTATTAGAGTGTAATGGCCCTTCTCCCTGAAAATATAAAATGGGCTCAAAAGGCTTGTGGACCGAAAGTAGGAGAAGCAATAAGCCAGTTACAAAAAAATAAGGGACCCAAAGTAAAATATATTTTTCAAATAATATACATATATACACATGCAAACAATAGTTTCATAAATCAAATACACAATAATTATATAATTTCTGATACAAGCCTGAATAAAGGTCTAGAGAGAGAGAGAGAGAGAGAGAGAGAGCACTTCTGGGCTTCTGAGCTGCCTGAAGTCTGGAACAAGAGTGGGTCGAATTAAAGGCTCTGTAATAATCCAAATTTGCACTCTCCCCTCTCCTTGACATCGTCCGACCAATTACAAGCCGTTATTTAATAAACATCGTAGATCCAACATTAAACACATCGCAGGTCAATGTTTAAATCTATAATAATTCTTAGAAGGTAAAAGTTAACAATAAATCTCTACAATTCAATAATAAATCATACAGATCACCACATTACCCCCCTCTTGAGAAAAAAAAATTGATGACTTCAATTTTTGATAGAACATATGCGATGAAAACAAAGATAAATTGGGCAGCAACCAAAACTCGATGTGCAAATTGCCTTGTCTATATGCTATAAGTTCTATATCTATGGTAGACACACACACCAAAAATATGTATATATATATCATCCCAACATAAAATTTTTATCATGTCGTCAATGTCGAGGGTGGACAAGGGTGGAGTCGTGTCGCACGCCTACCCCAGGAAGGGTATGGAAAATGGCCACCAGATCCATAGACCAGGACCATCTTCCGACAGGATCAGGCCAACAGGATTAACCTCATGAATGGGTCTGCCATTCATTCAGTTAGCCCGTGCCATCTTAAGGAAGGACACAAATACTCCACATATCCTTACCACGCCACTGAGGGGACCCAAGGTCATATTAATCATCAAAATGCAGGAAGAAGCACATCGGAGTAAAATGTGGGACCCTTAATTTATGGAAACTAACCATCAAAATTTCTGCCCATAAAATAGAAAGTGTGGGGGTGTAATATGTGGTGATTTCTAATTATTATTTGATTTATATATACATATCACCCAATACAAACACAAATTATTCTAAATTAATAGTACTAAAATTATCTTAAATCTAGAGACCACTTGCACATTTTAAGACAAAGACGCATATGAATCAATTACTGAATTAAAATCCATCATCAAAATTTTTCTTTACAATTCAAGATCTCTCTGTAATATATACTTAATATACTAATACTTCTATACAACTCAAATAATTTCAAATTCAAAATATTCATCATATTCAATTCAATGTTCCAAAAAAAAATTTTCAAAAATTTTTTTAACTCAACAAAATAAAGTATCCAATTACTAAATTTTAATCAATACTCGTAGACAATTCAATTCATTCTAAATTCCAAATATCCATAAATTCAATTCAATTATACACAATTCAAAACTTCAATTTATTATATAATTCAGTCCCTTTTAATTCTTTATTAATTAATGTTTTATTTTATTATATTTTTTACTACTGAAACAAAAAAACATCTATATAAGTTGATCTTGCTTTTGGCAAAGCCGAAAATCAACTTAAATACATGTGAAAAAAACTTCAGTTTTATTTATTTTCTCTTTCTTTTTTTTGTTTTTAATGATTCTCATATTAATTTTCAATCAATATCTTAAAAATTTTTTTTTACAATTTTCTACATTTATCAATTAGTAAAAATAAAACTTATTTAACTTTTCCCATATTAATTATTGAATTTATACAAATACTAAATAATTTACAAATACTTGTGTCTTCTTGATGTGAAGTGGTGGTCCCTGAAGTCCAGTCTCGACGTTTTCTGGCTCGTAGTTTTTCTTTTCTTGAGACGTTCCTGCAAGATCTCTGGATTCTCTCTGGATTGATGATTGAAGATCGAGAATCAAAATGTAGTTTACCGTGATTCCGCACGAGTCTTTTTTCAGTGTACTCTGCAACATAGCTCGAACAATGTTGTCTATCTGTAAATTAAACTTTGATAATTTCTGTCATTTGACAACATAAGATGCCTGCCAACATCTTTAATTACATTGTACTTAATCATCATAATTATAATATTAATCAATTAATTAAATTTTTTCCTATACCAAAACACAATCATAAATTGTACATAATCATAATAATCATATCTCAATCAATTATTTAAAATTTAATCATAATACCAATCAATTACTTCAATTTTTTCTATACCAAACATAATCATAATTCAGAAATTCATACTAATAATATCATATATTACATATCCATAAAATACTCAAACACAACATTTCGAAGAAACTTGGCCATTGTTATTTTTGTTTTCTTCGTTGCCCATAACTAATTTACAACACTTTACAAACATAAATCACAAATTCCTTTCATACAACATATATACAAGATAACATATTATTTCTTTAAACAAATCAATTATATACATATAGATAATCAATAAAATAAATCAAGGTTACAAATAAAAAAAAATATAAAATACTTCTCTCAATTAAACCAAAATAAAGTATCTCTCATCATGTATCATTATCTTCTTACAATATCATATATATCAATATATATATATATTAAAAAAAAATCTGAAACTTAAAAAAACAGAATCAATTTCACATTACAAAATATTTAACCTCTATTACAGTATTTATTTCATATGATACAGAACAACAAACAGTAATGGGCCAAGTTCGAGATTATCTCTTATCTCTCTCTAGAGATAGCAATCACTTTCACTAGTATAAACATTCTTTATTTTATTTTACAAATACACTTGCTATCTTAGTGCCACATTAGGATGCAGAAAGGAAACAGGCTTGTATGAGTTTTTTTTACTTACTCTAAATTTACTTATTTAAATTTATTATTTATTTCCTTAAATTTTTTTCAACTTTTTTTTTCTTCAAATCAAAAAAAAATTATATGTATATATATATATATATAAATTATATGTATGTATATATATATATATATATATATATATATATATATATATATATATATATATATATATATATATCTCCTATTAATCTTTAATTTTCTTTAACTGGGACACATGGGCAATTTTGACATCCTTACTATCTGACTCATTAGTAGCTCTTGTGATTCTGTAGGGGACCGAATATTTATAGGATAATTTCCCATTTATGTAATCTTTCTTACTCGACAAAATGTATGATTTGATAATAACCCTATCGTTTAATTGCAACTTTACATCATGATGAGATTTGTTGTAATAAAATTCAGATTTCTTATGCGCCCATATTAAGTTCTTACATGCCGATTCCCAAATTTCCTCCGGATCCCTATTATCAGTCTCCTCCAAATCCCATAAAATATTTATCGTAGACTTAAGTTCGCGCCCCAGAAAAAGTTTAGCCGGCGAAACCCCCGTAGATAAATTAATCGCGGAATTAAGTGACATTTGTATAAAATTGATATTTTTATCCCACTCTCGCTGATTTTCCGCATGGAAACAAGTTATCGCCGTTTTTAAATTTCGTATTTGGCGCTCGGCAAAACTAGGGTTTGGGTAATGTCTAATCAAAAACTGTTTTTTGACTCCCAGTTTAAATAAAAAATCACTATAAATCTGAGACCTAAAAATCGCCGCTCTGTCCGAACAGACCACGTTCCACAACCCATGTTGGGCAAAAATATGATTTTTTAATATATCTATAACAGTAATAGCATTGGGTCGACGCATAGGGATAAACCACGAAAACCTAGAAAATGAATCTACAGCAATAAAAATATATTCAAATCCTTTTTTAGTTCTAGGTAATGGCCCAGCTAAGTCAATAAATAATTGCTCATTATTTCTATTTATCACATACGACGATAATTTCCCCTTATTTGTAGTTTTATCACTCTTCGAACGTTGACAATTTAAACATTTATTTACTCTATCTGAAACAAACTTTTTAATATTAGGCCAATAAAAAATCGAAGATATCTTATCAGTGGTCTTTTTAATACCCAGGTGACATCCAAATTCCGACTCATGATAATACCTAAACAACATATCTCTCAACGAGGCAGGTACAACATACCTAAATTTCCTTTCTGACAATCAAAAAACTAACTTTCCATTTACTAAAGAATAATTCTTAACTGGTATATTTTGTTTTAATTTTTCCATAATTTCTTTGGTGTCAGGGGCATCCGATTGACAAGAGGACAAATCTCTAAACAATTCAGGGATTTTAACTTGGAACACATTCAACAACTCATTCTCACCAAATTCAAAGGAATCGCCTGTAGGGTTTCTAGAAAGGTAGTCAGCTATAGAATTTTTTTCTCCTTTAATATGATGTACCGTGAAACTGAAGGGTAACAGCCTCACAATCCAACGGGCTAAACGACCACCTAAATGTGCACTATGATTTAGAGCCCTAAGAGCTGCATGATCGCTGAACAGCAGAAAATGGCGGGACCCTAGGATTTCCCTCCACTTCTCGACCGCGAACACGACAGCCAAGGCCTCCAATTCATAGGCACTATAGTTTCTTTCATGTTTTAACAGACTCCTACCAGCATAGGCGATGGGTCGAACGCTTCCCTCAGGGGCCAGCTGAGCAAGCACCGCTCCCAATCCCCTCGTGGAGGCGTCCGTATAAACATGAAAGGGTATATTAAAATCCGGCAAGGCTAAAATGGGGGGGTTCGCAATGCGCCGCCGTAGCTCCATCCAAGATGCCTCGCAGTCCTCATTCCAATTAAATCTAATCTTTTTTCTACGAAGATTATTCAGAGGTTCAGCTAATACAGATAAGTCGGGAATAAACTTTGAAAAAAAATTCACAGCCCCTATAAATTGGCTAACTTCTTTGGCAGTATTTGGTCTAGGTATATCTAATAAAGCCTTAACTCTATCGTCGATCATAGAAATGCAGCCATCTTCTATCTTGTGCCCCAAATATTTAACTGATCTCGAAGCAATTATTATTTTATCAGGATTGACAGTTAATCCCGCTTCTCTGAACCTAGACAATACAATATTCAAATGCTCTAAATGTTCCTCATACGTTCTAGAATAAATTAAAACATCATCTAAATAAGTAAAAATAAATTTGTAGCGAAGATCCCCTATTATGTTGTCCATGAGGGAAGATAATATTTGACCACCAGTTTTGAGACCAAAAGGAATACATCTATATGTATACACAGACCAAGGGGTAGAAAAGGCTACTGTTACGGGCTACTGGGTATTAAAATGAATTAAACAATTCCTTAATTAAAGAAACTAATATTTATTAACAAAATGATAAAAAGGATACAATTAAACTATTAACAATTAAATTATTGAACTAATATAAATTTATAATAACAATATTCTAAATATTATCATCTAGGCCTAACTCCTATTTAATTATTACAATAATATAAGATTTTACTAATTCTAGATAGCTTAACTAGTTACAATAGTTTCTATGAATATTATAAAATTACACTACAATTTATAACTAATAATTAACACTTACAGTTCACTAGTCCACCGACCGTAAGATTCTTCAAGTATCACAAACTGACACACAGTAACAAACAGAAACAGTTTATTACACTCGCGAGACTGTCACAGTTCACTGATACACTTATTACACGGGCCGGTTCAACACTGACTAGTTTATCACACTGACACTCACTGGTCTACTCTCAGGCTAAGACTGACTGGCTCGAGGTGACGGAAGTCTTTTTATAGGCAAGGCCGAACATTCCAGAACACGAAAGGGCCAGGCAATTCCGGAATCTTCTTAATCCTTTTCCGACAAAAGAAGACGATCTAGAACAGTCCTAATCCTATTTAAACGTCTCCCGCTGACGGAGTTAAGCCGCTAATCCCCCGCTTCCGCCTTCCTTTGTACGCCCGTAACACTGCCCCCTCCTTAAAAGTGCTCTGCCCCAGAGCATAGTCCGGAGAAATCGGGTAGTTATGAGCTTCTGCTGATGGAGACGCACTTTCTTTCCAGGGGTTGAACGTGCATACCAATATGGCAATTCCAGAGTTGGCGAATGTCCGTTCGATCATGTCCCTGACAATCTTCCAATCCAAGCCGTCGTATCCACAGCCCAACTTCGGAATAGCGAGATTAGTGACACGCAGTCTCAGAAGCTTACTCCGAAGGTCGTCGAGGCTTCGCCGCAGTGCGTCATATGTTGGCTTCTGATCAGTGGCCCGCTTGGTAACCAAGTAAAACAGGTGTCGTCCCTCGTGCGGCAGGTGGAGTGCCTTCCCGACACTTGGTTCTTGGCGTTCCAGCTCCTCAGTTCCGCCGAACTTCTTCCTGAAGACCGTTGCAATCCCTCGAGAAGTCCTCAGATCTTCGGCAACGCAATGGGCCAGAGAATACTCCACTGGTAACGAGAAGAAATCCCTGTAGATTACCTGAGTTACTCCACGAAACCCTGGTACCTTAGTATTAGCAACTGAGTAATTTGTCTTGACGTTGTTTAGATACCTGACCTGCTGGTCTTCTTTCGGGCCGTGGTCTCCTTTGTACGGGGCCAGTCTATTGAAATGGACTACTTTGGGTTTTCCTTTAGGCTGCTTCCTGATCCTATATATGACGTCATTGATCCTCTTGACGATCTCAAACGGGCCGTCCCAGGAGTTCTGAAGTTTAGGTGAGTAGCCTCGCCTTCTTCGAGGATCATGTAGCCAGACCAAGTCTCCAGGTTGGTAGCCACCCTTCTCAGCCCTGATGTCGTAACGCTCCTTCATTCTGTCACTGGCTCCCTGGATGTTTGTGCGAACCTTCTCGTGGATATTATCCATTCGCTTCCGTAGATCCGAGACGTACTCCTCTCCGGCAATTTCTTCATCAGGCTTGAAACCGAATTTCAGATCACAAGGCAACCGAAGTTCTCTGCCGAATACCACATTTGCGGGAGTCTGCCCCGTTGCCTCACTGACTGAACTGCGGTAGGCCAGCAGGAACAGGTGAAGATACTGGTCCCAGTCTCGCTGATGGTCGGAGACTACTTTGGACAAATATCGACCCATAGTCCTGTTCATGCGCTCCACCATGCCATCGGATTGAGGGTGAAGAGGTGTCGTCCTGGTCTTCCGTATTCCCAGTGCTTCGCACATCCCGGAGAACACTGCAGACTCGAAGTTTCGTCCCTGGTCAGAGTGAAGTTCCATGGGTACTCCAAACCTACTGACGAGCTGCTTCACCAGTACGTCCGCAACCGTGACTGCCTCCTGATTCGGAAGGGCGTAAGCTTCCACCCACTTGGAAAAGTAGTCCATGGCCACGAGAATATACCGGTTACCTTCATCCGTCACAGGGAAAGGGCCAGCGATGTCAATTGCTATCCTCTCAAACGGTGCTCCCACGTTGTACTTCCTCATTGGGGCCTTCTTTCTTCTTATGGGTCCGTTAGAAGCCGCACAGGTCGCACAACGCCTGCACCAGTCCAACACATCGTCCTTAAGGTTTGCCCAGTAAAAGCGTTCACGTACCTTTTCCAATGTACGGTGAACTCCAAGGTGGCCGCCAGATACTCCGTCATGAAGTTCCCTGAGTACTTCGGGCACTTTACTCTTTGGAACGATGAGCTGAAGTCTGCGCTGATCTCCTTCCGTGTTCTCCAATGCCCGTTTCAGCAGCCCGTTGTCCACTAGAATGGAGTCCCATTGGGCCCAGTAAGTCTTTACATTCTTCGACATTGGAGCAACATCCTGCCAGGTTGGTCTTCCTTGCCCTGATAGTTTCCACTGCTTCATTTGTTTCAAGTCCGGGTCCCTGTCCTGCTCCTTTGACACCTCTGCATCCTGCCAACTGTCCATGACCACTGTTGTCCTCAACACTGCTGCCTGCTTCTCATCTTGTCGAGAACAATGCCCGCAGTCTTCGCCACAAGGCCTCCTTGAGAGCGCATCCGCATTTCTGTGACTCGTTCCAGCACGATGAGCAGATTCAAAGTCATATTCTTGAAGGCGCCCTATCCATCTCGCCACTTGTCCTTCTGGTGACTTGAATCGTAGCAGCCACATTAGAGCCGCGTGGTCCGTTCTCAGGAGAAATCTTCTGCCGTATAGATATTTGTGAAAATGTTCTATAGATTTCACCACTGCCAGAAGCTCCTTCCGTGTGACACAGTAGTTGCGTTCCGGAGCTGAGAGCGCTTTACTGAAATATCCAATGACCCTTTCTTCTCCATCTTGGAGCTGAGAGAGGACGCTCCCAATAGCGGTGTTGCTGGCGTCTGTATCAAGTATGAACTTGCCCTCGGGACGGGGATAGCTCAGAATAGGAGCACTACTCAATTTCTTCTTCAACTCCTCAAAGGATGCCTTACACTCGTGATCCCAAAGGAACGTCCGTTTTTCCTCGGTAAGCCTGGTAAGAGGTTTTGCAATGTTAGCAAATCCTTTCACATACCTCCTGTAGTAGGTGCAGAGGCCGAGAAAACTTCTTACTTGGTGCTTATCTCGAGGTACTGGCCAGTCGGTGATCGCTGCAATCTTCTCTGGGTCAACGGCAACTCCGTTGTCTGACACAACATGCCCCAGGTAGTTGACTTGCCTTCGGAAGAGATGACACTTCTTCGGGTTCAATTTTAGGTTCGCTGCACGCAGTCGTTCGAAGACCTTCTCCAGATTGTTCAGATGGTGAGCGAAGGACTTTCCCAGCACAATGATGTCATCTAGGTATACCAGGCAAATTTCCCAAGAGAGACCTCTTAACACGCTTTCCATCAGCCTCTCAAATGTTGCAGGAGCATTGCAAAGCCCGAATGGCATTACCGTAAATTGCCAGAGTCCAGTCCCGATCGAGAACGCTGTCTTCTCTTTATCTTCAGGTTTCAATCCAACCTGCCAATATCCACTGCGGAGATCCGAGGTGGAGAAAAGTTCACACCCCTCTAGGGTGTCCAGCGTATCATCAATCCTGGGGAGCGGATAACTGTCTTTCTTGGTGACGTTGTTCAGAAGGCGGTAGTCTACGCAGAATCTCGTCGTGCCGTCCTTCTTCTTCACCAATACAACAGGAGACATCCAGGGGCTACTCGAAGGCTCAATGACACCATCAGCCGCCATCTCCTTGATGATCTTCTCGGCGTCCTCCCGTTTGGCTAACGGCAGCCTCCGCGGGACCTGTCGGATGGGCTTAGCATCCCCGGTGTCAATCCTATGCTGGACGATATCCGTTCTACCCCGTGGCCCTGGGCTGATCTCGAAAACGTCCTGCCATCGGATAATCATCTTCTTCACTTCCTCACTCTGTTCTGGCGAGAGTTCCCGGCATGATTCGTCCACAAATCCTGTTAGTTCTTCCGGCAGTCCTCGCAGCTCGTTGGGATGACGTTGCAGCTGACGAACCACTGAGGTAGCGGTTGTACATTCCCCTACCGGTGTTCCTTTGTTCAGCGTTACTGGGAAGCTGTTCAGGTTCATTAGCCGAATCGGAGTGGTACGTCCGACCTTGATGAGAGACCTTGCAACCATTACGCCACGTCCGATCTCCTGTTCTTCTTGCCTTCCAGGTTCAAGTAGCACACATTGACCCTCAGGTAGATGTCCTTCGATCGTCCCATGCGTTATGATTTGGCTCCGTGCAGGTAAAGTGGTGTCCTCTAGTAAGCGCACTCGTGCGTAGATGTCCTTTCCCTGCCGCAGGATGACTTCTTCGTCTCTCAGCGTCATCACCCCTCTTGCCATATCCAGCTTGATCCCGCATGTGATCATCAAGTCCGTGCCTAATATGACATCTTCATCAATATCTGCCACGAGAGCGCGGTGCTTCAGATGTTTACCACCGATGATGAAGTAGGCAACTGTCTCCCCGTAGACCTTCGCTGGCTCTCCTGTGGCAGTCCGTAATGTCCAAATCGTTGGCAACATCTTCTCAGCAGGAACTGTCTTTGAGCTCAAGATTGTCTTGGTCGCGCCGGTATCCAGTAGCAGACTTCGCAGCTGCCCGTTCACCTTCCCATCAACGTAGAAGCTGTTCGTTCTGCTCCCTAATGAAGCAACTCTACTGGTCTTCCTGGGGCCTCTGACGTAACGGGCTGATAGTTGTTCCATCCCATCAACCCTACTTCGTTCCTGTGGCTTTTCTTGCTTCTTGGATGGACATTTGCTTCTAGGGTGTCCAAGTTGGCCGCAGCTCCAACAGCGTATCTCCTTCTTACGGGTCCTGAGAGCCTCCAAAACTTTTGTCACGATGTCCTCGATGCTAGGGACCAAATAAGGCTCCGCTTCTGCTGCTCGAACTCGTGCTTGGCCCCGAACTGACTGTCTGACAGCCTCGAACTCCATGGCCTGAGATAATGCGTCTCCCAAAGTCTTTGGCCGGGCGAGCTTCACTGCTTGTTGCGTCTCGGGGTCCCGAAGTCCATCCAGGAATTTGTCGACCGCCAGGCTCTCGTAGACATCATCGGTGACCGATGGGTAAGCATTCCTCACCAGCCGTGCAATGTCTGCCTCAAATTCCTGTAGCGTCTCGTTGGTCTTCTGGATCCTGCTTCTCAGCTGTGAGCGATATAGCTGGTCCATGTGGCGATGGCCGAAACGCATCTCCAGTCTTCTAACCAGTTCCCCGTAGTTAGACCGCTCTGTCATGGGCATCCCTTGCAGTACTCCCAAGGCGTCTCCACGCAAGGCCAGGCACAACGCTGAAGCTTGGGTCTCTTTTGACCACCCATGGATCGAAGCCGCAGTCTCGAAGAGGGTCATGTAGTCCTCCCACGGCGTCTTTCCGTCGAACACTGGAATTGTGTTGTGAGTTGGTGGCGTCCCTGAATGGGCGGGCGTAATGGTTTTATGAAGGCTGCCCTCGGAGGAAAGGTCGGTGTCGTTCGTCGGTGGGTTGCTCATACGTCCCTCGAGAGCCTCGACTCTTAGCCCAAGTTCGTCTTTAATTGAATTCAGTTCTTCCCCTAACCTAGATTCTACATTAGCCACTTTATTATTTACATCGGCTAACTTATTCTCAACATTTTCCATTAACTTAGTCTCTAATGTACCTAACTTAGACTCTAATGTATCCAACAAATCACTTTTTACAGTACCTAGCTCATTTTTAACATTGCTTAATTCATTACCTAGCTCATTTTTAACATTGCTTAATTCATTGCTTAACCCATTTTGTAAATTACCTAGCTTATTATCTACATTGCATAAAGTTGCAGACAACTTGCTTAAATCAGTTTCAAACAGAACGTCATCTGGATTTTCCCCTAAATCTACAAAAAATTGACGCAAGCGCTGTTGCAGTACACTTTTAGTTCCGGAAGAATCAAGATCACGTTCTTCTAACTCCTGTTTCAAATCCGCAACTTTTAAATCAATTAATTTAACACTCTTAGAAGCCATTCTACATACAGTAGCCCAATAATTACAAAATGCAAAATAATAGCAATTACACAATAATCCCACTTCTGACACCAATTTGTTACGGGCTACTGGGTATTAAAATGAATTAAACAATTCCTTAATTAAAGAAACTAATATTTATTAACAAAATGATAAGAAGGATACAATTAAACTATTAACAATTAAATTATTGAACTAATATAAATTTATAATAACAATATTCTAAATATTATCATCTAGGCCTAACTCCTATTTAATTATTACAATAATATAAGATTTTACTAATTCTAGATAGCTTAACTAGTTACAATAGTTTCTATGAATATTATAAAATTACACTACAATTTATAACTAATAATTAACACTTACAGTTCACTAGTCCACCGACCGTAAGATTCTTCAAGTATCACAAACTGACACACAGTAACAAACAGAAACAGTTTATTACACTCGCGAGACTGTCACAGTTCACTGATACACTTATTACACGGGCCGGTTCAACACTGACTAGTTTATCACACTGACACTCACTTATTACACTTATCACAGATCTTTACTGGTCTACTCTCAGGCTAAGACTGACTGGCTCGAGGTGATGGAAGTCTTTTTATAGGCAAGGCCGAACATTCCAGAACACGAAAGGGCCAGGCAATTCCGGAATCTTCTTAATCCTTTTCCGACAAAAGAAGACGATCTAGAACAGTCCTAATCCTATTTAAACGTCTCCCGCTGACGGAGTTAAGCCGCTAATCCCCCGCTTCCGCCTTCCTTTGTACGCCCGTAACACTACTAATTTCTTGGAACTATTTGACAAAGGAATCTGGTGATAGGCATTCAAATCCAAAACACTAAAATATCTGGCCTCATTCAGGAAATTAAAAACACTGTCTATGGTGGGCAAGGGGTAAGCAATAAATTCGATACTTGCATTCAACTTTCTGTAATCCACTACCAATCGATGAGACTTTACACCATCATTAGACTTTTTATCAACTAAGAAACACGGTGAGACAAATGACGAGAAACATTTTTCAATGACACCTTTTTCAATTAAATTATCAATTTCCTTTTTCAAAATTTCCATTTTTGGCGGCCCAAAACGATATACTGTTTTTGAATTCTCTAATTTACAATTTTCCTTTAATTTAATCTCATATTCAATCAAATGAGTTTTCCCCAAATCCGAAGTGAGTACCTTTGGGAATTGTTTTTTAAGTTCCCCTAATAATCTATCTGATTTCAAAACATTCAATTGGGCACCCTTTAAATCTTTATCACTATACAATTTAAATTTCTCAGAAACTTTATAATTAAAATAAAACTCTTCCTTAGATCCATCAAATATTAAACCAGTCTTTTTCACAAAATCAATCCCCAAAATTATATCAAATGCTAAATTTGGTATCACCAAAAATTCTAAGGGCCAAGAATTCCGTCGTATCTTTAAGTTCGTCATAATAAATTTATTTACCGCAATTGCGTCATTATTTCCCACAGTGACAGTAACACTACGATTTCTAACACGTAAATTTTTTCCTTTTAATTTATAAAAAAAATCTTCTGAAATGGCCGATTTGGTCGCCCCCGTATCTAATAAAGCTAAAATTTTATTATCCCTCAAATACACTTTAATGTATAGTAAAGTCCCCGGAATAGAAAAAATGTATTCTTGGCCCGAAATTAGTTTTTTGCAGCCTTCGACGTAGACGGCGTAGAATTATTACTAGACCCACTAGAATTCATAGAAGTTTCCACAATCTGCAACTTATCCGAAGGAATTACATAAAACTGGGGGGGGGGCGCCTTTGATTTTATTTCCGCTAATAAATTATTATATTTTTCTTTCCAAGGGTTGGCTTTATTATTTTTATTATTATTCCTACCTTTATTTTGGTAATTGTTATTATTATTCCCTTTTTGTTATAATTTTTATTATGAGAATTATTATTGCGATGTCTATCGCGCCCATTGTAATACTTATTATTATTGTTAATATTTCGTCCATTTCGACGGTTGTCAGTAAAATTATTATTATCCCGCCGACTTGAGTTATAATCCCGAGAATTGTTGTGGCGAAACGAATTAAACCTACCTCTATACCGAACCCAACTAGGATTATGGGGATTTACCTCTCTCCGCTGATATATTTATATTATTTAAGCCCGAGTCACAAGATTGGTCACCGACGCTCTGAGATTTAATTGATTTATTAAATTGTTCCGCCGTATCCTTAAATTTCGTATTTATCCATTCTTTTAAAGCAGCTATTTCATTTTTTAATTCAACATTTTCCAATTGCATTGCCTCCATTTTACTCGCGAGATCCTCGACTCGAGTTGCTACCATCTTTAATAATTACTTAAAATTTTTAGCCCTAAAAAAAAAAAAAATTTCCACAATTATTTTAATCACTACTTTTTTTAAATGTATTTTTAAAAACACTACCAATTTGTAATGGCCCTTCTCCCTGAAAATATAAAATGGGCTCAAAAGGCTCGTGGACCGAAAGTAGGAGAAGCAATAAGCCAGTTACAAAAAAATAAGGGACCCAAAGTAAAATATATTTTTCAAATAATATACATATATACACATGCAAACAATAGTTTCATAAATCAAATACACAATAATTATATAATTTCTGATACAAGCCTGAATAAAGGTCTAGAGAGAGAGAGAGAGAGCACTTCTGGGCTGCCTGAGGTCTGGAACAAGAGTGGGTCGAATTAAAGGCTCTGTAATAATCCAAATTTGCACTCTCCCCTCTCCTTGACATCGTCCGACCAATTACAAGCCGTTATTTAATAAACATCGTAGATCCAACATTAAAAACATCGCAGGTCAATGTTTAAATCTATAATAATTCTTAGAAGGTAAAAGTTAACAATAAATCTCTACAATTCAATAATAAATCATACAGATCACCACAAGAGACAATAAAAATGTTGATGGCTCATTTCCATACTACCTTAACAGACTTTCACACTTAAGATTTCCATACAAATTAAATAAAAAACTCATTATCAGTAACATTATAATCCATTTATCCTGTACCACAAGTATTCCACCTCCTCTTCACTAATGGGGTAACTATGATTTAGCCATTCAAAAATATCTCAATAAAACTACATACAATTAAGTAGGTGAAAGAGAAATGCTTACCTGGGAAATCATCAAGCTAACAATACCGTTTTTGTTGGGACCAAGGGAGACTGAATGGATGGATGAATGATCATCTAATTTTGGAATATTAGGTAAAAACATTCAGAAACAAACAAGATTTCAATTGCTCCAAAGTCTTTTCATCATGACCATTTTGACTTAATTTCTTCTCCTCTTCTTTCGTGGCTCTACAACCCATCAATGAGCCTTGGCCTCCTCGATATGTTTCTGCCAGTTCTCTCTGTCCAGTGCAGTGCCCTGCCATTTCCGAACATTTAGTAGGCTCCTGGAGTCCTCACTGACCCCATCCAGCCTTTCCAACTTGCTTGGGTCGCCCTGCTATTCTTGTGCCCTGAACATTTTCTTTAATTATTCTTCTAGGCCCTTCAACACTTGTCATTCTGGCCACATGGTCAGATCAGCGCAAAGGTACATCTTTCCTCTCTTTAATAGGTCCATAAATTCGCTCTAAAATCTTCCTTTCAAAAGTCTGCGTCAACTTGTGGAAAATTGTGCCGGTTTGTTGGATGCCTACTTTGCAGACCACATACTACAGAATCAGCTATGGCATGATAGGGCATCTCCTTCTCTTAAACATTTATTGGTACCAAATTCAGCTGAGAGGTTATTTTTCACATGTACTTTCTTCCATAGTCAATTTAATCATGTTTACAAGATTATGCAGAATATTCATTTCAGATAAAGCTTTGTACAATTCTTCTCTACAGACACTGTCATATGCTGACCCAGGTTGCAAAAGACAGATGGTACAGCAACCAAAGCAAGATCTATCCTTAGTATTCATAACTGGAGGGTAGCAGCAGCCAAAAGAGATGATAGGTGGAATAAATTGTGGGAGGGCCAGACTTTCCAAGAGTTGTAGTGCCATGGAAGAAAAAGAAGCAAACAGACGAAAATATAAAGCAGCATAGTAAGCAGAATAAGAAAAAATATGAATAATGAGAAGTAAATACTGCCCCCCCCTATGTCACTACAGTTTTCATTTCGAGCTACATTTTTTTTTAATTTGATTGAGGAATTGCACCAATCATGAATGAATGGATTACAAGGTTCTGAACAATAAAATTCAAAGAGCTTTTCACCAATTTATTGAATAATATTTAAAATAAAATTGAAACCATAAAATGTTATATTTGGTATTTGATAAACAGAACAATGTCATACTTAAGTATGCATTTTAATTATTATAAATTTTGAATTTCTTTTTTATAATCAAATTTTTTTATTTAACTTCTTACACCAGTTTTCAATGCATCAAACCATAAAAATAAAATACAAAATATAGCACAGAAACAATTAACAATATAAAATTATTCATTTTCTCCATATTTTATAAATTGTTGCTAATCACTCATGGAAAAAAAAAGGATTATTGTATTTATAACTAAAACCTTGCTGCTGTTTTGCAAGCATATTTCCAAATTTTCAAATAACTCAAGCAAAATTTTTCCATATTCAATTAATTCAATGCTGCTGAACATTGATTTTTTTTTTAAACTGAGAAATGAATAAATGATTAGTTTTCTTATAAAAATTAAATGTTTATGTGTTTATAAATAATTAGAATCATTTCGAGAAAAACATGAATTAAATAAAATTCAAAGTTTTATACAGGATATGTATATAAGAACTTCAGATACATAATGTTATTATCATGGTGTTTATAAAATGTCAGCTTTAACATATATTCATGACAATAAAAAAAATAAGCGATTGGTATGTAAACTGATAAGACATCAGAGTTAAATCCAGACAGATTCAACTATCATTATTATATTGAAAAAGACTATTCAAAACAATAATGATTTCCTATAATTGTTAAACATATAGCTCTAAACACTAACCTAAATTAACATGTAGGCTAACTCAAACCTTTAGAACTATAAATTAGAGTTCCTACTTGGCTTGGAATCTTAGCCATGACTAGATAAAAACATTAATAATTATTCATTTCACAGTTATTTGTGGCTGTGAAAACTCTTTCAATACTACTATCAAATATTTGTGTCATACACCTTTCAGAAATCAATAAAAATTTGTTTTCCAACACTGACCTCATTTTAGAATTGCAATTCAATAAAACACACCTTGATGGTGTTTCTTTTTAAATATTGCTAAAAGAATTAACTTTGATTTCAGGTTTGTCAGGTAAGTCTTGATAGGGATTGATTATTGAAGTTTCCCAAATAGATTCTCCTGTAAAATTGAACTCTTTTTCCAAGAAATAGATAGTTAACGGTAAAATAAATTCTTTTTTTATTTTTCCGTCACACATAAATGCTTCCATATTTTCAAGGTGCTCCAGTTTTTCCAATTCTTGTATCAATCTTCCACTGAAAAAAAAAAAAAGATCTTATATAGAGCATCTTATAGTTTACTATAGACTATTTTGTATCTATAGTTACAGGTCAGTAGCTTGGTTAGTTTTTGAACAACAGGCTTTTTAATAAGACAACTTAAAAGTTTTCACAAATATGGAAGACTTGGTAAAAACAAGCAGAGTTCCATTTGAAAGACTTAATGCCTAAAGAAATCAAAGAGGAAATGGATAGTACATTGAAAGACTCTGCCCCTTCATACTCGAAGATTAAAAGTATCTGTTGCAGAGTTTAAAATGGGACCTACGAGCATGAGTGATGAGGCTCTCTCTAGACGTCCTGTGGAGGTGACGACTCTAGAGATCATTGAAAATAGTACTGGAAACCGCAGATTTAAGTTCTTTGAAATAGCAGAGGCTCTAAAAATATCAAAAGAATGTGCAAGTAATACTTATTTAAATAATTTTTTGGCTTTCATAAGGTATGTGGGAAGTGGATGCCGCGTTTGTTGACACCTCGCTACCTTAGTAATACAAGGTTGTATATTACAAAATTAAAAAATCAGAGATTTTGATAAGAAATGGTTCAGTGGGTCGAAATCTATAAATAGATCTTCAAAATGTCAAAAAAATTCTTGTTCAATATACTGGACTGCCTTCACTGTAATTTTTATCATTTGAAAACAAACCACCTTCCAGTCATAAAAACTTTTATTCTTTTAACATGACGTTTCGGCATTCACATCCCATTTTCAAATTTAATTATACATCAATAATTACTAAAAAATATAACTAAGAAAAGAATAAAAGTTTTTATGACCGGAAGGTGGTTTGTTTTCAAATGATAAAAATGTCAAAAAATCGCGACTGGGTATCGTCCAAAGACCAAAAATACAAAGGTATATGCCGTGAAGATTTTAAATGGGGGTAAAATGGTAGTATGTAGAACATAAACCTTTGAAACCCTACGTCCTACGAGCGCGCGAATGGTCCCACCCCACCACTTTTCAGTAAACACTATCTATTCGTCATGGACAGGCAGAAACAAATATTATTGGAAATTTCATTACTTAAATATCAAATACTCAAGAAGTATGTAAGGCAGAGAAGTAGAACTAATATTTTATACTTAGAATTTATTTTTAATATTAGAATTTATTGTATACTTTATTAATGGAGGATATCACAATTTGTTTGAGGAATTACGGACCCAACCCTTGCTATTCAAGGAATGTTGTCGAATGTTGCCAACAGCATATGACTGTTGACTAAATTAATAAATAAATGTGTTGTACTTACTTGTAGTCCCAATTATTTTAGCCAAATCTCCCTATTCATGGTACAATAATAGTAATTTTTGTTTTAGACATTTATAATAATATAAATAATATTTATAATATAAATATGGACACAATATTTATAATTATACAAAACAAAAGGGCAGCGAAAATATCAAGCCAATTGTTCGAGCCCCGCAGCGGCTACGTGAATTCGGTCACGTAGGCCACACCTGTAGGTGTGACTTTGGAATCACAAGGTTCTATGTTACACTGTGATAATTTATTTTTTCTCACTATGGAGTAAAAAAGTTGTATGTTATTTTATTTTTTCAAAAAATAGGATCATGCTTTCATTTTTCACTTATTGTTTTTATGGAATTCTTCTGCTGCCCATTGCCACATGTCAAAAGTGAAATATAATTGTAATATTTCACCACATAAAGAATCCGATACTCAGAATCTTTTATATCTTTTTTCTCACAACCTTGTAATACTAACGTAGCAACCTTTTGAATAGAAAAACTGTTTCTAGTAAGAATTTGGAGCTCTACCAGAAAAATCCTAGTGAATTTTTAAGACGGCTTGTTACCACGGATTACCAGAAAGCTAATTAGTCAAAACAGTGGTTTGCACCAGGTGAACCAACTCCAAAAAAGGCAAAGTCAATTTTGTGAGCTAAGAAAGTGGCGAGTGTTTTCTGGGATGTGCAGGGAATTACTTTTATGGAATAATTGGAAAAGTGAAAAATATCACTGGTGACTACTAAGCAAGCTTACTGCAATGTTTGAGTGATGAGGTGAAAAGAAAAATACCTCATTTGGTAAAAAAATCTTGTTTCATCAGGAAAATGATCTGGCCCAACGTTCAGTCATTCCAATTGGAAAAATTTATGAATTAAAGTTCGAGTTGCTTGAATATTCACCCTATTTGTCAAACCTAGCATTCAGTGACTACTACCTGTTCCCTAAACTTAAAAAATTTCTTGGAGAACAAATATTTCATAGCAACAAGGAGGTCATTGATGAAACGACATGACTAGAACTGCTGAAGATAAGGATTCAGATTCATGCATTCACTCACAAGGTAATAAGTCAGTTAGAATTTTTCCCGGAATAATTGGGGGACCTGGAGCATTTAATCAAGGGAGGCAACCAGATTATTGATAACATCTGTTACTATTAAATACATGCTTAATCACAAGTATAAAGCGTGTTACTTCTTTTTCATTGTATTACTTCATCAATCAGGTTAGGTTGAACAAACTGATATTTGATGGAGTTGTGAACATAAAGGGGTATCCAGAACAAACACATAAAGGAAGGAATAGAAAGAATAGGCATAAGAGAGGAGGACTGCCAGGATAGAGGATTCCGGAATAAGGTGAGAAACATAAAGGTCCTTATGGTGGGGAAAAAGAGTAAGAGTAAGAAATGGACGTAAGAATGGAGCGATGATGAATTATGGGAGAGTTGATGAAAAAGATAAGGACAGAAAGGAAGAAACAAAGGAAAGAAGCCTATAAATGATAAGCACATGGTCCTTAGTTGGCCTGTAACACAATAAAAAAAAAATATTTAAGTAAATGTAGAGCCACTTACTTGTAATAAAAAAGTATGTAAAGATTATCTATGATCTCTTTATCACTAAATATTTTTCTTAAATATTTAAGATTTTTGGCAACTTCCACTACTGGCACAAATCGCCATCTCTTGTGCCTCTGAAGTTTAAATTTGATTTCTCTATGATCTAAATTAAGTTCAGCTTTTAAATAATGCAGAGAATCAGAACCAGATGCTCTAGTATGGCTTTCACAAATCCTAAAAATAATAAAAAAATATATATATATATTTAAAAAATATATATATACACAGGACCTAGAGATCATTAGCCACACACACTGTGCACACACTTTTAATTTTAATTACACAGGAAAATCTTTTTTAAAATAAATTAATAAATTAAATAAACTTATGATTTAGATAAAACCTATCAGAAACCTATTTCATATAGAACACATTATAGCTAAGATTACCTTTCAAAATCTTTATCAGTAGTGATCAAATAATGCATTGTGCACAAGGCCTTTAATTCTTGTAATATATTCAGTCGACGTTTTGCCTTTACATGTTGGAGCAAAAGTTTTGAAATTTGTGGATGTTTCTGATACACTGATAAAACTTCATTACTTTTCATTTCTTTAAGCCTCCCCTTCACAGTTTCACAGTTGAGAGTTAAAAGAACTGGGTGCTTTTCTAATGCTGTGAGTGGAATATCTTCATCCTAAGAGCATTATTCAAAATTTGCATTGTAAATATATTGCTAAATTAAACTAAAATTAAATGAACCAAACTCACTTGTAGGCATTTCAAAATCTTCTCCATGTTGTCAGCAGTCATTGTAGAAATTTTCGGAAAAATGTGAAAACATACCCTCATGTCAGTAGAGCCAATGTATGGAAATTTAGATAGTATTTCCAGATTATTTTCGTGGTTAGTACATAAAATGTACCAATTCAAAAAAATCTGATGATAAGTCAAAAATCATAAGTAATTTAATAAAATGAAAATAAAGAACACTAATAGGTACTATGTCAAATTTATTACCCTTGCTTTGGATAGCTTTATATTATCACGAAAAAGTTTCAAATTAGCATTCATCGTTTGAAAGCTTTTATTGACCAGCCTTATATTAATTTCCGACATTTCCCTATCAATATCTTCATCAGAAACACCAAGTTTTTCTTTGAAATAAGCTCTTAATGTAAGGGCCTGAAACATGTAGTAAATATTCGTGGAACACGTCATGAAATGCTAGTTTTTATTGTAATTAAATAATAATGCATTAAAGGATTAGTTATTGATAGCCTCACAAATAGCAAAATGATCATTATTTTATCTAATAAATTCATTAATTAATAATATTATTATATTCAAGGCAAAGTCGTAAATCTGAAATTTTTTATAAATCTGAAAAGAAATAAGGTTTGTGAGATTTAATAATAGTTGGAGATGAGAGCTTATTCCTTAGTTACACTGATCATGTTTTGGGTCATTAGTTAGGAACTTAACATATTCAGTTAAGTATTTTTGTTGTTGCGATATAAATAGATAACTACACAAATACAAAATTGGTTATTAAAATAAAAATAATCAATAAAAAAAAAAACAAAGTTTGTAGATTTGTTTTGGACAGACTATATGATGTATATATAATAATTTTTTGGACAGACTATATGATGTATATATAATACTGTTTTGGACGACTATATAATGACAATGACACTTCTCAACACTACAGTATTAATAATACGCTGTCATGGCTTGTTATATACTTGCACCACACTTTTATTTCTTTCTCTCCATGTGTATCTAAAGTGATAGGAATGATCAGTTAGTGATGGAACAAGTATTGTTTCTATTTTGCTTTTTCTCTTTTTCCTTAATGCCTTTAGAAAGAAGGTGCCTGGAGCTACTAAAATTGGTCTTTTGGAAATTATTGGATTTTTTCCCTATTTGTGTTAAATAAATCTATAAAAAAAGGAATATTCTCATGGCTAAGGCTAAAAAAAGGGTGAGAAGTAATTGCTCAAGTTGTGCTTAAGCAAGTAATTAATGTTAGCTATGGATTTGCAGGTACCTAAATGAACTTGTTTACATGAAACATTGTGAAATGACTTCTTTAGATAGTGCAATGAACTCATTAAAAATATTGGAATGGAAATTAAAAGTTAGAATATATTTTTTTATTTATATTTTCTTAATTTGCAAATCTTTTTTGTATGAGAGAGAAGAACTATTAAGGCAATTTTAACCACCAATGATAAATTATAAAAAGATGAATGAAAATAAAGGAAGAAATAAGACCTAAAGGCAGTAGCCGGCAATGCTTACAAAACTAATAAAGCCAAAAATGCAAGAAAGTTAGGTAAATATTTATCAATAATAGTAATGAATCTAATAAAATCAAATATTTTTTAGGTATAAAATTTAATTTATCTATTTTAAGATAAATGAAAGATCCTTCAACTTAAGCATCTATTACATACAATTTAATTTTTTTTTTTAACTGGATAGATATGTTTTTTATTCCAGTCAATCAATACCTCGATTCCAGCAGTGTGGCAGTGAAAAAGTGAAGAGGGGAGAATGTAAACAAGCTGCAATGGAAGTTGTTTTGCATAAATAAATTTTACAAATGTTTTTATATTATTAATTTTTTTATTAGTAATAATGACCTTCAGAGTGTGATCATAAAAAAAGGAAATAAGAACTAAATCATGAATATTAAGTAAGCAAATGTTCAAATAAACCCAGCAAAACATTTTTATTTTTTAACTTATGAGTTTAAAGCTTGTAAACATACTATCTTAAACAATTTTGTTTGAAAAATTATGTTAAAAATTATTCTAGTTGTTGTACAACCAAAATGAAAGAGGGACATCTCACAATTATTAATGTCAAAAATATTATTATTATTACTAAATATGATTATATATAATTAACATAACATAGCCAATTAACTTGAATCAGAAGAAAGTTGCCTAAAAACAAAAAGTGTGAGAGAATTAGTGCACAACTAATCATATTTTGTGGAAGGGAAAGATGGGCACAATAGAAAGTCAATAAAGTTATTTATACCTTCAAATAACGTAAAGTGTGGAAGTCAGAAACTTCAGGACAACTACTCGAATCCAGTTCAGCATGCCTCCATAAATTCTTCATTACGTTTGCATTACTTTCAATGTAGCCTTTTTCTTTCATATCTTTTACAGAATTTCTACTCAGGTAAGTAAATCTGTAAAAGTATTGATTTAATAGCCAAGGTAATAAAGTATCAATCAATAACAAAAATGGTTTTAATAGAGCTGTTTAGAATGAACATACATGAATGGATATTTTATTTTCTAACCTATGTTTGTTTAAAAAAGACCAAGCCAGCTTGTTTTGAAGATGTAGAAAAAGAGTAACAGATGAAGATTACTTGTGAGGATATTTTGGAAGATAACCCGCCTGAGGATGAAACTAAATCCTCACTAGGGTTTTCAGGAAAAACCAAAGCTGACGGGGAACAAATGGACAGAGGAAAGAAGGGAAGAACACCAGCAACGAATGAAGGAGCATTGGGCAAAGATCAAGACTAAAAACAAAAGACAGATGAAATGATGTGGGCCTCAGCAGACCAATACAAAAAAAAGATATTTAAGATTAAATTATTTATCTTATAGATGAATTTATGGAAGTTAAGTAAAAACAATTACAATATAAATTAATTGTACAGCTTTGTATAAAAAAAAGATGGTACAACTAGAAACAATAGTTGAAGGGTGTGATTATAAAAGAATCAACATACAAATAAAAAGAACTTCTTTTTATTGCATAACAATGTTTTAAGCCAAAATTTTAGGTCCCCAGCCTAGTGTAAACTCAAAGTAACATGATATAAATTATACCAATATTTTTGGTACAACTTTACAATATCAGTAGTGATTGCCTCATTAGTACTATATGTATAGAACAATTAGAAATAACTAACTGGTTCGTATTCAATTGCAACATTTTTATTCTGTAATTCTGTACCCCAGAAGACACCATGTAACATTTTCATAATTTTTTCATTTGTTCAGGAGAGCCAATTTTCATCATTAAACTCGTTCCTTTGTTACTTACAGAAACAGCTTAAATAAAATTGTTACATTGTTATCATGAATACATAATTGGAAGTATTGATCATAGTATTTATTATGACAATTTATCTATCTTTTACCTCTGGGGATACGAATTATTAAATATGTTACTGATTTAATTAGATATTATTAAAAATCCTTATTGTGTCCAAATTCTTTTCTCTATAAACAAAACCCCAACGAATCCTTTTCAGCCGTATCAAGAAAATTTCTGAATGAAAGGCATTAACCAGAGATGATGAAGAGGTTGAAGAGGCAAAGAACCACTTTGATTTCTAGAGTCCTGAAAAATAAGAAATCGACAGCAGTAATAATTTTAAATATGAAATTAAACAATATCATATATAGCTACAATAATTAAAATTTTACAACTGAATACAAAGCAGTTAGTTAGCATAATTTATGTTTAATAGCTCTAATGCAGTGACCGCTGCTGATAATGAAAATACATTTGAAATTTGAACCAAAAATATTAATATAATTTGAATTGGTGTTTAGCTGCCCTGATGATGGCCCAAGGTTTAGAAATGTTGGCTCATAATAAATACAGGCACTACTTATTAATACAGTTAATTCTTGATTGATCGCACTCTTTAACTATTTCTTCACATACACATTTTAAATTACCTTTTAATTTGATAAGACTGAATCAGAAATGGAGTAAAACTATATTCACAAAGAGCAGCATGATAATTCTTCAGAGCTAATGGATGTTTTAACAAAAGAGGTATAATATTAACACTTCTTAAATCGTAGAAATCAAAAGCCTGAAACAATCAGATTGTCTTCATTCTTATTTAATGAACAAATCAAAATCAGTAAAACAAAATATACAATAAACCTAGAAATTATTTGCATTATTTTTGACAAATGCAATGTGCATTGTTTTAATTTTTATATAAAGAAGATTTAAACATGAAATTATAAGAATAGGTATATATAATTGATTAAACTCGAATGTGACTAAATAGTTGAAGTCCAGTTCTTACTTCCAATAACTCAAGTTTATTTAACACTTCTTGTTCAGAAAGTAATTGTAACTCTAATTTTGAAGAAACTGCCCTTCTCACTTGATCAATAGGGCAACCTGAAGATTAAATTAATTTTAAAATGTTCAGAACCATAAAATATTAATTCTTTTTTTTTTCCAAACAGCCAACTCATAATAACAGTACCTGTAAACTCTTTAATTACATCAACGTGTTTTAATTGGAATTTAGCTTTAGATTCAGGAATATCTGAAATGTTATCACAAAATAATCTCTTATTGAAATAACACAAAGGAATTATACGAAAACGTCTCATATTTTGACATTTATGTATGTCCTGAATACAGCAGATATGACAAATTATACCGTCAAGAATAAGTTTTAATCAAAACAATAGGTGTATACTCTATTTAATATCATATATCTTATCAATGTTTACGAAGTGCATTAGAAGAAGGTAATATAACCATGATAGAGCAAGGAGATCGCCATATACTATGCATTGAATATAAGGGACTATTATAGTTTCTTTGAAATAAGAGTATTCAAGAGTGAGTGAGAGTACGAACGTAGGCAATTAATTATAAATATGACTCGGTACTGCGAATTTAAATTTGCATTCTATTTATAAAAGACTTACAAATACCGATACTACCAATCACTGACTTCATACTTCCATCCATGGATCACCAACCAAACCAACCTTGTTGGTTGTTCATGTAACGACACTTTATGCTGCTATGGCTATTCGGACGATGCTACAGTGGGAGCTCTAAATTTTGCCTATCCAGGTTAAATTAGGATAGGGATTTTTAACGAGTACCTCCGAAGGACGGCGTAACTAAGGATTTTTTACTCCCTTAAAAAAATCTTAGGGCAACCTGCCGGGTTATGAACCCGCGATATTGGGCTTAGTAGTTTGTTACGCTAACCACTAGACCACAGGTGACCGTAACCAAACCAACCTTAATGAAATCCTCCCATCTACACCTCAGTCTACCACTCGGACATTTACCAATGCTAATTATCATTTCGGGAATTCGTGCATTACCTACAAGCCCATTTAAATCTTTGCACCAATCTTTGTATCATTTCTATAAATCTTTGTATCAATCTTTGTATTTAAATATTTGTATCACTTCAATTACACATTCTGTTACTTTTCATATCCTCCTGTAAACTCGTTCTTTTCCGAACCTAATATTCAACGTAAAACCTTATTTTCGAATACCTTAAAACGTTATTCGTCCTTTAATGTTAGTGATCACATTTCACACCCATATAAAACAATTGATTGGGTGATCTGTTAGTAAGAAGATGCCACGAACTTAACAATATTAAAACCGAAAAAATCACTAGAATTCCCTGCCCTCTACCGCGCCTTTATTTCACCTTGTATTTCGTTTTTCTAGTTTTAACTCTATGTACATAGGGTTAATAACTTCTTCCTTAGAGTATAAGAAATCTATTGGATGGGAAATAGATCCGATCAACTCTTATTTATAGCAAAAAACAGAAATCTGTAAAAAGTATAGATATATTACTCAAATGATGATTCTCAGTTCAGTAACTGATGGTTTAAGCCCTAGGGCTGAAAGACCACAAAAAGGGGTACTATACAATTTTATGAAGTATTTTTAAAAAAGCCACATCCAAAATTCTTAATCCATTCATCACCTATTTATTTTGGTTTCGACCTAGTCGTTCAGTACTTTGCAGAGGTTTTGTTGGCCATACTACTTCCTTAGAGCTACATATACTTCGGTGATTATAGTTTTTCGAGTTCGGAGTAGAACCTATTCTTCCAGTGAACTGATTGGCTGGGTTCTGACCGGGTGGTCCTCGAATGGTAGGCTTCTGAATATGTTCTCATTGCTTTCAGGTTTTTTGGTTTCTTCTTTGCCACTGATATGTTTGGCTTCCATGGAGAACTTAAAATTCTCGTGGGTGTTATTTATTTGGTTAAAGAATTCATTTAAGGTTTCCTTATCATACCACCAAACAACAAAAGTATCATCCAAGTAGAGGAACCAGTAAGATGGCTGTCTTGATGTTTGGAATGCTTTCAGTTCGAAATCCTTCATGAATAATTCAGCAGGAAGTGTACTTGATGGTGAACTCATGATTGCACCTTCAGTTCGTCAGTTTTCAATTTTCCATTGAAGTATTATGCTGATTTCAAATATAGTTCTGCCAATTTAGTCTTCTTTATAAAGTAACTTTTCTAGATACCAAAAAGCTATAAATACCGAAGTAGAAGAACATTGTTAGTCTCAGATTAAGCTTTGAGGAAGCTTAAGGATGACTAGCCGGATGGCCAATGAAATGCCAGCTAAGAACTTGATGATATGGTTGAAAACAGAAGAAATAGTGATGAATGGATTAAGATATTATTATTTTTTTTAAATCATTGATTGATTGAGATCGTAACTCAGCTATAACTATTATGCTTAACCCTGGAGAGGCGCGCGGCGGCACGTTAAACGTGTTTCTTGTTAAACGTGTTTCAACAGGAACCAATTTTATAATTGATTAAACTTTTATAACTGATTAAACGTTTCTTGTAATTATTATCCTACTAAACTAGAGTATTCTAGCATATACTGCAAACTATTGTAAATTATAATGCCATCAATATTTATAGGGCTGAGAGATTGTACAGAGAACCAAATTATGAATGAGGCTGAATGAAATTATGAAATTAAGGCGCTTTTACTGCAGGTCAGTGATGAATCTGATGGCGAAGATTTTGATTTCACGGATAATAGTGAGGAAGAAGATGAATTAGTTCAACAATCCAATCATAGGCGGATCCAGGGGGGGCACCGGGGTGCGTTCCCCCAGACGGTTTTTTGTGCATTGTGGAGAATCCATTAAAGTACATACTTTTAGGCAAATCATGTGATGATAGTTGTTAAAATAATAGAATTAACAGGAGTGGAACTGTTGTTTGGATATTTTAATTAACCTTTCTATTCATACTACAAGTGTGTTTCTAAGTTATTGTTGATTTCTTTGTCTGCCCATTGTGCTCCCCCTCATAAAAAAATCCTGGATCTGCCCTTGAATCCAATCATGATAGTAACAATCTAACCTTGAAGAAGATATTGAAACTATACAGGTAGAAAATTTAGACTTCAATTTTTTTATTGGCCAAGATTCAGATACATTGTGGATATCAAACCCTACGGCTGTACAATCAAAAGCCAAATCACAAACATTGTCAAAATATTACCAGGTCCGAAAAGGTTTACTAGAAATTTATCATCTGAATTAGACATCTTTTTGGCCTTCGTGACAACAGAAATTATTTACGATATTGTGCTATTTACCAATAAGTAATGGGTGGGGCAAAAGTCCCGCTACCATTTTGATTTGGACGTCTATACAACACAATGATGAAGGCTAAACGTCACATAACCAAGATGGCGCGCAATCAAAATGGTAGCGGGACTTTTGCCCCACCCTATACATTGAGGTTAGAAAGACAAAGATACTGATCAAGAGAGATCGAGATATGAAGTACACAACAAAATTTAAAATTATGGCTGTTATTGGTGTGCTTTATTTACTCGCAATAAAAAGAGGTAATAAAACAAATATGGAAAGGTGACGATAGTTCGGGGCTTATGATTTTGCGAGCTGCTTTTAGTTATAAGAGATTTTTATTTCTCTGCAGATCGAAGCGTTTTGACGATAAAAAAACAAGCAATTGATTGAGAAAGAATTGCTGCAATAAGAGACTTCTATACTAAATTTGCCAATAATTGCAAAATAAATTATTCATTGTCACAATTCATTACTATTAACGAAATGAATACATCCCTTTCGTGGTCGTTGTTGATTCATACAATACATGCCAAATAAACCGGCGAAATATGGATTGAAATCGTATGCCTTATGTGATAGTAAAAAGTCGTACACATTTAATTTTGAATTATATTGTGGTAAACAAAAATACGGACTGTTCCAAACATCCAATAAACCAATTGATATTGTTTTACGACTTATGAAGCCAATAATGAATTCCAAAAGGAACCTTACTACCGACAATTATTACACGAGTTATCCACTTGCAGAAACGTTACTAGAAAAAGGTATAACAATAACAGGGACATTGAAATAGAACAAAAAAGAAATCCCTCCCGAATTCCTATGCAGAAATAATCGAAATATTGTAACGTCTCTTTTCGGTTTTCAATAAATTTCTTGTCATACGTGACCAAAAAAAAAAGTGTGTTATTTTATTGTCAACCATGGATGACACAAATGAAATAAATAAAACTGGCAAACCGATAATAATCACTGATTACAATCACACAAAAAGTGGGGTTGATTAATGCTGATCAGAAGTGTTCTTTATATTCAATAAAAAAAAAAACAAATATGTGGCCTATGTCCTTCTTTTTTAGAATGCTTGACATAGCTGGTATCAAAGCTCATGCCATTTATAATTACAGCTGTAATTTCAATGTTGTCCTAAGAATTAAATTTCTGAACAAACTTACATATAGTTTGTTAGAAAATCATTCAAGAGCGAATTTTAAAAACCTGCTGAAAGATATTTCATTATTTCTTTCCAAATATTCAAGAAGCCTCCATGAAAATCAAAATCGCCAACTTCTGGGGCATGCCACAAATATAATAAAACCACTGTATGTTCACAATGTCTGCAGAAACCATAGTAGTCAAACAATGATTTGCCAAGATTGTGAAGGGGAACAAGATAATTCTTAAAAATATAATAATAGTGATTTTTTTGTTTAAATATTAATTTCATATAACTCGCATAAAAAAATTGTACTAAAACTTTCGTTATATTCGAAAATGGTATTGTATTTTACTTAATAAAACTAATTTTCTAAATGATTATATTGTAATTTTCAATTCCCTATTGCATATGAAAAAAAACAAGGGATGCGGTACTAAGCGCCTTTAAATGTTACTTTGCGGCCAATGGAGCGCCCGCTCCAGAATTAAGGGCCCAACAGACTCATAAAGAAGTCCTTGACCTGCTCAAGTGATGGGAGACCTTTCTTTATCTCAGATCCTCCTTCCATCTAGCTTTGGGCCTTCCTCGAAGTCTTACTCCATCTGGATTTCCTTTATACAGCTTTTTAGCTGTTCTTTCTTCCACCATCCTGTATATGTGGCCCAGCCAATTGATGGGTTGAATCCTGATGAAGCTCGATATCGTTAGGTCTCCATATAACTCATTCAACTCCTTGTTCCTTCTGATCCTGAGTTGGTCGTTTTCTTGAACTGGGCCTAATGATGGTTCTATACATCAAAAGCTACTACAATCATATTATCAAAAGTTGAATTATTTTAAGAAATAACTTTTTATAGGTAAAAAATTATGTTATTCAACAAAATTATGGAAAACTAAAATACTTCTATACAGAATGTGATATTGTATCTGTTTTAATATTACACAACACCAAAATATTTAGATTAATTTTAATAAATGACTATATCAGGATTTAAATTCTTCATCTCTTCATAAAACAGTAATATATTAATATTCACACTTAAAATAAAAAAAGGGATATAGTAGGTTAAAGTATCAAATACGTAAACTTTGGTATATAATTACATAAGTGACATAACAAAATATACATATATTATATTTTTGGCAAATATAAACAATAAATATAATCATTAAAAACTGACTGCAAAACTGGTGGCTTGAAACTAAAACAAAACTATATACAATACTGACTAGAGTGTTGGTACTCAAATGACAGATGACGATCTGTATTTAAAATTAAAAGAAACAAAAATGTAAACACAATGTATTGCCCTACGTTTTGAATTATTATCACAGGCTTTTATTTAAGTTTTTCAAGTCATTTTGAGCTACCAAAATCAAAATAAAAATATAGATGTATGTATATGTAAATGTACACACACTTTGCATTGCATACCAACTAAAATGCTGTCTTTTTTTTTCTTTCCTTATAAGCTAGCTATATTGTACTAAAAAAGGTGGTATGGTTTTTAAATATTGAAAGTAATAAAGTGTGAATCAAGCCACTAAAAAACATAAAGTAGTCTAACTTTATGACAGTTATATAAATATATATAAAAATAATTAATTACAATTAATGAGTATATATAAAATGCCTAAAAAATACTAAAAGCAGCAGTCATGGTGATGAAAGAGCTTTAACAGGCCTCTTAGGAGGAGGAGTTGGTGGTTGAGCTACGTGATTTGTTTCAACTGGTACTGGAGGCACAGGCTGTAAGAAATAAAAATAAAATTTAAAGTACCTATATTACAAATATATGGAGGTCTAGAAATGTAATGTTTGCATGCAAACACAGGTAATTGAAAATTATTTAGAATTTATAAAGGAATTGGGGGACATAATTTACTAAATACAATTTATCATTCGTTATTTGATGAATTTATTTAATTTAATAAAGTGTTCCATAAACTGCACAAAAATGAATAGAGATATTGCTAATTTTGTGGTATTTAATTAGCCGAGCATTTTTATAATACTTTTTATGATGAGCTGCATGAATATTTATTAGAAATTATTATGTTTTTTTACTGCAGGAAAATTTAGTTGAGGGATTTTAGAAAATAATATTTTTTTAATTTTAACTTTAACTTATTTAAATTAAATTCTTAACTTTAAAGCCACTTGTATTTTCATTAATGATAGAACATTATCTTGAACTTAAAGTTCACAATATTATTGTGAGAATGAGCAAGCAAGTTGACAAATCATAGGCGGTTGACGTTTCTCGGAGTATCATATTATATTAGGCCCCTTTAAGACATCCTACCACCAGCAGCTCAGAAGAAGAATGAGCAGTGAGTGCCTAGAAGAAAACACCAACTGGAATGCTGTACCAACTGACATAAGATATAAGGCCAACTTCCCACAATTGATTGCTAACTAGGTAAAGTTCAAGCCAAAATATCTTGAACGTCAAATAGTATCGGGGAGGGAGGGCACTGTGGAAAGGTTTTCTTAAGTTATGGCAGCTATGGCAATATTTCTACCCTACCCTCTCTTAGCATTGTAAGTAAAGCCTTGATACACTATCAGGCTTTATAGGCATTCCCAGTTTCTTGGAATTGGGCTAGAGTTGTGGAGAGGATGCTCTGAGAAATGGCAAACACTTATGTGCTACCAACTTGCCGATGAATTAGGTTGCTCATTCTCACAATTAATATTGTGAACTTTGGGTTCAAGATGATGCCTTTCTATTGTTAATTAAAATAAAACTGGATTAAAATAGAGAAAGGTTTTTAAAAAAATAATGCAACCAACACCTTTGTTATTTTTCAAAATCCCGTGCTTATTTTCCTGTCATAAAAAAAACAACATAATTTGTAAGAAATATTAAATTAGATCATAATAAAAATAACATAAGAATGCTGGAAGAAGTAAATATCACAAAATTAGAAAAATCACTATTCATTTTTATGTAGTTAAAACAAGTATACAAATTGGTGTATAATAATTTTCTAATTTTATTTTTACTTTTTAAAAAGATTGTTTTAATATGTTTTTCTCCAGGTAAATGGATTAATTTAATTTTAATCAAAGAGCCCAGGCTTAGAAACAAAGTCTAAGTATGCCTCAAAGCCACCTTTTCCTTTAAAAACATTTGATTTATCAAGATTTCCAGTTAACCCAATTAGTGCCAAGATATATTTGCAATTACTTTTGTTGCTGGCAATGTACTAAATAAACTTTATTTTAGCATACTTCTATTGAATAGATATCATCTCCTATCAAGTAACTGAGATGATCTTAGGTACACCATTAAAAACACAAAAACATTTTCTATGAAGAATAAAGACATATATTTAAAAATTTCAATTGTTCTTACTTTGTTCCTAACCCTCGGAGTTGATGGAGCCTGGCTAATGGTTAGAGAGGTATCAGTTTCATCAGGAAGGTTACAATAATCAGCTTCCCTTGTTTTGGCAGGGAGGGGAGGAGGATCTTCTTCACTTGCTGTTGAATCTGTAGTACCTGTAAAAAAAATGAATGTTGAATAAGAAAAAAGTAAAAATACTTATTAATATATACAAGACTTTTTAAAGGCACGAACCAAGTGAATCCCTGTTTCCATTTGTAGAAGGAAGAGAAAGCCTGTTCTGAAACTGACCGCTAGGGGGTCTACTCAATCTTCTTTCTTTTTCCACTTCCGATCTCAAAGGACGTGTTGGTGTCAGCTGAAAATTTAATATCATAATATAACTTATTTATGTGATCAAGAAAATTGTATCCACCAGATATCGTAGATTTCCAATATTGATATTTTTGGGTACACTACTTTTATATTTTATAGAGGCTGAGCCCCAGGAGGGTCCTAGATCCCATATGATCCATCTCCCACCGCAAACAGACTAAATAAAAGTAACTTGCCTGCAGCGGGATTTGAACCAGGATTTCTGGCATGGCTACTCAGTGCTCTAAGCCACTCCCCTCCCTATAATAATAATAATCTAATCAATTTTTTTATAGTTGAATAAAAAGCGCCTTTTTCAATAATAAAGCTTTTTAATATAGGATCAGAATCTTTCTTTGTGGAAATTCGCTATTCTTTTAATTCCATATCACTTCAGTCTTTTGGTTCAAAATGGCAGTTGATTACAGGAATATAAAAACAGAGGAAAAATATGAACTGTTTTAGGATCAGTGGAATGTAAGGTTCTTAAAAGAAATCTTAATAGATGCTTTTGGTATATTATCTTATTGAACTTTTATAGTAAAACATGAGAAAACACCCCTGAAATTTGAGGTTTGGAATTTGAAGATACATAAATCCAATTTAACTTCTTTCAGTTTTTTTTTTAAGGTCCATCGATTGTTCATCAAATTCCCAGTATTAGCTGAGATATTATGATTTGAACTTTATAGAATACGTTCATACTGCAAATGTATTTTTGGTCTTAGTGATAAAAAAAGTCGTTTGAATGAGCACACCAGATATTTTGAATATATAAATCTTAGGAAGAACAATTGTGTAATAATTTGCTGGGTTTTTTTTAATAGTTTATTTCAATATTCTTTACTTAACATAAATTTTTGTATGAATTTATGTTAAGTAATTTATAACAACTTCATTTCTTAATTATTAATTGAGATATTTTTGAGTTAGGCAAGCTAACTATTGGGTTGTAACATATGAAATGTCAGTGAAGGTGAAAATTTAAATTATTAGCAAAAAAATTATTAAACAATACCTTTATTAATCAAAATAGGATCCTTCACTTTCAATACACTTCTCCCAGTGTGAAACAAGCATTTCTATTCCCGCTCTGCAGAAATTAGGGATCAAGGAAGAAGCGAAGTCTTGGAAGGCCGATTTCAGGACATATTCGTTGTCAAATTTTTTATTTCTTAAAAATTATCTAAACAATGGAAAAAGTAAAAATCAGTTGGAGAAAGGTCCGGAGAATATGGTGGTGAGGAAGGGACCTCTATATTCAGTTCCTGAAAAAAAAATAAACTAATCCGTCACGGGACGCCTGGTAGATGTGAAACAACAACCATGAGTATCTGTCTCCCATCATCTAATGTAATTTGAGCACATTTAACAAGGCATTTAAGCACTTAAAGCATAATTTTATAAGGATAATAATTGTATTAATATTAAATAAATGTTTAATATTAAAATTTTAAAGCGAAATTTTTATTATTTTTTTTTCTTACCCTCCTAATTTATTTATATTACAATACAAAAAAAATACAATATGACAATATAACACTTGTAACTGATGCCTTCTTTTACCCTAGGTTATTATAAGGCAATTGTGCGTTTCTGCTGTATGCAGGGGCTTTTATTTTGTGGCTGTGCCTTTATCTTGGCTTTTACAATGGGGAGGGACCATTTTCGGGCTTCGCTTGAGGGAAAAGAGAGGAAAGGGATGGGAAAAGGAAAGGTAAGAAAAGGATGAGAGGAAGGGTGGAGGGATAAGAATGGGGAATGGGATTGAGGGGGTTTAGACTCCAGAGTCCAGGCCCCCTCCCTCGATGACGTTTCCCAGGCCTGGGAGAGGGTGATATAGTGTTAAACAGTGGATTAGTAAACGCCTTTAGCCTATCGAAGAATTTCACGTGCCTCCTGCTGATGTACTCAGGCACTGTGGATAGTCTCAGTTCCTCACGGATGATGTTCCCCGTGACCTTTCAAGTGAAGTCCCCCTGACTATTCGCCTAAGGATGGAGTTCTGGAAACTGCAGTATTTTGAGGAATCCATTCCTGAGGTACAGCCTCTTCTCTGTGTGGGCCGTATGGGTGCTGAAATCGGTGATTCCAGCATCCGTTAGGTTCTTGTGAAGGCTTGGTTGAGAGGCCCGGGGTTTGATGATAATAGGAGGCTGGAGCTTTGGTCTCGGAGATCCCTGATGTTGTCTGATGTGATGTGCTGGGTGCAATGGGCTAGAAATTGTAGGAAACCGGCACAGGCATGGGTAAGATGTCCACTGCGGTCTTTTTTATGATGGTCCTCTTTCTCTGGATCGGGATCATTGCCTCTTCTGTCTCATTTTGAGATTGCCTCTTTGAGCCTCATACTTCCTCTAGGTCCATCATGTCTTCAGTTGATGTAGCCATGTTATGGGGTTCTCTTGCCAGCGCAAGGCTGTCCAGGTTGATTCCACTAGATACTTGTGGACCTCGTCAGCATAAGGAGCAAGCTAAGCAAGAACAGTGCACAGCAATGCAAAAGTGAATGGAAGGATAGGTGTCTTTTATAGACACCTATGCCAAAAATTTATAATGGTTCGAACGTATTCTACGAGATTAGAATCTTAGCAATTCGAAAATAACTTAAATTTGAGCACATTTAATGTTCAATTAAATAATAAATTTAACGAGAAGCACAGCCTGCTTGAAGTTTTTGCATCACACTCGCCAAACGTGCCATTAGATGTTTCACATAAAAAAAAAAAAAAATCAGGTGAGCTCCTTAAGGTAGGTGCCTGGAAACAGTCATGGCACTTGCTCCAAGTCGTGAACCTAATTCACAAGTGGTTTGGGAAGGGCCGGCTTCATCTAGCTCTTTCAACTTTTCGTTGTCCAACTTAGTCTTCGGCTAAAAACACTTTGGCAAAGTTTAAATTCATAGAGAAAAATTATACGAATTTCCGCGGAAGACATTTTATTCTTATTTATTTTTAAAATGTTGCTTCACTTTCAAAAGGAAAAGTAAGACTGATTATGAAAAAGGATTAAATGGTCTTTCAAACGGTATACATAACATAATTGTTTGTGTAGAAATAATGTAATCCCTAAGGAAAAGAGAAATTTTAAATAAACGAAACTTACATTTCATCCGTTACAACCCAATATTTTTTTTTTTAGATTAATTTATTGATAGTTACAACTGTAATAATATTACAACAAGTAAATCTGCTGTATGAACAAAGGATATGAAAAAAAAAAACACTTGTGGAGAAACTACCCATTGTTGCACTCCAATTCAATATTTATTAAGCTGATTTTTCAATTATGCGGCATCACGAAACCTATGTAAATAAACTATCTCAGTATTATTATAATAAATATGTCTCCTTGATACTACTTATAGTTCTAATGTATTCAAGAGAAGGATAGATTTCTGATGCAAGGATAGATATAATACAAAGAATTCTTGGTAGGATGCTTTACTTATTCACTCAATTCTCATATCAAAATACCTTCGATCTGTAAAAATACTCAACCTAAATTTAAAAAAAAAATGTAAATTACCGAGTAATAATTATAGTCTCAGACTATAAAATATTTATTTACATTACTATTTAAATTATCATATTTACATTTCTACTTTTATGAAAGCTATCACACTAAAACAAAAACATAAACATAAGTAAAAAAAAAATTGACAATTTCATTACACAACAAAAACCCCAAAAATATCGAGCACTTGTACAAGCGTTTTTTTCCAATAGACACAGAGAATATAATACTTTATATTATTATAGCATATAATGTTTTTGTATTAACCAAAAAACTTTATATGAGATGAAAATAGTTGACTGGATGATCTAATGTAAAGGAGATAATTTTGATCTCCTGTCGGCACATAATTATAAGTTTATTACTTATTCAGTGTTCTTTTTGACTGCACCCCCCAACTATCTCCTTTACACAAAAAACTTTATAACTTATTAAATCATCTTCGAACTCCTTAAATTTAAATCCTCTGTTCAAAACTATCGAAACTATTGTCGGCCTCCAGATTTACATACTGAAATGCATCAATCTGTTTTTTTTTATGTTATAAGATCTTTTTTTTATACAAACCTTTATCCATATGGATTCCATTCTTTCTAACTGCCACTCCAACATTCTCCAAATGATAAAATACCACTTATTCAATTACTCCCAATCCGTCCGTTCCCAAAGCATTGTTAATAAATTATAATCAACATTTATATATTTTAGTTAGGAGCTAACGCTCAGTGATGTGTCCACCCCTAACTAGACTCCTCCTCCAAATGCCTCTATTTCTTTGAGATACCACAGTTAAACTTTTGTAACATTGAGCTCTTGTTATATATCGAGTAAAGTATATATATATATATATATATATATATATATATATATATAATCTTACAGATTCCGAAATAGCTGATACGATTTATAACTTAAAACTGGCGATGAAAAATGGATTTATTTTCAGAATCCCAAACGAATAAAATCATGGGTAACGCCAGGACAACCATCCACATCGAGTGCAAGACCGGATCGTTTTGGGAAGAAGACAATGCTGTGTGTGTGGTGGGATCAGAAGGGAGTAGTCTACTACGAGCTTCTCAAACCCGGCGAAACAGTCAATACCGCTACCGACAACAAATGATCAATTTGAGTCACGCATTGATCGAAAAACGTCCATAATGGGCTCACAGGCACGCCAAAGTCATTCTTCAGCATGATAACGCTCCTGCACATTCAGCCAGATTGACTAAGGAAACGATTTCTTCGCTTGATTGGGAACTCCTACCCCACCCGCCGTATTCATCTGACCTGGCGCCTTCTGATTATCACCTATTCTCATCGATGGGACACTCATTGGCTGAGCAACACTTTAACAATTTGGAGGATGTAAGAAAATGGCTCGATGAATGGATTTCAAATAAAGATGAAGCATTCTTTTGGAATGGTAACCATAAATTGCCCGAGAGATGGACAAAATGTGTAGAAAGCGAGAGCCAGTACTTTGAATAAAATATATTATACTTTTTTTTGTAAATTAAATTATATTTTAAGAAATAAACGACATTTTAAACTTGCAGACCTGGTATATGAATATTTTAGGAATAACAAAATAACAACTGACTTCTACCTCACACAAATGTTGACAGGACATGGACCCACAAAATCCTACTTGTATAAATTTAAACTTACAGACAATAAGACATGCCCTTGTAACTTTACCATCGAACAAACTTACTTACACCTAATACATGACTGCAGACTAACCGACGAACCAAGGACTACACTTATCAAACACGTGACGCAGAAGGACAGCTGGCCAATCAGTGTTAACACGTTCCGTGCGTTGCGGGGTCAATTGACCCCGTGTGGAACTTTCCACTAGTGCTGAGCCTGTAAAAGGTAAACTTTCAAAAATGCTCGAACCTGTTTAAGCTTTTAATTTTTTCAAAGGGTTGAAACTAATATGGCTATATGTTATAAACTTCAATAATCTCTCAAAATTCGATAAAAAATAGAATGGGGTTAAATGACCCCGGGCCGCACTGAGGTTTAAAATTAGACCTCGAGTGCGGCACGGGGCCAAAAGACCCCGTGCTACTTTTTTCGAAAAATGACGAGTCTCTCAATTCCCTCTACTTTTGAGACGGCCCTTTTTTGTGCTTTCCCCCCGTGCTACTTTTCTCGGAAATGACGAGTTATTCGCTCCCTTCCCCTTTTTGTTGCGACGGCCCTTTGTTTGTTTGCTTATCCACCCTCCTTTTTTCTCTTCAGTCTTCAGTATAGTTTCTCATTCACATGATTTTTCACGATGACCTCACGTGGTCGGAATTTGGTTGACTTGGCTTTATCGCTCAAAAATCCATCCTCCAGTGAAAGTGAATCAAGCCTTGATAACAGTAGTGAAGATGAATTTGAATTCCAGTCTGATGAGTCGTCAAGTTCAGACGACGAAGATGATTTAGCTTATGTTCATCAGAAGATTTCCAGCCATTCTTCGAAAGGCCAAACTGGCAACATTGATGATTGTCAAATAAATATTGACGATCCCAATGCTACATCGCTTCAATTATTGTATTTTTTTTTTATTCAATTTGTATTTTTTTGCTTTCCTCAACTACTAATTTTTTTTAAAGCAATGTTATAGGTATATTAAATGTAAAAATATCAAAATAAAAATAAAATTTATTGTAAGTTTTATTAAAAGTTGTTGTGAGTTTTATTTTCCTATAATATGTAAAAGGATATGTTGTTTTTTTTTTTGGGGGGGGGGGGTGGTACCGAACCTCACAAAAAAATTAAATTTATTTCCTGTGTATAAAATCTCATAAAATTTAATTTCAAGAAGGGAAAGGTGTCTTTATTTGAAAACAAAAATAATTTATTTACAAGTACAATTTCAATTAGGTTAATGAACTTTTGAATAAATCAATTAATAGTCCCATTCGTTATTTATAACTAACTCCCTAATATAATCGGTTTTCAAAACCGAATCTAAATAAAAAACACAATATAACCGTAAGTTATAAATAAAGAATGGGGCTAATGTCCTGCTGCTGTGGTATACTGACCTAAACCTATGAAGTGGGAAAACAATTGATTTTTCCTAAATTAATCAATTTTCAGCAAGCTGAATACGTTTAAACTAAGGAAAGGACACGGGGCAGATTGACCCCGCGACGCACTTGAGGATAGTTACTGCACGGGGTTAATTGACCCCGTGTCGCACTTGTGGATAGTTACGGATTTTTCTATTAGCACTGAACGTGTTAAGTACTTATACTGGAAGTATTTTCAGCAATTCAAGATGTTTGCTAAAGCAGTGTGGTTAATCATCAATACACAAAATCAATAATAGGTGAACAAGAATTTTAGTTTTGTTTTCAATTACTTTGTTGTAATTTTGTGTTTTTTCCTATTTCTTTTTTTTTTTTTTGTTCAACTGGCTTAATATTTGCTATGATCAATATTTTTATGTTTAAGTTTTGTTTTTTAATGATATATTTTCAATTTAGCGTTTAGTTTTGTATATGAATAATAAAAAAAAAAATGTAAACAATAGAAAAAAAAAACAACATGAATGTAAAATTGTATGTAATGTACTATAAATGTACGGAACATGCAGAACAATAAACGTCCTTCGCGTAGGGGTACTGCGTGAAGGGAAAAATAAAAAAAATATATATATATATATATATATCAAATATTTTTCCTTTAAAATATTCTAAAAACCATAGATTGAAAAACCAAGTTGATATCAGTTTCTAAAATCAAGATACAAATACAGAATTTTCAGCATAACTATTTATCTTCTTTTTTTTTTGTTAGATTTCTAGGATTCATTAATATTAACACCAAAACATATGTTTCATATATATATATATATATATATATATATATATATATATATATATATATATATATATATATATATATATATATATCAATAATAAACATATACAAATATATAAAATATATATATATATATATTTTTTTTTCTTTTATTTAATTACCAAAAATAAATTTGCTTAAAAGCAGGGGCTCATTAACTTTCCCCTCTTTCTTGCTAAACAATAAATATAATACTTCACACAATGCAATATTTAAAAGTCTACAAAAAATTTTCTAGTACTTCACACATTAAACTGCATGCAATATAATAATTGCCTAAAGAAAACAATATATAAGGAAAGGCAAACAATCATTTTAAAAAACTAACTTGATAGAAATAATCCTATTTTAATTACGGAGCTTTAAGAGTATAGATTTTTTAAATTCAAAAACTCTTCTTCAGATGTATTTTGGCTTTATCTGTAAATCAGTTGAAGTTGTCAATTACAATTAAAATTCGACCTTGAGTAATTGCAGTTATAATTACAACAGAGATTCAATTCCTGTCAATGTTTTCTCTACAGGGTGTCCCGAATTTAAATCGCAAAACTTCAGGAACTTATAGGGGACCGAAAAGCTAAGACAAAAAGTCCTTTAGAGATTTGCTCGTTTTTGCTTAGTTTTAGAGAAAATCGCAAGAAAAGAAACAAAACAAAAATGTTACAGGTAGCGATTATCACCTTTCAAAGTTCGTCAGGCTAGGCAGTGAGATATGTAAACACTTAATGTTATCCTTTACATTATTTTATTTGTTTACATTTTGGCTTCCTTCTAGGATTATAATTCCTAAATCAGTCTTCAGTCAGTTACTCAGATATTTTTGTGTGAATAGCATCAGCCACAATGCCGCATACATATTCTAATGTTGAATACGCTGATATGATTTTTGTGTATGGTTACTGTAACGGTAATGCTTTAGAAGCGGTGCGGGAGTATGCGCGCCGATTTCCAAATAGAAGAGTGCCTAATCGACAAGTCTTTTCATTAACTTTTAATAGACTACGAGAGACTGGGTCATTCTTTATACGTAATGAAGGCGACCAATTCCAGGCAGCAGTAAGAGCAGATTATCGGAGAAGAAATTGTGTCCAACGCCACTTCGATAACAATCCTGAAACTAGCATCCGAAGAGCATCTGCTGCATTAGCAATATCGCGGCAAGCAATATAGCGAACTTTGAAAGGTGATAATCGCTACCCATACCATCTTCAAAAAGTTCAGAATTTATTACCTCAAGATTATGTCAAGAGATTGAATTTTAGTAACTGGTTTCTTGAAAAAATTCGCGATGATAATTTATTAAAAATTATATGGACCGATGAAGCTACCTTTACAAGAGAAGGAATTGTTAATCAAAGAAATTATCATGTATGGGATCTTAAAAATCCCAGAGCTATTAGAGAGAATAGGTTTCAGCATGGATTTGCTATTAACGTTTGGCTTGGAATTTGGAACGGATTACTGGTGGGACCATATTTTTTACCTGGAAGATTGAATGGTATCACATTTACAATTTTTTTGGAAAACGACTTTTCTAATTATTTAGATGACATTCCCTTACAACAGCGGATTGAAATGTGGTTCCAACTCGATGGATGTTAAGCTCATTATAGCAGAGTTGCTCGAGCTTGGCTAGATATAAATTATCCACAACAATGGATTGGACATGGAGGAGTAGTACCTTGGCCACCCAGATCACCTGATATGACACCCATGGATTTATTCATATGGGGAACCTTGAAGCAGAAAGTTTATTCGGTGTCAATCAACTCAAGAGAGCAATTAAGAGACCGAATCATAGATGCAGTGCACCAAATATCATCAGAACAATGTTAAACTGCAATTTATCAAGTGAGTGCTAGTATGTAATGCTTGCATTGGTGCAAGAGGACAACATTTTGAGAATATTTACATTAAAAAGAACATAACATAAATATAAATGTAAATAAATAAGTATTAAAATGAAACGTAGAACGGAGATAGTTGGGGGGGGTGCAGTAAAAAAAAACACTAAATAAATACTAGACTTATATATATGTGCCGACGTTTCGACCTACAGTGTAGGTCATCTTCAGAGCTATGAGAGAGAAACTAACAGAACAAAAAATATATAAAAACGTTACAGTAACAATAATATAGTGACATGTAATGTAGAAAATTAAAATAGTGACAGATATGAAAATTAAAGATAACGAATATTAAAAAAGTGACAGAATATAATAAAATTAAGATATAGACAGTTTTAATAAAATTAAAGATAATGTACAGAAATTAAAATAGTGACAGATATAATAATTAAAGATAACGAATATAAAATAAAATACAGAAAATAAATGTACAGAAAGGATAGAAAAGTAAAAATAATATAAAGGGAAAAGAAAAAAAAAAGGAGGTAAACCAAAGATACAAAATGAGAAGATTAACATATAAAAAAAGGTTGGAACATGAATGATTTAGAAAAACTAGTAAAATAAAGATATAAAATGTATGATAACGGACTTCTAGAGGTTACATAAATAAATTGTATGAGACATAATAATACAAGAATATGTAGAAAGAAATGAGAGGTATCTCGTAGAATGACAGTTAGAAATGTAAACAAAATGAAAATATAATTATGGAACTGTATGTGCAATAACTATTGTGTATAATAGTATTACTATTTTACAGTAACTATTGTGTACAATAACTATTTGAAAAATAGTTGATAGGATTAATAAATTTGAAAAATTAAAAATAGTGCTTATAAATATGAACTCTTTGATTACCAACATATAATGGATGCCAAAATTATAAGGGGGAAGTAGGAAAATATGTAGGGTGAAGAATGGAGAAAGGCTAAAGAGAAAAGGATATAATAAATAAAATATTAAGAAAAGACATACCGATTTGGAGAGAGAAGAAGCCGTTGGGTGCACCGGCTAACTAACAATGAAAAATACGTTACGGAGCAAGGCGGAAGAGCTAGCAGCGATCTCTAGCGGCCAAAAAGGTAACTATAGAAGGTTACCATACTAGAGTATAGGAAAAATGAGGGAAAATGAATAAATGGATAAAATTATATTGACAAGCCAAAAAATGAATGAATAAATGAGAAAAGTGGAAAGATAATACCAATAAAAAAATATAAATGTCAATAGTGCGATAACAAAGGAAACATCAGTGACGAAATAACAGAATTTAAGGTTTTTTGAGTAAATTAAAAATTTGGGAGTAGGTAGAGGAAACGTGATGTGAGTCAGTCTTAAGATTGATAGTGGAGGAATCTAAATTTATGTGGATAGTTTCAGAGAGGATGCGTTTATCATGGTTAGGAATGTTTGATGATGTTTTTTTTTACTGCACCCCCCAGCTATCTCCGTTCTACATTTTATCATCCAGTCAACTATTTTCCTCTCATATATAAAAATGAAAACTTGTTTTGTTTCTTTTTTTGCGATTTTCTCTAAAGCTAAGCAAAAACGAACAAATCTCTAAAGGACTTTTTGTCTTAGTTTTTCAGTCCCCTATAAGTTCCTGAAGTTTTGCCATTTAAGTTCGGGACACCCTGTATATTCAATGCTATTAAGATTTTGCCAATGTTTCATCAGTTTGAGACAATTACTTAAGAGCATTTGTGATATAACTTTCTTTTTTTTTAGAACCATTTTAGTAGTAAGTTTACAACTAATTGAAATAGCAAAAATAAAATTACAAATAAATAACATTGCAAAAGTTAAAGTGGTAATATTTGCAATTTTAGTCACAATGATTTGTAATTGTGATTTTATTTCACCAATAACAAACTACAGCAAATGTAATTGAAATTATGTTTTGTCAAACATTGGATACTACAATATTAGAGTAGTAATAATACTAAAATTCTTCAAATATTGTATTCATATTTTGATTTGTATATCCTAATAATCTTACTAATATTATAAATGTGAAAGTTAGTATGTTTGTCTCTCTTTCACGCAAAAACTACTAAACAGATTTGGATGAAACATTACAGTAATATAGTGTTGAGGTTCAAAATATGTTAGAAATAAATAAAAAACTATCGGTGGTTAGCTTATCAATCGGACTACCGTAAAGTTGACATAGATAACTGATTAGTTTATTTAAGTAAATAAAAATAATTCCAAAACTTATAAAATATTTTTTTTATTAAATTAATATTTGATTTGTTCAATGAAGGTGTACAAGGTGTCCAGAAGACAGGATCTTCAAGTTGTTAAGAAGAACGGTATCATATATTGATTCGGAGGGAGTTTCAAGGCAGAGATTGGTACATACATCTGTGAGTGTTTATTTGAATCATTGTACTTTGAGAATTGTGTTTGTAATTTAAAAATTTGTTCTAGTTATCCCAACTTTAAAAATAATTATCACTGACCCACGGAGATTTCCTTTCAATCAAATATTGTTTGTTTTTGTTTTGTTTTCTTTGTAATAACTTAAATTTTGTAATGAAATAAAATTAACGTCGATTTTTAATTAGCTAACTCTCCATAATTTCATAATATATATTGTTGAGGTTCAAAAATATTAGAAATAAATAAAAAATTATCGATAGTTATTATCAATCGGACTACCGTAAAGTTGATATCGATTACTGAACAATTTATTTGAGTAAATAAAAATAATTCCAAAAACTTATATAATAAATTTTTATTAAATTAATATTTGATTTTTTAAATGAAAAAACACAATTTTTTTAAGTAAAGTTAATTTTCATATTGATTCAAATGGCATTGCTGCTCCCTACCGGCGTCTTTCCGCCATATTTCACTCACTCTGGTTCAGCGCGTCCTAATGACAGGACCTCTCCATTTATAACTCTCATTCGGAGCGTCTTAAGGACAGCACCTCTCCATTTATGTCACGCTGGTGAGAAGAGCGTCCAGGGAAGAAGACCTTCTAGTTTCTCATAATTTTTCGAATACAGAGTGTCCAGAAGACAGCATCTTCAAGTTATTAAGAAGAACGTTATATCATGTGTTGATTCGGAGGGAGCTTCAAGACAAAGATTGGTACATACATCTGTGAGTGTTTATTTGAATCGTTTTACTTTAAGAATTGTGTTTGTAAATTAAAATTTTTATAATTATCCCGACGTTAAAATTAATTATCATTGAACCACGGAGATCAAATATTGTATTATTTTGTTTTGTTTTCTTTATAATAATTTAAATTTTGTAATAAAATAAAATTAACGTTGATTTTTAATTAACTAGCTATCCATAATATCACATTACATATCTTCAATTTTATTAAAATATCAAATTCTTAACATTTGGCGCCCAACGTATAGGCAATGATAATTAGGGAGAATAATCAGAATTAATAAGTAAATAAACATTTGTATATATATAAAATTGCCTCAGCGGCAACGTGACCTATACCTTAAGTTTCGTAACAGTAGAACCGGTAAAAATATTAAAAATAGGTTTAAATATAAAGGTTTTATTAATTATAATACCACATTGATTAACTAATTATTTTTAAAATATTGATTTAATTTCAAAATTAAAGATGTCTATAAATAGTGATAGAATTGACGGTTTAGGTGAAAATAATAGTCAAGTTGAAATGTTGGAAGAGTGCCATAAAGCAGTGGAAAATGAGTCATCAATTTTCAGGGAATCACAGATCGCTGCCGGAAGTCAAAGCGTATTAGATTTAAAAACCGGTCAGGAATTCGCCGGAAACGAGCAACGCGTGGCCAGCAAAGAATGCGCGGGAAAAACGTCTGAAGCAAGCATGTTTGAGTTATTAAAAATGATGAATGAGAAAATAGATATAATGAGAGAACAGAATAATGAGAAAATAGATAAAATGAGAGAACAGAATAGTGAGAAAATAGATAAAATGAGAGAAGAGAGTAATGAGAATAAGGAAATGTTTCGAACAGAAATTTCTGAATTAAAAACAGAAATAATTAATTCGATTAAACAGGTATTTGACGACGGGATTTCGAGTTTGGAGGTTAAAGTAACGGATCTTACCGATGAGAAGGTTACAAAGTTAACAAATGCTGTAGATCAACAAAATGATTTATGTTGTGCTCAACTTGATAGGAATATTAAAAATACGGAAAATGTTATCATTTCTTTTGAAATTAATGAAGAAGAAGCTTATACTATAGATGATATTAATAAAAATTCAAATGAACTTTTTGCCAATGATGAAGAAATTGATAAGGAAACCACTATTAAAGAGAAGAAGGAATCCAAACAGACTTGTTCAGATGATGATAATTCAACAATTAAAAAATTTGTAATTGAAGATGAAACAAGAGATAACCTGTGTTTTAATGAGAAAATGGAATTTAATGATTTTTCATCAGAGGATGAACTTAAAAATAATTTGGAGAAGAGTTTGATAAAAAACCAACCTGAGTGTGATTATGAAATTGATTATGGTGATGATAAGAAAGCTACCAATGACAATTGTTATGATGCAGTTGATGTTTGGGGCATTGATAAACCAAACAAAACAAATGAAGATAATATTGATGAGCCCAATACTACCGTGAAAAATAAGTACTTAGACAGTGATATTTATGATGCTGAAGTATCTTCTGATGAAGGCCAAATAAAAATTAGTAATCATGAGATGGAAGAAAATTTTGACCATTCTGAAAACAAAAATAAAGAAAGAAAGGATAAAGCTAAGAGAAATAATTTACAAAGAAAAACCAAGAAACCAGCCAGTAAATATTATAGTGGGATAAAATGTTGGAAAAGAGCTGCAGACATCCGAAACTACCTGCGGGGAAAGGTTAAGGAAAAATGTTGATTTTCAAGCTGGTTGGAATTTAAGGAACTTAATAGGATTACAGAATGACTAAATCGCAATAAAATCTTTGTTTAAATTTGTTCACTCCTGCTACTAAATCTAATAAAACTAATAATTATTATATATAAAACCAAAAATTAATGTAAATTCAATAATTCATAAAGAATCCGGAAAATAAACATTTTTTTTATTATTTTTTTTTTTTATAAGACAGGCGAATGTTGAGGTTCAAAAATATTAGAAATAAATAAAAAATTATCGATAGTTATTATCAATCGGACTACCGTAAAGTTGATATCGATTACTGAACAATTTATTTGAGTAAATAAAAATAATTCCAAAAACTTATATAATAAATTTTTATTAAATTAATATTTGATTTTTTAAATGAAAAAACACAATTTTTTTAAGTAAAGTTAATTGTCATATTGATTCAAATGGCATTGCTGCTCCCTACCGGCGTCTTTCCGCCATATTTCACTCACTCTGGTTCAGCGCGTCCTAATGACAGGACATCTCCATTTATAACTCTCATTCGGAGCGTCTTAAGGAAAGGACCTCTCCATTTATGTCACGCTGGTGAGAAGAGCGTCCAGGGAAGAAGACCTTCTAGTTTCTCATAATTTTTCGAATACAGAGTGTCCAGAAGACAGCATCTTCAAGTTATTAAGAAGAACGTTATATCATGTGTTGATTCGGAGGGAGCTTCAAGACAAAGATTGGTACATACATCTGTGAGTGTTTATTTGAATCGTTTTACTTTAAGAATTGTGTTTGTAAATTAAAATTTGTTCTAATTATCCCGACGTTAAAATTAATTATCATTGAACCACGGAGATCAAATATTGTATTATTTTGTTTTGTTTTCTTTATAATAATTTAAATTTTGTAATAAAATAAAATTAACGTTGATTTTTAATTAACTAGCTATCCATAATATCACATTATATATCTTCAATTTTATTAAAATATCAAATTCTTAACAATATCTTGAATTGTATTAAAATGTTAAATTCTTAACAATAGTTTATACATCAGAATAACTCATAGGCTATAGCAAGTGCGGATTTATGGGGGGGCGCACGTGCCCCCCTACAGTTTTTTAGAGAATCCATTATAGTACATAATTAAAGGCAAATCACATGATCATAGTTGTTAAAATAACAGAAAGAACATGAGTGAAACTATTTGTTTTGATATCCTACTAATCTTACTTCTTACTAATATCATAAATGTGAAAGTTTGTATGTTTGTCTCTCTTTCACGCAAAAACTACTGGACGGATTAGGATGAAACTTATTGAGTAAAATCGGTTATACATTATAGGCTAGAGCAAGGGCAGATTTATGTAGGAGCACGGGGGCATGTGCCCCCCCTTTATAGTAAACTTAGCATCTTGAAATGTTTAGATGGTTCATTGTACAGTTTAAGAAAGAAATTTGTATAATTTCACCCCAAGGGTTCCCTTTAATATAATAGGGGTTCAAAGGTTGTATAGAATCTGTCTGTTTTGAAGTTAGACATCTGAAATTTTGGATGTATGATTAACTTATATTTTTTTAAAATAATTAAATTATTTATATAAAATGATCTTTCACGAAACTTTATGTGGCAGACCAAATTCTACACGAGCAAAGCTGCGGGTATAAGCTAGTTAAATATAAATTGATTAAATATTGAAAAAGAAATCATGGACATAACACTCTAAGAAAGATTAAATGAATATACTTAAAAACTATATTAAGGATTAAATAGGGAAATAAATTATAGTTAATATTATGATACTATGAATATGAATAAAACAAAAATGTCACCTGCTGTCGTAGTTCGAAAATAGGAGGAGCCTCGTCTAAGATGATACTTGAAGTTGGAGTTGTAACAGGGCTGGTGTACCACTGTGAATTAGGTCTTGGGCTTTCTGGACATTCTCTTTCCTTATTTGTATGTCTACGTTTTTTCTTTTTTTCTTTTCTGCTGATCGAAGGTGTAGAAAGAGATGTAGAAGTCGATCTTACATAAGCGCTCCCGGCTCTGATATAGGATAGGAAAAAAGGATGAACGGAAAAAATAAATAAATAAAAAGAAAAATAATGTATAAATAAATAAAATCATGAAACAAATAAACATAAAAGAAAAGTTAAAACGAAACATAAATCAATGTTTTGGAAAAACAATTTTTTTATTAGTAATAACGAATAAATGATAGGTATAATTTATTATATATTCTAAAGAGTGTATTTCGATAAACTATTAAAAAGTGCTGGCTCTCTGATTGATTTGAGCATACAATAATTTATAAAAGATAATGTGCTCTGATTTAACATAGTGAAAAAACAGATCAATGTGAATGTTAAAAAGTGTGTTATAAAATATTGAGCCATTAGTGATATTAAAATAACAACACATAAAAATTAAATAAATAATTAAACAGATGTACTCATACATTCATGATAGTGAAGTATAAATAAACCTATTGTTAAACATATATGCTCATACACACATCGAATGGACCATGCCAAATACTTTTTCGCACCATCACTGAATCAATCAACACAATCGAAACCCCAATAACATTAATTTGAAAGTTAAAAAATTCGAATATTATCATTCAAACTATTTGAGAATTTCTGATTATTATCCCATTATAATTTTATTCACTTCAATCTTATTCTGCTAGTGATATGTATAGCATAGAAGCCAATACGTTTAAGAGAAAAATCTCATAAAAATATTTTTTATTTAAATTTGACGGTAAATTTTGTTATAAACTTATACAAAATTATAAATTGTTATAAATAAAAAAATGGTTTTATTAATGAAGCTAAAATAAATTAAAGAAAAAAAACTGACCAACAACTAAAAAAGAGAATAAATAAAAATAATTTTAAAATAAAAATGTACATCAAATAACACCATTAGGGACAAAAGAAAAAGCATGCTTGTGCACAGGAAAAGCAGTCACACGAGATATAAAATATCTGTAAAAAAAAAAAAGAATGAACCTAAAATTAGAAAATAGGCACAAATTAGAAAGAAGTTACAAGCTTTAAAAAATAGTTTAATTAAAAACCCAATAAATCAAAAAGTTAAATACAACATTAATCTTATTATATGAAAAATTTCAATAATTTAAATTTTTTATGTATTTAATCAGAAAAATATTTTCGAAGAATTCCTTATTTATCATAGAAAGTTTTTGTGATGTAAATTTCATCCTTAAAACCTATTTATTAAAAAAAAAGGTTATTTGATGTTGGTATTTTGGAAAATTTCTCGATCTTTGTACACTATTTTTTATAAATCCTTAATATTGTTATAATATAAAATTATTGCACCGTTCCAGGCATCTTCTAACACTACCTATCCGTAAGCTCCTCATCACATCTTTTATCTTTCCACAATTTGACTATGGCTGTGTGGCATATGGTGGCCTCTCGAACAGGCTCGAGGAGAGGTTGAGGTGGATTATGAACTGTTCGCTTCGATTTATCTTCGATGCCCCGAGAAGGTCTAATGTTTCACGCCGTTACGTTGAGTTAAAGTGGCTTTTTCCTTCTATCCGTAGACTCTATTTCCTTGGTTCTTACTTATATCAAACTATCAACTCATAGCATCCATGTTATATCTATAGTCTCCTACAATTCAAATCCTCTATCCAATTCTAGGGCACAAGATCTCGCCCTTCCGATCTTTATATCCATTCACATAGAACCAAAACTTTTTAGCGTTACTTTCTCGCCCATTCTATCTCTCTTTGGAACTCACTCCCACTTAATATCCGTCATGCGTCTTCTTTAACCTCATTTAAATCCAAACTTTTCCTACGTCTTCTAAATTCCCAATCAGATGCTTTATAATCAATGAATAATTTATAGATATATTCAACTTGATCGATTAATGAACTACTGTAAATATTTCTCACTCATAATTTTTTTTTGTTACTAGATGCTATCATGTATTCACTTTTTTTTCCATAAGCCTATTTCTTTTTATTGTAAATTTGTCTGTTTTTTTATTTTAATTTTGCATAACATTTTCTGATTATCCACCAAAACATACCTGTTTAGTTATTTACTTTCAAGATATTTTGTAAATATTGTTTTATTCAGATGTAGGCCTTTGGCTAGATAAATATTTACTTAAATATGTTCATCTCTGTTATTCTAAAGGGACCTGGTCCCAGAATAAAATTATTTTTCTATCCTATTCAATTCTATTGTAGTTATATTTTTACTTGGAATTTATTAAAATCCATAAATGCTGGTTTTTGTACTATTGTTAAAACCATTTAATTAGAATTTAAAAAACTGTTACATTGAGAGTATATTAAAGTTTATAAAAATACGTGAAAGATTAAAATACTATATTAAATAAAATGAAAGATATTATTTTTTTTTCTCTTTTTAAGACAAGCCTTGAACTTATTAATAAATAAGTTTCTCAATAATGTAAGCATCAACGCTCAAAAACCACTCAAGATTAAAGTTATTCATTTAAATACATTCTTAACAATGTTCATAAAAATCATTATCATATATACCAAATTAAATCAATATTATTCAGCATGGAATTGTGAAGGGGATATAAATAAAAACCAATAGATTTATTTTTTTCATGAAAGAAAAAGTTCATTAACTTTGAAGGGCTAATTAAATGGAATTTTGTAACATGATTTGCCACCAAATGCTGTTTTCATCTTAAGGTTCTTCCATCATTCAAATAAAAAAAGCTGTGTCTCTCAAATACCTGGGAATAATTAATCAGAATTTACACAATCATTCCAGACCAGAGATAGAGATAGCACATCTCATATAAAAAAAAAACCAAAAAGGCACCACAAGGGTGATGCGAAAGAAGAAAAAAAAATCAAAAGAACAATCAATTAAAAAAAAAACAACTTTGTTTTATTTTTCAGAAAATTCACAATTTTTGTTAATATAATAAAAAAAAGGATGATAAACTTTTCTTTTGAAACTTTCTTACTATATCTGCATTAGGTTACTCGCATGTCCCTCGCTAAAAAAAAACCAGTAACTTGTACTCCTATACAATAGGTAAAGTAACAAACACCTCTCATTATAAGAAGTTTAATTAAGATATTGGCGAAAAGATATACAAATCTATTGCATTTAAACTTCCTTAACAAAAACCTTCTGCAATAGGACATCAATTTTATTCCTCTTCAGCACTTTTTAAGCCTCCAGAATGGACAACAATTATAAAATACATATGAGTACTTATAATTCATAAACTATTGCAATCTTATGAACCTGGAACTAAATGATTTAGTGGATTTAACCCTTCTTATATTATACCTCCGTACAACCGAAAATATACCTCATAGGTACACTGTACTTCTATTTGGTTTTTATTTTTAAGAAAGTTGAATTTATATGAGCAATCCTTTATTGAAATATTGACTGATTAATTAGAAGATATTTGAAAGTTTTTTTTTGGAACCTTGCTATCTTAACTTTAATTGCCTATTTTTTAAATGTCACTCTTATGAATTATTGTGCTTTGAATTTCATAATACCTCACTGAAAAAAAAATTCTTAAAAATATAAAATAAAACAATGAAGAACTATTTAAAAAAAGGTTTATCATATCAATACCTCGTTAGAGTAGAAGAAGGTGACAGAGACGCGAAGTTGACAAAAGTCTTCAAAGAGGCAACTTGAGACTTGGTGAGACTGGAGACGCGAGACCTATTTCCCCTAATAACACACACAACATGCAACAAGCCATACAGATCAAGCTTTGAATACAACTTACTTTCTCTTTCAGTTTGTTCCATTTTTTTCAGTTATATTTTTCATTAGTAACGTTGAATATTGTTAATATCATTTAATTTTTTATTTGATTTAATGCAAGATTAATTGATCAAAAACTTGCGATTCCGTGCATATCTTAAAAAAATAATCATTAAGCATGTTGAAGAACAGAATGAAAAGCAAACAAATAAAGTAGAGAAAGCTTTAAGACAATTAAATACTATAATTTAAGATAACACACTTTTTCATGAATATAAAAAAATAAAACACAAAAAAAACAATGAAGTTTATTAAGTCATTTATGGCAAATTAAGAAAAAGAAATGGCAATAAAAAAACTTGTTTTATATTCCAGGCCCTTCCTATTTATTCTGACAATATGTAAGGTTTTTTAACTTTTTCAATTAATTCAATTTCATGTTTATGTTTGTTATTTATTATTTTCATTTCAATTTAATTTTTCCACCTAATAGACACCATCAGAAATATATTTTTTTGTTTTACAATACAACAAATAAGATATTAAGGAATGTACTGAATCAAAATCTACCGTCATTACTTTGGGGGAGAAAAAAAATTATACAGCTAGTTTACTGAAAATTTTTAACAATTAATACATTTTATTGGACGAAAAATGAAACTATTATAATTTTTATAATTTCCCTTTAATAAAAAACAAAACAAAAAACTTTCAATATAAAAAAATAAGGGTCATGGGGTTCAGTATGTGGAAAAGACTGAACTGTTTCTAGGACAACGGTTGTGCAGGGAGGTGATTTGTCCTAGATTATGTTCAATCAACAGATTTTCCCCCAAGTATGGATACCCACTTTATAGAGGCTGGAGGGTCTCCAGAAAAAAAAAAAAAGAAGAAGATCCTACAGGATCCATCCTCAGCTGCCAACATAATAAATAAATTATCTGCCACAGCCGGAATTAAACTTTTTTCTTTGTCTTCAGCGGGAGAGTGAATATTGACCAAACTCACATTATATCATTTACATATGATTCTAAGCATACATATCCTAGGGCTGACTGCTTTAAATCCGATTACCAGCTGCTTAAGTCTTTTTCATACTACAAACACTATCCTAAAAATGTGTTGACATTCATTGCAGCTATAATATAAGCTTTCTCCTCCAAAACCCCTTCACCAATTCTAGAAAATTTCTTGGATGACAGTTATAACCAGAAGACATCTATCAATTTGGTCTGAGAGGAGTTGCAATGCACCCGGTCTATAAAGGAACAAAATGTTTCAGCAACCAAGAGTTAGATTTAATACGAAATGTCAGGTCTTTTTCCATTTTGATTGTCATAATCTTCTTGTGTGAGGTTTTGGGATGATTGGTGTACAGGCCATCAATGCCATCTACCTACCCTAGCCTTCTGGTAGGGCTGTCATCTTAGAGCATTAGCACATTAAAGCCTGTAGATCTCCTCTCCCATTTGGGATGGCTTTCTAGGGGAGGTTATCCTAGATTATGTAGTGTAAGCGAAGAGTGTTTTAATGTACTGTTCTGGTGAAGTTGCACTGAACATAGGACCTTGGTGCCGTTAATCACCATCATGGCCGTATGCAAGGGTTCCGCCTTGAGGGTTTAGAATGGAAAACTTCTAATAAAAGTTAATCAATGCCAAAAATGAACCAATAAACTTTAATTATTAAGTTCTATAATTGAATTTCATAATAAACTATATTTCTGAGTTAAGCCAATATTTTGCTAATATGGCAATGAAAAATAAATAATATTAAATAAAAAAACAAATAGGCAATGTTTACAACAGTTTACTTAGGCACACTCATTAGTTTTTGAAATTCAAAGTATTTCAAGTTTTAGCACAAAACTATATATTTTTTCATACCAAAAAAAAAAGAAAGAAAAGGCTGGCATGAAAATAGCATCTAATTTTTGTTTTCAAAAAGCAAAAATTAGTAAAACGATTCATGCATATTTTTTTTTATAACTTACTCTGTTGATCCAAAGCTTGTTCCCGACAGTCTATTTGTATCTGTACCCTTATTGGTACTTGTTTGCCTTCTTAATGTAACCGGTTCATATTTAATTTCACAACTCTGAAAACAGAAATATGAAATTAACATGGTAAAATTAATTTTTTATTTCCATAACTAAAGTTGTTTTTATTAAAAAAAAAAAAAAAGATCCTAAGAGAAAAAAAAAAATAGCATCCTGGTATCTAGAAGCTGAGAAAAAGACAGAAGAAAGAGAATAGGTCATGCTTTTGAAAATATTTGAAATTAATCCTAGATAAAAAATATTAATGAGCATTAGAATTCCTAAAAGGATGTTCCAATCATTTTTGTATTATGCATTATAGCTCAATGAATGAATGAATGAATAAAGCCCTTATTACCAAAAATTAACAGGAATTATTAAAATAATAAAAATTAAAATAATTTTACTACAGATACTATTTACAATTTTTTGCTTGTTAATTTATGTAGGCCTTCCCCTTAGGGAGTGATGGTCTAACTTCCCTGGAGGCCAATTCCTACTGGGAAGTGGGAGTTTGTTGTTTCTCTCCATAGTTGACTCCATGCCTCTATCTCTGGTTGTCCTCATCCAGTTTGGCCCTGCAATTGCTCTTATGTAGTCATTCCATCTCCTTCTTTGCCTTCTGCGTTTTCTTTTCCAGTCATAAGGAGTCCATTGTGTTGTCGATAAGGACCACCTTCCGTCCATAGTTCTAGCCAGATGGCCTGCCCATCTCCATTTTATTTCTTTTACAAAAAGATTTATGTTTTTAAAACCTGTTCGTCTCTTTATGTCTATGATTTTGGTGTGGTCCTTTTTCTTAATGTTTAGCTCACTCCTTTCAATAGAATTTTGCCAGACTATTAATTTATTTTCTAATTTTTTTGTTAGAGACCAAGTTTGACAACCATAGCTTGCTTACACATGGCATTATGCAACTTTCAAAAATAATCTTTTTGCTGGTAATTTCAAAGTTTCCTTTCATAATAGGCTTGTGGGTCCAATATTTTTGCCATCCTAAAGTTGTTCTCCTCTGGATCTCTTTTGACATCCTTTCAGAGAAAGAAATGAGTTGACCTAAATAAATGTACTCTTCTACATAATTTAATACTGTATTGCTCCAACTGATTTCAGTTTTTTCACTGTTCGTCATCATAACTGTCTTGTTGTAGTTAGGGGTCAGACCTAACTCTATGCAGCATGTTTCCAATTTCCTCAGCATCATGGTTATTTCATCAGCTTTATCAGAAATCAGAATTACGCCATCGCCGTACTTTAAGTTATTTAATTTAGATCCGTTTATGCTTAGTCCCATATTTTCGATGTCTGCCTTTTGAAATATCCTTTCCAACAAGGCTGTAAAGAGTATGGGTGAAAGAGGATCTCCTTGTCTATTTTAAACTTTGGGCCTTTCTTTTCAGTTTCAATGAAAGCCGTATTATCCTTGTAGAGCTCTTTGATAATTCTGATGGGGAAATCAATGAAACAAAAGTAAACCGGGAAATTATATTCTTTAGCCTCTTCGACAAGCTGATTCACCACCTGTAAGTTATCTATAAGTAAGTTACATATAAGGGGGAGTCGGTGCTAGTCCGTTGAGTGTATAAGATCGCCTGCTTGTTGATCGTGCAAAAAATCCTTAATGATAGTTCAATTTAAACAATTTTTAACAAAAGTGTTGTTTAGTGCCTAGAGAAGCCAATTACGAAGTTTGGAAGAAATAGGACCAGAGGAAGGACTGTTATAATTAATATATTTTTGGACTATTAAAGGAAAATCGGGCCTCAACATACAAAATGTGTCTTAACGAAGCTCTGGTTACATTTGCCTAGTTGTTCGCACACGTGAGCAGTTACATTTTGTAACAGCTACATTTTTAACAGTTACCTTCTATTTATTGGGGTTAAAAAATTATCAACAATTAGAAATTAAAAGAATTTATTGAAAAATAGAATATAATAATAATAATGAATAACTAATTAAACAACAATGAAAAATTAAGAAATGAAAAATCACAATAATGAAAAATTGTTTTTAAAAAAAAATTTAAAATGTAATAAATGATGAACAATTAATTAAACAAGAATGGGCAATGAACAATTAAAAAATACAAATAATAATAAATCACTATAATTAAAACAAACAAGTTATGAAAAATCACAATAGTTTATTGACAAAAAATTTGTTAATCGCATTTAGGTGGAAAATGCGTCGAAATAGACTTCAATATCGATTCAAGACAGTCTGTATTTTTTTTTGCTGATGCTGTCGCCATACAAACTCGCATAAATAGGATTCTAATTTCATTTCATGGGAATTGCTACATTTTCTTTGTTTTGGTAAAATATTTCGCTCCTGCAAAAAAATAATAGCTTGTTCTTCTGTTGTCAGCAAATCCCAATTACGCATCATTTTTCACTAATTAAATAAATAACTAAAATAATAACAACGAAAAATCTATAACAAACTACCAAACAAACAATAAACAACAAATAACAAACAATAAATCAGCAATAATCAAAACTGAGTCAGCAAGAAGAAACATAGAACAAATCAGCTGTTAGAAATGTAACTGTTACAAAATGTAACTGCTCGTGCATGCGAACAAGTAGGAAAAAATAACCAGGACTGCGTTAAGACACAAGTACCGAGGATTGTATGGAACTACCCATTGATTGTTAATTTGAATTTCTTTATTGCCTCGTACTTTAATTTTAGCTGTAAATCCGCCTTGTTCTGGTGGTCGACATCTGTATTTCGGATATTCGCCTTCGCCGGTGACTGTTTCGTTCGTGAAAAAGTGGAATAACGTTTCGTACATTTTTCATCTTTCATGCACGGAGAACTTCTATTTAGTTCACAGGATCTTCTTCCGGATCTGGAAACTCAGCTTTGATGATATTATCTATTTGATTCGGTTGAATTCTATTTTGAAACCAAATTAAATTGTAAGAATGTGACAATCCTCGTTTCTGTCATTCAATTGAAAACATCCAGCAGGTAACAGCACTAAATATTTGATTTTTTACGATGGTGTCAATAAATTTTATTTTGTTTTTGACGAAAAACACGGGCAACAATATCATGTCGATCACTGGCCCCCTCTCCATATTATAATTTGTCTTTTATTTCCACCCATGAAGAATCACATGTAAATGTTATAAATAAATCTGGTCGGGCGTGTTTTCTGACATAAGTTTTCACATCTTGAGCATATTCATGCATGCGATGTGGACTTCCAGTAAACGTAGATGGCAAGATGACCAATTTTCCCATGTTATCAACGTTTCCATCATTCATCATAGCATATCTCAAATGAATGTATTTATCCGAACGCAACTTTCGTTGATTGTGGCGAATAAATTTTAATCTTTCTGTCTTAATTTAGCATATATATCTACAATAAACTACTGAAATATTTGCTGACAATTTAAAATATGGTTATATTCACCATTTAATATCACGATGACTATATTCGTTATCAACAATTACTAAAGTAACTTCGTTTGTTTGAGGTGCATTGAACCTTCGTGTTGACCGGCTGGTCGTTTATCTGCACGAATGATGATCTTATAATTGTATGCAACCATTTGGTCTAAAGAAGTTTTAAACACATTGATTAGCTTATTTAAACACATTGATTATGATTATGAAGTAGACGTGATTTTTTAATAATGTCTCGTTGTAGTCCCTGAATGTGAGAGCAACTTTGATCTATTTCAAGGTCTTCGTCACCAATAAAGTATACTTGAGGAAACTTTGGAGTTTCATTGGACATCGGCATGAATGACTCTACTCGGTGATAAATTTGGCCTTGAAAACTGGACTGAAATTTTCTTTCTGCCATATTAAAGTAGCTCCAAAGGAAGTCATTTGAAAACAACAGTTGTACCAAGGTATATTTTGTCGAAAATGATTGGAATCTGGGGATTCTCCATTCATATATGCGAGTAATTCTGGTGGTGGTACATCTAATGCTGGTAAATTGACTTTACCACTTGAGCAGCACATACCAGCAGTTTCTCCCTTGAATTTCCGTGCATGACAATACTCGCATATCGTATCCATTTTTCCGATGACAATATTTGGATGTTCACTATATATTTTTTGGCAATCATAATAGAATGCCTGAAGTTCTAAACTCTCATGTGTAGCAGCTTGTTGTTGGCGTAGTGACTATTCTTGCTTTACTTTTTCAGCAGACTGACGATTTCGAATCGATTTGACTCAGGATCGGGTTTTTTAGTTAGTGCGTGCTCTTTCTTCTTCGGTTTGATTTTCTTTAAGTCTTTTCACTCCTGAACGAATATTCGAAAACCTTTTTTCCTCTGTTTCATTTTGACGTGTTACTTTTCTTCTTTGTGAATCCACTTTAGATTTGGTTAATACTTTTTTCCGCTTTGGCGTTGTGTATATATATATAATATAACGTAATGGAGCTACACAAAATTAATCTCTTGTAACGATGATAACACTGACCAAAAGTCACTGAATTTCAGTTAATATACCATCAGGCACTAAAATTTCTAGTAGACTATTCGACAATCCACACAAAATTTAAACAGAAGTCCAAACACGAAAAATAAACTCATAATATAACTCAAAATATCATAATAAATAAATAAAACAAATATTTTTTGTTTTGCTTGGCGCATCAACAGAAGTAGGGTTTGTTTACATTTTTAGTTCAAATTTTCCCCGATAGAAACGCTGACTGTAGAATTTAGATGTACATCACTTCGATTTAGGTCTTTTAGATCAATTATGACACTCGTACACATTTTGGAACTTTCTAAAACATTCTAAATCGATCATAATAAATTACACGCATTTTGGAACTTTCTAGATTAATTGGGTAATTTCTAGAACGTTCTCGAACATTCTAAATTGATTATAATAGTTTGGACTCATTTTAGAATTTTCTAGATCACTCCAAAAATTTCTTGAACTTTCTCAAACATTTTAAATCGCTTATAATAAATTGCATCCATCTTGGAACTTTCTAGATCAATCGGGAAATTTCTAGAACATTCTAAATCGATTATAATAGTTAGCACTCATTTAAGAATTTTCTAGATCATTCCTGAAATTCCCGGAACTTTCTCGAACATTTTAAATCGATTATAATAGTTTGCACTCATTTTAGAATTTTCTAGATCAATCGGGAAATTTCTAGAAAGTTCTCGAACATTTTAAATTGATTATATCAGTTTTACACATTTTGAAACTTTCTAGACCATTTAAGAAATTTTGAGATCTTTTCAGAAGTCCTCATGCGTTAGAAAAGGACAGAAATATATGTTTTCACATTTTCCACCCACAACCACCCACTTCGACCAAACTCCCTTACTACCACCTGGAGACCAAGGGGTATTTACCACCCCAAAGGGAAGTTAATTGGGGTTGGTGGTGACAGAGGAAACTGTGTATTTACGTACTAACAAAGCATTTTATAATATATATTATAATAAGATTAGATTAGATAGATTAGATATTAGATTAACATTGTAATTAGGTAAAATTTATGAAACCTTAAAATAATAAATTAAATGATGCCAACCTTAGCTCCATAAGTTGATACAACATGGCTTTGCATTTGAGCAAAACATTGTTCTAATCGTTGTTGAAAAGGAATCAAAGCAGGAGGAGCAACATCACCATGAATTTTCAATCCAACCTCGAGGAGTGGAATCTGAGAGGCTATAAGCTCCTTTAGCTGGACAATCTGAGCCATTTTATCAGGATTAGCTTCCATGTATTCGGGAGTGAAGAATGCCTATTAATAGAAATAAATAAATTTCGAACAAAATACTATTACCAGCTAAGAATGATAATCAGATTAAAAACAAATATATGATTGTATTTTATTGATTAATTTTGAGGTTTAGCAATAAAGGATTGAATTTTGACTTTATCACACTTTAAAAATTATTAATAATAATAATAATTATAACTGCAAAGAAATTAATTCACAAAACCAGAAAAGTCATAGATAAACAATGTTTTGAAAAGTATACACAGATGCAATAATTTAAAATTAAATTATAAACTTAAAATCTTTAAGTAAAATTTACTTAAAGAAAAATTCTTTAAGATAAAACTTAGAAATGTTAAAAGTAAACGAAACCAGCATGTAAATGTAAAAAAACATAAAACCTACTGACAAGTTGTAACCGATAATAAAAATTAAAAATTATTTATATATATTAAACATAAATTTTTGGAATGAGTTTACTTAGTAAATTTCCAGACCTTTTCATAATTATTAATTCCACCCATAACAGCGGCATCCAATATACCATTTAATCTAAGACTTAATGGATTAATAGGTAGGCTTGGATCTTTTTTATGCTCCATGATCAATTCTTTGAGTAAGCTGCAATAGAAATAAAATATATAAATATCATTAAACATATAAAACAGAGTATACAGAAAGAGAAATAAAAATATTACAATAGTAATCCATTACTTAAGAGAAAAAAAATGAAAGTATATAAATAATGAAGTGATTCACAAGTTAATTTCTGTTTATTATACAGCACCTGTTTGGGGAGTGAGGAAATGCTGGAAAAGGTAGAATTTGAATAATGATAGATAAGAGGCATTATAAGTGAAGAGAATAGGAAACTCAGAGGTAGTAGTTCTATAGGAAGGGACATAAAAAGGTGATTCCTGTGAATGGAAAATGGAGGGACAAGTAAAATTATATCGCTGAGATAAAAGGCAGTACTCTTACAATGCATAACATACTTTGCAGAGATTGTGTATACAATAGAGCTAAAACACCTTTTCCCAAGTAAGAGAGTTTTATTAGCACACAACTTTTATTGAAGGATGTGAAAATGGACAATGAACCCCATTATCGCTGGCAGAGGAAGAGCTCAAGAGAAAACTTTTATCTACAACTTCTATTTTGGTGAATTTCCTTCACAAAAAGGGAGCATTTAATGCCATGTACTACTACAGTCTCTTTAGGTTAGGCTGCTTGTAGGCACAAAACGGATTCATCAGGGATAGGCACCATTCCATTACATGACAATGCCTTCCAGACTTCTACTACTCATCATCTGCAGAGCCCAAATTTGTTGCCGTGTGACACAGATGGAAGGAGGCTTGTACAGAAAGTGCTGAGATTGACATTTTTTTGGTTATAAAGAGGCTTAATAAAATAAAATACTTAGGTTTTAGGCGAGAAGGATAAAAGAGTTTCTGATCCAGTAGGAAAATCTGTCATTGCAATAGCTGGTTGCCTATAAACATATTATATTTTTGGTAAACCATTAATTTGTTTAAATAATTTTTTAAAACCAGATTCTTATTTAAATTTGAATGGTCGACATAACAAGTTTATAATTAAAATAAACAGATAAAATTATCAAACAAACTAGAGCAATCCAATACAATACTTAATTATTTGTTGTTTAGTGCAATAATTACCTTATAAATCAAAATAAAAAATAACCACATAAGATTTATAATAAAAATAAACAGGAAAACTTAATCAATAAACTAAAAAAATCAAATGCAATATTTACTCATTCGTTGTTTGCATCGTTTCTATGGCATTGGCCAATGGCGACAGCTGGTAAGTATCCGTAGATGTTACAGGGAACCACCTCAGAATACCAGGGAGAGGATATGATGTAACTAATATGTTCCTTTCTATCCACAAAGTAGCAAATTCGTTTTCTTCAACAAGCATTGAATCTCTTTTGTGGTATGGACGAGAGAATCGGAATTTCTGTACATTATTAACTCTGAAAGTTAATTTTTTTTAAATTATATCAATATTAAATTCACATGTTATACAAAATTCAGATGTTAAAAGGTTATACAATTTTTTATCAACCTGTGAAATTTAAGAACTTGAGAACTGACAGTCTGGATAAAAGCTCTTTGCTTCTTTTCATCCATTATAGGCTCCACTTTGTTGATTTGTATATCTGAAATACCAATTCCATATTTACAATATTCCATATTCCATATTCTTTACACACAGAAATGTTTTAAGACATAATGCAGTTTCGGATGTATTGTAATTGCCCAAGTTTTTAGTTTTCGGATTTCATTTATATTATCACTTATATGTTTTTTAATAGCATCAAATTCTTTCTAAATTTGGTATATAAGGCTTTTATGTTATTTGGAATAATGTACTAAATTTTGGCTATATGAAATAGCCTGGATTTGGTACTTTACTAGAGGCATAAAACATATTTTGATCCAAAAATATGTTCATATATATATACAAATTATTTTTAAATTTAGTGGTTAACAGTTTTATATCAATGGAAATAACATGCTTGATGTTGCATTAAGTCGATTAAGTAATACATTACTTCAAACTCTAGATTGCCTTTTACCTCCCACCACAGTATTACATATTTTTCAATATTCTGTAATGTAACATTTAATAATAATTGGAGAACGGAGATAGTTGGGGGGTGCAGTAAAAAAAAAACCCTAAATAAGTACTAGACTTATATTTAGTACGTGCCGACGTTTTGACCTACAGTGTAGGTCATCTTCAGGACTATGAGAGAGAAACAAACAGAACAAAAAATATATAAAAACGTTACAGTAACAATAATATAGTGACATGTAATGTAGAAAATTAAAATAGTGACAGATATGAAAATTAAAGATAACGAATATTAAAAAAGTGACAGAATATAATAAAATTAAAGTATTGACAGATTTAATAAAATTAAAGATAATGAACAGAAATTAAAATAGTGACAGATATAATGATTAAAGATAACGAATATAAAATAAAATACAGAAGATAAATGTACAGAAAGGATAGAAAAGTAAACATAATATAAAGGGAAATAAAAATGAGGAGGTAAACCAAAGATACAAAATGAGAAGATTAACATATAAAAAAAGGTTGGAACATGAAGTATATAGAAACAACTAGTAAAATAAAGATATAAAATGTATGATAATGGACTTCTAGAGGTTACATAAGTAAAATGTATAAAACATAGAATGAAATGAATAGGTATCTCGTAGAATGACATTTAGAAATGTAAACAACATGAAAATATAAGTAAGGAACTGTATGTACAATAACTATTGTGTATAATAGTATTACTATTGTACAGTAACTACTGTGTACAATAGCTATTTGAAAAATAGTTGATAGGATTAATAAATTTGAAAAATTAAAAATTAAAAATAGTGCTTATAAATATGAACTCTTTGATTACCAACATATGATGGATGCCAAAATGATAAGGGGGAAATAGGAACATATGTAGTGTGAAGAATGGAGAAAGACTAAAGAGAAAAGGATATAATAAATAAAATATTAAGAACATTATGTTGGGTGTACCGGCTAACTAAGAATGAAAAATACGTTATGGAGCGGAAGAGCTAGCAGCGATCTGTAGCAGCCAAAAAGGTAACTATAGCCAACTAGGTAACCATACTGGAGTATAGGAAAAATGAGGGAAAATGAATAAATGGATAAAAATTATATTGACAAGACAAAAAATGAGTAAAAATATTAAAGATGATGATGAAAGAGAGATAGTAAAGAGTAACAATGAATGAATAAATGAGAAAAGTGAAATGATAATACCAATAAAAAAATAAATGTCAATAGTGCGATAACAAAGGAAACATCAGTGACGAAGTAACAGAATTTAAGGTTTTTTGAGTAAATAAAAAATTTGGGAGTAGGTAGAGGAAACATGATTTGAGTCAGTCTTAAGATTGATAGTGGAGGAATCTAAATTTATGTAGATAGTTTCAGAGAGGATGCGTTTATCATAGTTAGGAACAGTAGCTAGGATAGACGTATTATCAAAATCAAAAGTGTGGTTTAAAGAAAGGCCATGTTCAGAGAGTTTAGAGGAGGTATGGTTATGGGAGGAAATGGCATATTTGTGTTGGGTAATACAAATCTTTAAGTTTGTTTTTTGTAGGTCGAAACGTCGGCACGTAGTAAATATAAGTCTAGTACTTATTTAGTGTTTTTATTTTACTGCACCCCCCAACTATCTCCGTTCTCCATTTTATCACCCAGTCAACTATTTTCCTCTCATACATTTAATAATAATTGTTGGAGTGCATACAGATTTTAACTTTCATTTATTTATTCATTATAAATCACTTTTTGAGCCACTGAATACAATGAAAATGTTAAGAAATACAATGAAATTATGTAGTGCCCACATTAAATCATTTTCAAAACAAAAGATGTTTGAAAATGTTCCACCAAATACTATATTAACAAAATTTTTTATGTATACTATGATGTTTCAGAATTTCAGACCAATCACAAGTAGAGGTACACTATATCAAATGTAAAATATATCTGGAATATCAAATGTCAAATAAAATAAACCTCATATAAGATAAATCAAATAATTAATGAGAATAAAACATACATTGATTCAGAGATTCTGTGATGTCTTCACTAGGTAGTGTAAGAGTGTTCATAAGTTCCGCTTTAGGGAACTGGTTCAAAGTTCTTGTGCAGAAATCGCTTAATCTTTCATATTCCTTTCCTCGGTAAATAAAGACCTGTAACATTTTTTAAAGTAAATTATTACAGAATAATAAAATTTGAAAATAGAAATTAAATAAAATAATAAACTATTCTTTTAAATACCTTAGAAGACAAAGAAAGTAAAAGTCAAGCAGCATACCCTCAAATCACTTATTAAACATGTAGGAAATTATTTGAGTCAACACAACTTTACTTTCTTTTTTTTTAAATTTAATTCTAATTTTTTGATATTCTTTTGCATAGGAAATAGAAAACCCACTAAGTTTTGAGGATAATTAAGACATAGTTTTGATTTTAAAAAGCAAACACCTTTTTACTCAAAAAATAGGCAAATCGAATTCGAAAATAAAAATCAACAAACAATATTTTATTAAATGTATTTATACAATACACTAAATAAATATATGTTTACAAAATAAAAATTATAATTCTAGTAATAATACTTTAATTACATACTATATAAGCTAAATTATCCCTTTTGATCATCTATCCAGCGTAACAATAAATTATTACAACATTAAAAATAGATTATTTTTTTCACAGAAAAATTCAGATGAGCTATGGAACTCTAATCTTCATCACATTTTCTTACACTTGTGATTTATATAATAGAGAGAATGATAAGATATCTGTTTTGTTTAGGAAATGTAAAATAAATAACTTAATCACACAATTAAATGCTACAAAAGCAATCAACAATAGTCAAAAATAATGGTAACGTAACCACATTATGATGGTGCTCTTCACAAATCCAGGAAATTCCTTCAAAAGGGAATTTGAGAAAAATGAAACTGACAAATATAGAAGTACTTTCTAAAATATTACTACAAGAAAAAATAAAGATGTGACTTTTGCACCACTTTTTGTTCAATTTATATTCTCATACTTTATAATTAAAAAAAAATACTAATTACAATTATTTCAATAATTAAAGTTCTAGAATATATTTATAGAGTTTATTATGTTTCCAAAAATCTAGAATATTTGAAAAAATTTAAAATTAATTAAGGTCGGACAGATTGACTCAGTCTTAGAGTTTGTGTATCATTCTCTTTCGAGCCTTACGGCATTAATAACCTATTTAATAGAAGAATCTTCTAGTAGAAAATTTGACTTATAAGCTCAAACCCATGGTATGAAAATACCAAAGTGCAAAATAAACTAAATGCAATGTGCCATGGTTTGGCCACCCCAGAGCTAAATTAACTATATATTAAATTATATATTATATGCTTTTACCTTATTTTGAAGGAATGGAGGAAAACCTCTACCATAGTAAGCAACCCTAAAGTATTCAGGAGCAGGCCTAAGTTTGTACATTATATTGTCATAAAAGTCAGCCATTCTTCGTAAAAGAGCACTTAGTTGAGGTAAATCATGTACTTGCTCTTCGTATTGTTTAGCAAGTTCTTTACAAACTTCAACAGCATTCTCCCACATCTAAAAAATATTTCACAATAAATAATTGCTCATATAATATTGATAAACTTTTTGCTGAAATACTTTTTCTAAAAAATAAAAACATTGCTAGCCAAGTAAATTACTATACTTTCTGAAATTAGCAACTCCTCAAGGTAGTATCCTTGGTCCAATCCTATATACAGTTTATACAGCTGACATCCCAACTCATACTAATACTATCCTTACCACGTATGCTGATGATACATGTGTATTATCAGTCAACACCAATCCAGTTATTGCATCCCAAAGCCTCCAATCCCATATCACTGATCTTGAAGAATGGTGTCAAAACTGGAGAATTAAAATAAATTCTCAAAATTCGCATCAAATCACTTTTACCTTATGTCGTGAACCAATGACTTCCTGCCCTTCAGTATCCTTTAATAATATCCCTCTTGTGCCTGTAGAACAGATCCGATACTTAGGGTTGCACCTTGACAAACGATTAACCTGGAATCCTCATACCAGACTGAAAAGACAAGAAACCGCACGACGTTTCAGGCTACTTCAACACTTACTAGACAAACGCTCTAAGCTCCCAATTAACTACAAAAGACTCATCAACATGACCATCATACGACCTATTTGGACTTACGGAGTACAGGTTTGGGCTCCACTAAGCCATCGAATTCCTCTTGTATCCAATCCTTACAGTCCAAAATCCTTCGTAAAATCCTCAATGCTCCTTATTTTGTTAAGAATAAACTCATCCATAACGACCTTAATGTCCCTTTTGTTGCTGATTTGGCCCGAACCCGGTATCTACCCTTTCATAACAAACTTCATTACCACTCAAACCCTCTAGTTTCAAACCTTGCTTCCTCTTCAATTCCCGATAATCCTCCGAGGCGTCTGAAAAGAAGATGGCCACGTGACCTCCTTACTTGAACTTTGATTTGAGTACTACCAGTGGGTAGTTTCTCTACTTGTCATTATCATGTCATTATATATCACTTAGCCTATTTACTTGTATTATTGTAATACAGTTGTAGATATCAATAAATAAATTTAAAAAAAAAAAAAAAGAAAGAAATTAGCAACACATTTTTTTCCCTACCAAAATGACAAGATTTGTGCTGAATAAGCGGCTTTTGTAGGAAGCTTTTAGTTATTTCTTTAATTTAAAGAAATCTGTAACTGGGGAGCATCTTATGATTCTGTGTTGCTGGTTTTAGCAAGGGAAATTGTGATGAGTGGTTTCTTAAGTTAAAAAAAGATGAGTATGAAGTAGAGGACAAAGAACATAGTGGAATGCCAAAAGTGTAAGAGGATGCAGAATCAGCAGCATTATTGGAAGATTAATTGGATAAAATTGGGGGAAGATTAATGCCAAACACAAGCAAAAATTTCACTTACATTAGGAATGAGTCAACAAGCATGTTAAAATCATTGGGAATGATTCGAGAGGAAAATTGGGCTCCATATGAACAGAAGCCGAGAGACAAAAGAAAGGTTTTTTCACCATATAGTCACTGGCGATGAAAAGTGGATTCACTATGAGAACCCAAGGAAGATAAATTCATGGGAACAACTAGGGCTCCCTTTGACATCAACAGTCAAACCAGATATTTATAGAAAAAAACTCTTGTACTTGTTGTTAAAAAACAAATAAAAATTTGAAATATAAATATTTTAGATAAATCAATCAATAGCTTAATAATAATAAAATATTCATAAAAACAAAAGTATTTGGTTACACATCTACGATAATTAATAAAGTTAATACATAAAATAAATAAGTAAAATTGATACCTTTCCCTGGTCAAAATAATCAATAATGGCATGATATAATGCTTCCTTTAATTGGCGATGAGTCTGACAACTGGGATATTTGCTGCTTCTTAACATGGTAGATAAACTAGCATCAGACCAACTTAGCAGTTTACTATGAAGTTTTAAAGTATATGCAGCCTCTGTATAATTGTCACTTTCCAAATGGAGATCGCAAAGCTTGTTCAAATAACGTATGTACATCTGCTTCCGATTGATTTCAGAATAAAAATCCTGTTAAACACATATTTAATATAGATTATTAAAACTTCCTGATTTTAATATATTTTTTCTTTTTTCTTAATATTATATCAGATTGTTGAATTAATTTTATAATGTTAAAAGTACTAATGAACCAGAAATTATACTGATTAAAAGGATTTATCACGGCATCCAAAACCATTAAAACAATTATTTTCATAATTGTATATTAGTAAATAAAATCTTTATTACTATTTATTTATAATTACAAATGTAATCTTAATAAATGAATTAATGGAATTTTATAAATTAATTTAGAAGAATTCAACATAATTTCCAGACTACTGTTTAAAATGTTTCAATAAGTTGTTAATTAATTCAATCCTGTCAATTTTACTATATTTAAGGAAGATTGAATGCTTAAAAATCCTCAGTTTAAAATCACTCCCTCGGGATTACAACTGGTCCTATTTAGATGCTTTTTTTCTAAATGATAAAATAAATATTCAACAAAAATATATACACATTCAATTTATCAGCAAATAAGCATTAACTCTTCTTTCAGTCAAAACTTTATTCCTTAATTTTTATTAGGAATGTTTATTGTTTGAGTCATTTGGAACTGGATTCTATAAAAAAAAAGTCACCTGTAGAAATGAACAAAAAGATGGTTTTTTTAATTCTTAACAAAGCTATTTACTTACTAGAAGGTTTACAGTGCAGCTCATTCTATTTTCCTTATTTTCATCATTGATAATGCATCTGTATTCTAGAAGTCTCTCCATCAGCCTTGTCACAGTTTTCACAAACTTAAGTCCCTGAAATAAAAATTAAGAATATAAAAAAATTATATTAACAATAAAATTATAATTACAATAAAAAAAGAATAGTAATATGAAGCAAGATATTGTCCAGGTTTTCAATAAGAAGTATTTTACTACTTGAGAATATACTTTAACTACCATCTGGTTATACTCTTAAGATACCATAGTCTACTCCTTATAATTTATAGGATAAAAAACTAATTATTTGAAAAGCGTAGTAGAATACCTGATCTTTGAGAACAGCATGGTTTTCACAAAGTGAACTGACAATGGTAAAAAAAAGATCTTTGTAATCTTCATCACCTCTCCCACCTTCGACCAAGTTGTCTAGTTTTGAGATCATTTCATTTTCAAACTGAAAATAAGAAATTAACTTTTCAATAAACTTCTAAGCAGATAAAAAAAAAAAAATAGCAGCGTTTATTTTGTATGAAGATTTGATTAGAACCTAAAAGCTTTCCACCCACCCTAATAATAACAATAAGCTGAAAATCTTAGCCTTAAAATCTCTAGAACATTGGTGATATGATAATGATAGAAGCCTTAGCAATGGAGCTTTAAAAGATGTTTTATCAATTCCTAGACATCAGTCAGTTTATGGAGTAATGCCAGCAAGCTAATAAAAAACTCATAACTAACACTAAAAAAAAAAAAACTAACAAACTAAAATAGGAAAATAAACAAAAGGCGGAGTATATGAGCCAGCTTAAATATTTACATATTTATATTATTAAACCCCTCTGTTCCTAAAGTTACTCCAGTTAAAAATAATAATAAGTAAGTATTGATAAAAGGCAAAGTGAATCTAGATACTAGGGATGCCATGTTTAAAATAAAGATTATTACTTCCAAAAAGTTTGCTTTGATCTGTGTAGAATCTCTTCGGTTGTCAGAAGTATCCCGAGGGGAATAGAATTCACACTGCATCATGTCAAAGAATATTGGTAAAGTGGCTTTCCTCAAATCTGACTCTGGTATCAAAGTCATTTCAAGAAATGGTCCAACCAAACCAGGAATAAACTGCTTCTTATTCTGACCTGAAAGAGATAAATGATAAATTGAATTTACCGTTTCAAATATATTTTAACTTAAAATCAATTAATAAAGGTAACAGTTTTCATTTATAGAAATATTTTATTAAGCACAAATTTACTTTGTTTAGAATCAATATATTTCTGAAACTTCTCTTAATTAATAATTTAAGAAAAACTCACCTAAATTAAACCACATACTTCGGATTTCAAAACCAGTTTCCATTCTCATATCTTTATACCTGGCAGTAACCCTTCTCCTTTTACCTTCAGAAAAGGTTTCTAATTGCAATGCTGGTTGAGTCAGAAACGATATAGCACAATGGAAAAAATTATTCCAAGCTTGATGCTCAAATTTTGTAGAGAAGTAATCTCGAATTGTATGAGAGAAAAACCTCAGAGCCTTAAGTATGATGCTGAAACGCAATATAATAAAATAATATATCTCACACAAAATAAAGTAAAGTTTGTTATATATAGGAGAAGATAGGTATTATTACACTAATAATATTACACTTCCGAAAGCAATGTACTTAAATTACTCACCTTCTTTCTGCCTCAGTCCAGCTCAGAAATGATGTAAATTTTATTGTGCTCATCCCTATCATTTCGTACCTATCTTATTATGAAACAATTAGGTAATATTTATAACTTTGGTCATTATTTTAATCTTTTTCTGTTTAATGAGTAAATATTTCTTAATTTTTATCATTAACATTCACAATATTCAGCAAGTTTCTTGTAGAAGTGATTTTTTTCTCTCCTAAGGCACACTATTGGAGTAATATTACACACTATTATAAGATGCTTTGTCATACCATTCTAGATTTCTATAGAATTCCTGTGATATTAATGTCCACCTAGTGGATTTTTTTAACCCTTTATCTTTATGCTTTTTATTTATTTTTTTTTAATATCTTTGTAATTTTTCTGTTCTTATTAAAATAATGTTTATAAGTAAAATTAGATAAGAAATATTTTCTATATACATATAGAAAATATATTCAGAAATATAACAGCTATATCTATAGGTAATTAGGGTTTTTTTTTTTATTAAATTTAAAAAATATTGGAGTGCTATCAATGGATAGTTTCTCCACAAGTGTTTTTTTTTTTTCATGTCCTTTGTTCATACAGCAGATTTACTTGATGTAATATAATTACAGTTGTAAATATCAATAAATTATTCTATTCTAAAAAAAAAATTTAAAATTAATTCAACAATTTTGGTTTTTAAGTATCCGCAATGTAAAATTTACCTTCAAATTTTTACCAATTGAACAAAATCTTACAAATGATATAATATTATAATTTGATTTGATTTATCTTTAGTATTTTGAGCTCACATTGCTTCAAAAAGTTTATGAGAATTCACCGAATGATTGCTTTTCTTCCAGAATTATTTTTTGGATTTTATTGTATTTCATTCTAGTGACATGCCCCACCCCGCCTAGTGAAGCATTCCTATCTGATTGAGATTCAGTTCACAAAAGAAAATTGACATACGTGGGTGAATCAAATATAAACGAGACTTTTTGTCCTGGAAGCCCAGCGAAGGTGCGGGAACGTTCCCGCGTTTAGGGGTGTTGGGTAGGGATGCCAGGAGTGGGGGAAGCAGGCGGGCGGATGCGCTCGAACTCACCAGTTACCGTTGTGACGATGTCTGAGCAGGATGTATCCCCCTCGATTGCGCAACGTATTATCATCAAATTTCTTGCTGCTGAAGGTGTAAAACCGGCTGAAATCTTGAGAAGGTTGACTGTACAGTTTGGAGAAGAGACACTTTCTCGTGCCAGAGTGTTTGCATGGCATAAACAGTTTGTGGAGGGTCGTGATCGTGTTCAGAATGAAAGCCATGACCGCAGACCCCGCCCCAGCATCACAGCAGACATCAGCCGTGTTCGACAGCTTATTGAAGGTGACAGACGTCTAACCACCAGTGCCATTGCAAGTGAGGTTGGGATAAGCTATGGAAGCACTTTTTCCATACTCACAGAGGAGCTAGGGTTTCGTAAGGTGTGTGCCAGGTGGGTTCCTCGACTTCTCACAGCTGAACCGTTTGCAGGTCTGTGAAGGTCTTCTTGCAAGATTTCAGGCTGAGGGAGCCTCATTTCTCACTCACATTATCACCTGTGATGAAACTTTGGTGCACCATTACACCCCTGAATCAAAACAAGCGAGTATGGAGTGGAGACTGAAAGGGGAACCTGGACCAGTGAAAGCCAAGTCACGGCTGTCAGCTGGGAAGGTTTTGGCTACCGTGTTTTTTGACCAACGTGGCTTGCTGCATCTTGATTTTTTGCATGAACGCAGGACTATCAATGCTGCATACTACTGCGACATTTTGAATGAAGTCAGACTTGCATATCGCCGCAAAAGAAGGGATCTACCGATGAGAGAAGTGATTCTTCTTCAGGACAATGCTCGCCCGCATACTGCGGCCCTGACGAGAGAAAAATTGGAGCAACTGGGCTGGGAGACGCTAGAACACCCTCCCTACAGTCCAGACTTATCACCATGTGACTTTCACCTGTTTGGCCCACTCAAGGAAGCTTTGGGAGGTCAGAGATTCAGTGACGATGAGGTTGAAGCCTACGTGCTCAATTGGCTGAAGACACAACCTACTTCATTCTATGAGGACGGGATTGGAAAATTACCTATGCGCTGGGAAAAATGTATTTCCAAATCAGGAGACTATGTAGAAAAATGAGGTGTACTTTTCTTTGTGTTCAAAGTAAAAATAAAAAAATTAAAAAATAAGTCTCGTTTATATTTGATTCACCCACGTACATAAAAATGGTGAGATTAAACAATTCTTTTTTTTTTTAATATATTTATTTTGTTTCTTAAATGTTTATGTATATTATGATTTTTTTGATGTTGTTTATTCTAATTACTTTATTTTTATATGTATTTTTGTATCTTGTTTATTCTGCTCTGATGAAGACCTGCAATGTGGGTTGAAACATATGTTTTATAGAACCTTATTTGGTTCTAATAAATAAATTCTACTTAATAATTTATTCTTGACCTCCAATCGGACCATTTTCTACACAATTAAAAATTTTCTTTAGTTAAAAATAAAATGAAGCCATTTTGAATCATTTATATATTTTTGTATGCAGAAAAAATATTGCTTCATGCCTGGTAATGAATATTTCACTACTTTCGTAAGGAATCTTTTGTAATATTCAAACAGCCACCATGTAATGATTGTGTACAGAAACGAAAATGAAGTAATTATAAAATACATGAAGTATTTGAAAACATACCTGTTCTGAATCATAATCATTTCACACCAATCTCTAGGAAATACTGGCCTCGAGACTAAGTCCTTAAAAACAAGCAATATTTCCATTAAAAAATCCAGAAGATCAGTCCTAGTTGGGAAGCGTTTGATATAGTCTTCAAAATGATTTGCTCCCATTTGCCTCAGGATTGCAAGCATTATCGAAACAAGGCTCCCCTTTAAAAAAATATATTATAAATCAACTATTTTAATTGATCAATTTTTGTTTTTCATTATTCACCCCTACCCTATTATGTAAAGAATACCAAATATAGGTGGTATAATTAATTATTTGACAATAAGAAATAAAGGGAATACAAGATAACATTAAACTTACCACAAGAGGTTCTTCTCTATCCATTGTGATGGTCGTCTGAATGACTGTTCTCAAAATGGAATGCATAATTACTTGCAAATCATGCACTGTCGGGCCTATGTCATCCCGAAACAGAAGCTCCATTATATCGCATAAGATGTTAACGCATAGTTCCACCTGTTCACATTTAGATAACAAATAACACATCTTTACTATCTTATTTTATATGACATATAAATTGCTGCTTGAAAATGTTTTTATTTAAATTGTGAACTCACTACTTAAAGGAAACTTAAGAAAGTTCTGATTGATTATATATTTAAAGGCACAGATACAGGGAGCTTTTAGCATGGCACGCACTGATTACTGGTGCAGAACGTACTTACAAAGAGACGTAAGGTACAGTGAAATCTGATAACGACAGCTGGTTCAAACCTTATTGCCTCACTTAACAACAGTTATTTGTTGCTGTGATTGACGTGTGAGAAGTGTCATGTGAGAGGTAACAACACAGAGACTGTCGAAAATTCTTTTAATATTCAAAATTAACACCAATTAATGATAATCACATATAAAAACCTAATGAAAGTCATTTACAAAAACCTACAGTCCAATAAGCGGGAAATATTAGTCAGTACAGTACCAAATTTGTGGAATTGAAAATGTCGAGTTTGAATTATGATTCCAGAAATAAGATAGATGATTTCCTAATTAAGAACGTCAATTTATTTTTACTTTTAAAATAGTAAAACTTGACCTGTTATTACAAATCATAATGAGCTTACGTCTTTTCATATATGAAACACTACAAAAATTCAAGAAAGTTTAAAATACAAATGAAATAATTTTTCAGCATTTTGAGCTCAAAATGTATTGGACCAATTATTAGAATTCGCTAAGTAATCTTAGGTATCAAATTTGAAAATTGGTCGAGTTGCTTGCTCTAAAATCTCTCAGAAGAGATTTAATAAATTATTTTTCATTATTGAGAACTTTAGCCTTAAATATAGTTAAAATTATCAATTTGATAGCTTAACATTAATAAAGTTTTAACTTTTAGTTAACCAAAGATATAAAAGTAACATTATGACTTAACAACCCAAAATTAAGTTTATTAAGCAGTCCTTATTACCAAGAATGTTGATTATTGAAGTAATTAAAAGTGGGTTTTAATATGATATATTAATAAACACAATTTAATATTAATTAAAAATTAGAAAAAGCGGTCTACCAAATAAAAGCAAGTTACAAACAAACACAAATTTAATAAAATATGGGTTTGGAACATATCAAAAGGTATTTCTTAAGGTATGAGGCTAACAAAAGAAAAACAAACTCTAATCACACCAACTATATTCCAAATAATATTCATGGCACTGTCTAAAAATGTATGGTACATGGGGTTCATTTAATCAGAGTGTGATAGATATTTAAAAAAACACAATATTCCTAAATTAAAAATAAGTTTTTAATTCTCCAGTGTAATGGTTTAAAGCTCAAAATTGTCTTTGACCAATGTAAAAATAATTGATATTTTGATATCTCATCCCTTGATATTTTTCATGTTATTAAGCCTTTTTTTTTTTTTGGAGATATGGGAAAAATGTTGATATTTTAAAAGCAATTTATAAATACTTTTGTTATATAATTTTAACTCGATTTATTGTAATGAAATTTGAGTGTAGGAAATTAATATTAATATTCCACAACCAATATTTTATCAAATTAAAAATTAAACAGAAACAAATTAAAGCCATAACAACAGCAGGAAATAAGTAATTTTTTGTATGAGCAAAAACACTGAGATCTTAAGAACTGTCATGGGATGCAAAGGTAATAATTTATCAAACTTTATAAGACCCATGGTTACTTAAAGGGCAAGAAAATAAGAGGTTGTAGTAAATTTAGGACAGGAAGGTCCTCAGAAAACTATGTGAACCCAAGAGAATAAATTATCATTGAAAAAAAGCAAAAATATAGAGCTATAGGCACTCTTTAACAATGACAATATCGTGGTCACCATTGAAAGGAATCAACTAAAATGGTTCCGATGGAGGAAGAGAAGTTGCCAAAAGGTTACTGAATAGCCATCCAGAGGGGCATGCCTTAAAGGAAGACTCCAGAGACAGCGGACCACCGATGTCAAGCCAACCTTAGCCATATGGAAATAAGCTGGAGAAGAGTGACTCCCGTGAGGGAAACCTGGAAGAAGCTTGTTTAGGATGAGCAGGTCTGCTAAGGACCGTTATCTAAATCAATAATAATAAACTAAAACATATCTAAAAGGTCTATAAAAGTTTGATATGTTTCATTCATTACTAATTCATATATGATTATTTTCAACAATTATTTGAGGAAGAAACATTTCAAGAATGTAGTAAAAGCAAACATACATTTTTACTTGTTAGAGAGGAAAATAGTTGACTGCATGATGTAATGGAGAATGGAGATAGTTGGGGGGTGCAGTCAAGAAAACACCAAATCAGTCAATAAGGCACAATATATACACACATACATATATATAAATAAATAAATATATATATATATATATATATATATATATATATATATATATATATATATATATATATATATATATATATATATATATATATAAAAATAAATGTCTTGACTTATTTGGGGTTTTCTTGACTGCATCCCTTAACTATATCCATTGTCCATTACATTTTTTCTTCTTTTAATTAATTTTTCTGAAGTTCTTAGTTTCACTTATATATATATTTTTTTTAAATTTATTTATTGATATTTACAACTGTATTACAATTATACAACAAGTAAATAGAATGCGTGTTACATAATGACATGAGAATGACAAGTAGAGAAACTACCCACTGGTAGTACTCAAATCTCTTATATATTAAAACTAATACAAATTATTTTTAATTGCTAAAGTTTGTTTTAATTTTACTTGTCTCTTACCCTCATAGGAAATGTTCCAACCCAATAAAATATCAATACTTTCTGACACTTTTTTTGATGAAGCCTGTTTATCTTACCGGTGGTTCATGAGGAGTGTCTTGTATATCTTGCAGTTTCGCCTCTGACTCTCCCAACACTTTAGCAACCTTGGCAACTGACTTAGTTTTGATCCTAAATTCCTACATGTACAAAAATCACATCCACCACTACAAAACACATCCACAAAAAAAAAAAAAAAAAGAAAAGAAAAAAAGATAAATATATAAATTATGTACACCCAGCTTTGGCAAATTAAATTATTTTATGAAAAAAATATACCATTAACTCATAAAAATATTTTTTTTAACAATGAATGGGCAGCACTTGAATTTAAATAGTAAAGAATTTTTTATCTAAACCAACAATTGTTCTTCAATTATTTCAATTTCCTAAATTACTAAAGCAAACAAATTATAAAGTAAAACTTTGATTAACAGAGGTAAAGAAAGGAGAGGGCATACCCAGAATATACTGAAAATATTAGGTACATGTGATAGCAAACAAATTAATAGATTACCAAAATAAAAAAGTTAACGAGGATCTGTATAATATATATTTTGATTGTACGAGTCAATACATGTTATAGTAATTATAACAGTTTATGATTAAAACTATTACTTTTAAATGAATGTGTTTGTCTTTTTTATATATTTCATAATTATGGATAATAAACGTATCTTGCAAGTAACAGGGAACATTGGAAATCCTGGTTAGACGCTCCCCTAAGCTGAAAGGCACTAAAGGGTGATGCAAAAGAAGAAGAAGGGCAATAAACAATGCTTGAAAAAAAAAATTATATTTTTAGGGCCAAAATTGAAAAATTAACCATTTGCTGAAATTTCTAATTTAAAACATAATAATAATATTCTATTTAGTTAAATAGGATATTCAATAAAATGATTTTTTTTAATGGTAAAATACAATTTGAAAAAAATAGCAACTAGTGTTGTAAACTGATATAATATAATGAAATAAAGAACTGAGAGTAGACCATAAAAGAAAATATGAAAATAAGGGTGCAAGTTATTTTTGAAGTTATATTATTATATATTTGATAATAACCAGCAAAAATAAAAGCTAAAAATTTGTTAGCAAATAAAAAATCATGAAAACTTTGCATTAATACCAGCTGATGGTATTAGACCTATTAAATTAGGTGAACTTAATAATTAATGAGTGGTTACTTTAGCCTTATTTTATCAATTATAGAAATTTAAACATGGAAAACAATGAGTGTTTAAAAAGATCAATCCGGGTTTAACGTAAAAAAAAAATGGTTAAATGTCTACGCTCAATGTCTTCTACATCAATAACCTCAAGTTTCAAAAATAAATATTTAAAAAAAAAACAAGAAGTAGAAGGAGTAAGAAGTATATTAAAACCTGAACTGTCTAAATGATTAGACATTTAAAATAAAATGTTTTTGGTTAGAATAAAATGTGATTCTTTGGCTGCTGTTAATTTATGATGTGAAGTTTTGTATCAAAACTAGGCTACAAATATTTGAGGAAGAAACGTTTTAAAGAAAAATATTTCCAACATTTAGTAACAGCAAACATAAAATTTCTGTGATTAGAAAAATATGAGAAAAGTAGCTATAATTTTGTAGGTCCCCTCCCCTTTTTATGGGTAACTTGGTTTATTAAAAACTTGATCAGATAATCAAGGTTTTACTATATAATGCATAGAACATAGTTCTGTTATTCTATTATAATATCATTCTCGAATATATCGAGAATTTCTATAGGTTAATTTTTTTTAAGTTCATGCTGTGCCCATAAGCAATAAGAGACAATTTTTAACGAGGCATAACATAAAGCTGATCACTTATTCTTTCGGGAAACAAGACATATTCGATTTGGAAATGGAAAATTACATGCAAGATAAAATTACATTAAGAAGCATAAATATCTGCTCATTGGATGGAATGTGCTTGTAGTGAATGTCAAAAAAAAAAAAGGTGCTTTGAGTACATTTGCCAAGGTTACAACAAAGTGATGACAAATTCAAAGTATTTTTTCCCCGGTAATTATAAAAACACAAAATCAAACGACTTTATTTAAATTAAGACACAAAGCAGCAAACAGGTAAATTAGTTAATGATCCACACATATGAGGAACATGCTTAACACACAGGACTGTAAATAATGGTTAACACACAAGGTTCATTCACGAATACTTACCAATATTATTGGGTAAAAAAAACAAAACAAAAAAACACAAACATTACTCACGTGTTTCATCATATTCTGTTTATCCAAGCATGCAAAACAGAACACATATGTTTTAGTGATAATTATCAACAAATATTACTTCTTCAAATAGACATATAATAAAAAATGACTTCTTCATTTACACATAAGACAAACATATGACAGACAATTTAAATATCAGCTCTTAATGAATTCAAACTAGGGACAAATTTGTAAACAAAAATAGAAATTAATTGCTAGCTACAAACAATCTTTCTTTTTTTTTGTCAGGCTACCTCATCCTTGGTTTCAAGGAGATCTTTTATCTGAAGAAGAATAATCCGAAGCAAAACTTTTCTAGACTCGGCTGTTAAAAAAAGTGAAGAATGAACTATATCACTGAGGGTCATCATTTTTTGCTTAGTAAGCCTCTGCGGTGGTACATTTTCAATCAGCTCAGTCAACAGCTGGCTGAAATGTGATAAATTAATATTTTAAAATGTATATAATGTATAATTTTCATTAAAGATATTGTAATATAAGAATGCGCCATTTATGTTAAAATGGCAGGCCAGGTACCAGAACATGTACATATCAATAATAATAAATTTAATTGTTTATAAGTAAACAAGCCACTTTGACCTTAAGAGTCTTTGGCATAACTTAGACGTAGTTATTTTATGATTCTTTATGGTGCTTGGTTACTTCTGGAATTTAAGAAATACAATCTAGGACAAAGTAGTCATAGTTAATCTAAAGTTTTACTCTTCTTCCGATCTGATCAAACACCATACTGCTGAATACTAAGATATGTAATGACATAATACTAATAATACAGAGATATGTTATTATTTTACCTTAGCAGCACAGGTCTAAATACTTGAAGAATATCAGGAATAGTACTAGGAAGGTACTTTAAACAGGCTCCTTGGACAAGAAGTATAGTATCCGAATTTGAACGCATTAAAAATCCAAGGCTCTGTAATACATCAGTCAGAGCTTCGGTAAATTCTTCTTCATCTTTGCCACCATTCAACCTATATTAAAATAAATAACTAAGATTACATTAGGTAAGGCTACAAAATCAAGCTTCAATTAGATAGCATATGATCAAATTACTAAATACGAAAACATGCTGGCAAACGATATGGGTAAACTGAAATATGTTTAGAAAGCAGTTCAGTAACTTTCTGTTCTTAGCTTACCACTCTGAGTATAAGAAAACAAAATAGAATGTAACAACCTTGTGATCAACATTATAAACATGTTTTGTAAAAACTTCCTTTGAAGGAATAGATACAGTTTATCTATTCACCACCTTATCTAAAGACATATGAATAGGTTACAAATCAGGACAGTGCGTCAAATATTAAATTTGAGTTCGTGAAACTCTTGAAAGTTACTATCACACAAATGTTATAACCGAATGCTAAATCATGAGAAACCTGACAAGCGAGAGAAAACTCAAAATTGTATTTTGATCAACATCCTCAAAAAAGAGTGTAAAAGAGCAATAATAAATAAATGCATTGCACTTAATTGTAGTCCCAGGTATTTCAGCCAATTCCTCCCATTGGCGGTACGATAATAACTGGTTATAATAATTTTTATTCTTTTTATCACATAATATAGGACGTTCTATTTCCGACATTATAACTAAACAAAATCACAACGGCACCGCATCCAGTTCGCATGAAAATACAAAGCTAACTGATGAGTTCAATTCATTTCCCACCACGCCGCACCACATCCCACATCCGTTTGGTCATATAGGTCACTTCAATAGGTTTCGACTGTTAGTTGTTTTCATGTCAAGACCGCTCTTGCAAGATGCCCCTTTAAAAATAAAGAATATTTGATAGTGAAGTTTTCCTTTCCATAGGGCAAACTCAACAGACTTACATTTACCCTTAAATAAGAATTCTTTCCTGACCAATACTTCAACTATGACGGACGATCAATTTTTTACTATTATAATGATTTCTTAGGAACTTATATAAGGTAGTGGGTAAGTTAGATTTTAAAATTTTCAGGTTTAATTGAGGCTGCTCCTGCAACAACAAAAACTGCAAAATGAGGACTAAAATAGACTCATTATCAAAACATAAGATAACAGATAAATAATATCTGATGTCAAATGTATATGAGACCCTTGTGAAGATAGGGGCGATAAATTTTAATTTTATTTGAAACAACAGAACAATATCTAAAATAAAGAGCAAACCAACAAAAACGCAGTTGCAACAAAAAACCGTACTAAACCGGAACAAACTGCTCCCACCAAACATTTCAGACAAATTTTCACATTGATATGCCTTGAAATGATACACCATAAAAGAAACAGTGTCAAACAATATAGGAGAGGTGATAGCCATAAAAAAATATAAGAATTATGCTACAAACAAAAAATTGGAGATACAATATCTAAATTCATGTTATTCTAATTTAATGAAGTCAAACAAAAATATATCAATAATGAATACTAATTAATTAATAATAATAATACACAAGCATTCATAATCTGGTTATTTATTTCTATTAATTTTGATTAATATAAATCTAATCCTAATTCTTATAATATAATTTCAATTCCAGAGAATTTTTTTATTTTATTTTCTTTGCTTTTGCAGTAATCTGAAGTTTCACAAATATCAGAAATTTGTTTTCCACATACAAAAACTGTCGCAGATAACTCCATTTCTCAAGGAAACCACAGTGTAACAGAGCTACATTGGACAATGTTGAAGAGTCCTGAAAGCATTAGTCAAGTGACTAAAACTACCATTTCATTAAGATTTTCTCACTAATTACTATACATTTTTGAAATCTTGCACTTGAAAAAAATTATAAATTAAATTTAAAAATGTTTATTTTTCTAAATTTCTAAATTAAATTACAACTCTAAATTATTTTATTTTATATTATTTACTTTCAACTCTTATAATGAAGGTTATTATTACTATTATATAAGTTTAGTACTCAAATTCACCAAATTTGGATTGGTGGGTTTTATTTAGTTCACCAATCGTGTAACTATAACTAATAGCAAACATACTTTAAACCATTTATAAGAGAATACTTTAAACCGTTTCCAAAACAGTGGCACTATAAATATATACAAAATAGTATGTTGTACATGTATAGTTTAAAAAAAAAATAGTGATTAACTATTGAGCAAATTTTTACATTACAGTATCTCCGAGCACGACATACTTTTAACTTCCAATTATATTTTCCTGTTTTTATGACAGAGCAGTTACACTTTATATACAAATAGTATACGCCACAAGTAAAAATTTCGTCCGATTAGCCATAGCAGCAAAAAGTGATGTTAAATGAACAAACAAGAAAAAAGCGTACACAAATAGTAGTAGTATATTGTAGTTTATAGTACATGTATATAAACATTAACAGTTCATAACCAACAATCTAGCTTCTATATTACAGTAACTCCTAACATAACACACTTAATACTTATAATTAATTTTCCTGCCTTCTAACAGAGCAGCTACAAGCAAAGTACTAAAATATCTCGTCTTTATATAGTCATAAAGTTTTAAAAAGAGAAATTTTGAATCAACATAGTTTCTGAGCATGCATTATATGTATTTTTGCATCCTAATGGTAATTTGTTTGTCCTTTTTTATATTCCATAATAAGTTATAATTTTCAACAAGGATTATATATAACTACCTGTAGAAATATATATTCATACAATAAACATATAATGTCATACTGAATTATTAATCTAAAATTATACCATTAATAGAGAGACACCAATACTCATAATATCATAAACACTTACATACATACCCATACAACACTAAAAATAAACGATTAATGTAATGAAGAAAATAGAACTAAAGTGGAAACTAAATACATACAACATTCAAGTGCCATTGGAAACAAAAGTTGTCTGTGATGTAGCTACGACTGAAGTAACAATCAAGAAAATAATGATGGAAAAAAATAAATAAATAACTAAACATAGTTTTATCATAGCAGAACTAAGGGAAACATGAAGATGAAAGAACTACCTATGATTTACAAATACCTTGTGCATTGTATCGTCATGTACTAAAGGGCATTTAGAGGTTTAAGTATACATTGGAGTCAATTACACTTAAACTTAGCACCTGAAGTTAATAATATCTCTGCTTTAGTGCAAATAGAATATTCCATTCATAATTATTCTTCAGACTGGAAAAATGAATCAATGTTTGCAATGAAAATATCAATATCTAATTATGATGATGAAATTTCAACAATAAACAATGATTTAATATAAAATATTCATTATGAATCAGAGAAACTTAAAATTAATTAATTTTGATCTATATTAATACAGATGAAATTGCAAAAAGCACTATGGCAACTATTTCATAAAATGATAAAAGTTGTTAATTACAATGCAAATTCAAACAATATTGGTTTTAATGTACGAGAGGTTTAGGTTTGGCTAGGAAGTCGAAACATCGGAATAATATAAGTTTTTCTTATTTTTGTTTTTATTCATTAAACTAATCCCCTACAAGCTTCTCATACATTTTCACTGGTTTCTAGTCAATCATATTTCCATCTATAGGGTCTTAAAATCATTAAAACATAACACACTATTTAATTATACTGATTAACTATATAGCATATCTATTTAAATATTAATGTTAATAACATCACCCAAAACGATAAACAATTAAAGCAGTATTAAATTAAACGAAGTTAGAGGGATTTTAATTCTTATATCACACCTATAAAGTTATAACCAGAGCTATCAGAAAATAACATTTTATAGTTCACTAATAAAACTCGTAGATTAATATTATTTTCATTAGGCAGGGCAGACTAGATAGTACTCAAAGGCTCTAAAAGTTATGATCAAGTATAATTTAGTTTTCTTCATTCTTTATTTATGAGGAAATATAGAAAAAATTGCAAAATACATTTTTAATAGGAGCATATCTTTATTTTGAATGTTACAAAAAAACAATAACATCCAACTCACTCAAAGGATTATTGTTTTTAATAAATTAAACATATAATTACATCCAAGTAATGTAAATCGCCATAATATGCATACCTCACAATGCTTTTTTTTTTTTGTTTTTATTTACCAAGCCATTGGTTTCATCTAAACCAAGAGAAAATTACAAGTTAATTCTTTTATGTTTTTTACTATAATAAAACGAAATAGACAGTATACAAATATTTTTCTTCGTCAAGTTCGTCAAATTCCTCTTGAAAACCTATATATTATAAATTTAAATAAAAATACTATAATTATATATATATATATATATATATATATATATATATATATATAATTAATTAATTTATAAAATTAAAATTACATCATTCTATATCAGAATGAGTTCATGTCATCAGAAGAAAGATGTCAAAAATATCGAGGGCAGAAAACAAGTAACTAACTCTATAAATATAAATGTTAAGAATTTATATTTTATATATTATTATGGATAGTTAATTGAAAGTAGACGTTAATTATATTTTTATTTTATTATAAAATTTTAAGTTATCACACATAACAGTTTGTTATCTTACAATATTTTATTGAACATGAAATCTTGTATCTCTTTGAGTCAATGATAATTAATTACAATTTGGGATTATTAAAACAATTTAAATTTAAACACAATTTTTATAGTAAACTGACTAAAAATAGACACTCACGTGTATCTCATCCAATATGTGTCTTAAAACTCCTTCACAAAACAGCCTAAGAATCACAAATCCATACAACTTCTTTTGAAGACTTGAAAATCCTTACACCAGACTGCCAATGGTATAGTAGAATAACTTGGAGAGATCCTATCTTCAGGACATCCAATAGACAAGTAAAATAACTTAGAGGTTCTCACTCAGGAACCTTCACACTGAGAGTGAATAACTCGTGATGTCCTCTTCCCTGGACGTTCCTGTAGAGTGGGCTGAAATAACTGGGGAGGTCCTGCCTACTCGACGCCCGTTGCAGAGAGAATAACTTGGGAAGTGTTTTCACTGGCATCTCAACACGCAGAGTGAGAAAAATATGGCGGGAGCTGCCAGGAGTGGGCGGCAATGCCATTTGTATAATTTGAAAATCAGTTACACATACATAAAAATTGTGTTTATTGAACAAATCAGTATATTAAATAAGTAATTAATAAAATTTAGAATCATTTTTATTTACTTAAATTCTTCATAAATTGACGTCACCTTAATAGTGGTCCGCTATTGATACGCCAAATATTGATAATTACTTTAATTTATTATTTAACACATTTTGAACCTTAACAATATACATAACTGTTACTTTGAATAGTTAGTGAGTTTGAATAATATCATACTCAATCGCCAGGATTTTCCCCAATTAATGGATGGGTGAGCCCCAGCAGGGTCTGTAAATCTACGGGGTGGATCTATAGCTGTAAATAGATTAATTAATTTATCTGCCATAACTAGATTTGAACCTTTGCTAATGGTGGTTACAGCACTGTTTATATATTTATATGAACTTGTTAAGCACAGTTATATATTCAGCATTTGAAAATAATTATGTATATCACTAAGATTGTTTCTAAAAATTGTGTTTCTCATTTGGAGCTAAGCAAATAATTACTGTCTTGAACAGTATTTATCTTGAAATGAACAGAACTAACGATACCGTATGAAGTGTTACAGCCCCATCCAGCAAACGTCAGGGGAAAAGGAAGGTGCATCTTAGGGAAAATTCATTTCACTCATCTAATGATAGTATCATTCACATACTTTTAATGACTTATTTTATTTTAAATTAAGTATTAAAAATAAACTATGATGAATTAGTAAAATATCCTAGCATGAAAAAAACTAGACAGAGGAATTATTATTGGTTATTTATTCAAAATAAAATTTTGTATCGCAATAAAATGAACTTACTCAGAAAAGAGAACCCTTGATCGAACAATAAATCTCATTATATATTGCAACGATTTCATAGTCTTCAGAAGGATTTCTCTCTCACTGTCCAATAAGCCAATATTCTCAAAGAGATCTTTTAAAACGGCCAAAAGTTTACTGAAACATGAATCGCATATTATTAATTTATTTAATGATATAGTATTCATACAGATATATTGACATTAATAAAAAATATATGGTAGTTAAAAAAAAAACGCAGGTTCATAGCCAGGCAGGTGGTCCTAGGATTTTTAAAGGGAGTGAAAAATCCTTAGTTATGCTGTTCTTCGGAAGGGACATTAAACAGGCATCCTGAGCCTGTAAAATATCAGGTACACGTTAAAAATCCCGATCCTAATTATACCAGGATAAGCAAAATGTAGAACTCCCAATGTAGCATCGTCCGATTAGCCAAAGCAGCATAAAGTGATGTTAAATGAACAAACAAGAAAAAATCAATTGCTAGCTGTCTAAAGTTTCTTTTTTTAGGCATTAAAATTACAGGTCCTCAACCTGGAGGGTGTCTGTTTTGCTGATATCTTCGTCGCTCATTCCAACATGTCTTGGACCCGATATAAAGTATCCCAGAATATCAAGGAAAATTTGGATTATTAAGGTGAGTGGATGTTTCAAGTACATACTTTAAAAACTCATTAATGAACTTAATGAGCCTCTTTTGTTATGACCTTGTATTTTTATACAAAAAGCCTGTATAATAGTATGTACTCAACTTAACTACAAAATTCACCACAGATAGTTTAACAACAAATTATATTATTAAAAAGTCCAAGAAAAGTACTTACTAATGAGCCAATGTTGCACAAAAACCTTCTTTTATATACAAATCTAATACTGGTTCAAAGTGTTCATACTTTCGGTCTGATACAAGTCCAATTATATGAAGCTGAAATTATAATAAATCATTAAGTTATTTAAGTTAATAGCAAAACAATCAAGTTAGGCCATGAATATAAAATACTAGGCACTTACTAGGCAGTTGAAAACCATTTTATCATAGAGATCTGAATCAGTATTTTCCATGAGAATGTTGAACAATGCGTCAAGAACATCTTGAAGAAATTTTACTATTTCTTCTCCGCTGACTTTTTTAATGAGGGCATCAAGACTATTAAGAACTTGTTCAGGTTCACTTGTCCAATTTAACAGGCCAAGAAGATCGACTAAAAAAATGTATTTGTTTAATATTTTACTTCATTTATTTAATTAGTTGTGAAATAAATATGCCTTAAAAGATCGATAAAACTGCCAATTGTAAGAGATGGCAAGTGACCATCAATCATTTATTGCTTTTATACCAAGTAGAAACTGCTTACTCTTCTTGAAATATAAATCTTAGTAAAAACATTGGTAAGCAAGAATGTGCAGCTTAAATTTAATAGGTTTATTACTGATCGTAATGGGTTTAATTAATCTAATTTAATCAACTTTTGCCATTTTGCTTAATTCAATGATAATACAGATTATGCTTGTGTAAAATTTTAATCACTGTGTAATCTATTTTCCATAACCCA